>JACXII010000024.1:44237-490226 GCA_014737395.1 Bombus waltoni
TCCCCCCTCCATCGCTGTAAACAGAATTTGCGATAAAGTACACGGGTAGCGATGCGAATAATTCGTAATCGATTATTAATGTTGGTTGATGATTGATTCGCGTTTTTATCTCTTTCGATTCGACGATAAGGCGATTTACCGATTTAGGTTCTCATTAGAACTACGTAATTGTACGTAAATATTCTATGTATAAGTCAGTACAATTTAAATAATATTAGTTCAACTAATTAGATCTATACGTTTATTTAGCTATCTAAACAAAAATCTGTGTAAATCTTGGTAGAGACATATGTATGTGTCTGTTAATAATAAAAAAGGAAGTCTCCACTAACTCATATAGGTGTATTGGGTAATTGTGGTATTAATATTTATTAGGATGTAAAGTGATGTATGCGTTAGTTAGTACTCTTAGATATTAATTACCTGCACAGTAATTTGCATTAGGTTCCGTCTTGTATTTCCAATCGATCTCGGTGAGCTGCAGATTGGCGGCAGTGACAGGCATATCATATATAATGCTTCCATCGCCACCTGCTTCCAAGAGGAGTACATTCCAGTCATCTATCTCGGACAAGCGACTCGCCACGACTGCTCCTGTAATCATGAAGGTGTATGGAGCGTTATGTAACAAGCGAAAGAAAACATTAATCTACTTAAATGTTGGAAATACTTTCAAGTCAACAATTTATGCTTTAATATCAAATCACGAAGAAAGAGAGAAGATTTGTCTATACCACAAAACGGATTTCGTGATAAACCTAAAATATGCCATAATAGTATTAGGTTTTTCCGAAAGATTCTTTCCATTTGTAAGGGAATAATGGATCGAATCATGTATGATCATAATAATAGAAATAGAACAAAATGAATCATACATGATTGAATGTAATAATTTAAAACAAAAATACGTTGTGCATCTATAATTTCCTTACAAGGCGAAAGAAACTTTTGGAACAACCTAATGTATAATTTATACATTTATATTGCTATACATATTTAAAACGTATTATAAAACGAACATAAATTACGTTTATATTCTGGAAATACGAGTTAAAATTTCGTGGCCTATGTATACAACAGCGTACAACGTCATTAATATACTATGCAACAGATAGAGCGAGTCAAGGAAACATCCATTGATTAAAAATCGCAATGTGTGCATCTTTTTCTCGCGCGCAAACATAGTTAAGCGCTTCTTCCTGATATTTATATTTCGTTCATAATGTAATTTTATATCGGCATCATGAAGAAACGTACCTGCAGAACCACTGCCTATGACTATGAAATCGTATGACGGCATTAGTAATTTAGAAGGAACATTCGTCGCGGAGTAATCAACGATCGAGTACGTGATATATAGCGCCACGCTTAAGAGCAGTGATATGAGCATTTCTAACTGCATTCCTCCAAACATAGAGTGTACGACATTCATTTTGTACTTCTCCGATTTCCTTTGTTAGCCAGTAATAATAAGTCCAAGTACCTTCCAATAATCCTAATTCGCGAGATAAGAGGAAATGAGAGTCAGTTATTAATAGGCATATTTGTCTAATGCTAACGCGTCCTTAGATTAATGGTCATTGTTATGACCGTTCGCGGAGAGACGCGATCGCGGGGAAACGCGCCAACGAGAGGCGTAAATTCTCGTTACGACTTTGATAATCGACACCACGAAACAGTCGTTCCCCTAATTCCTTTAGGATATTAGGGGTGGTTATATTGATTTTGATAATGAATTAATAGTCTATATATACTATGTTTCCAACAACTTTTCGCACGAAACGTATAACAATGAGATATATTAACATTAAGACGATATCAAGTGTTGTAATAATTAATGAGTTATATATAAATTTCGACATGGACTTCCGGTTGCGTCGTGGAGAGGAAAACACACTGGCGGAGAGCGCGGTTGAAATAGCAAAGATTGAAGTGAAAAAAAAGGAAAGAGAAGCAAAAGAGGTAAGAAGAGGGAAAATAAAAGACCGTACATTCGAGGAGAAGGCAAAAGAAAACGGCGTCAGGGAGGGGAAGGAACGCGGGCAAAGCGGGAAATAAGACAGCTGTCAAAAATACGCTGGACAATTATAACCTGGAGAAAGGAATGGAGACACTGATGGAAAAAATGGGGAAAATGGAGAAAAGATTCGAAGAGATGTTTAAGGAAATGAAAACCACATACGAAAAACTAGTTTAGGAGATGAAGAGGGAAATGAAAGAGTAGAGGGAAAGAAGGGAAAGAGAGAGAACCAGAGAAAAAACGAAGATAGAGACAGGGGTGAAGAAAGCACATAGGATAAAAATAGATGGCAAAAATACAATAGCAGTAACGACGATGAAGTCAATGGAGGAAAAAATGATGGTGATGAAAGGGAAAAGCAAGTTGGAGAAGGGCATATACATAGATGACGACCTGACAAGAAAAGAAAGGGAGGTTTAGCAGCGGATAAGGAAGATAGCTAGAGATAGAAGATAAAAGGGAGAAAGTGTAAGGATGGGATACAAGAAGTTAAGAATAGTAAACACGCGGTACAGGTGGAACGAAAGGGAAGAGAGGCTGGAAGAAAAAGGAAAGGAACGGAGTGAGAGATGAAAAAAGGGGAAAAAGGGGGGACTACAACGGGGATGAGAATGTGCTTCTGGAATACAGCAGGACTAATAGGTAAGGACATGGAAGTGTGGGAGTACCTGAAGGCTTTTGACGTGATCGGACTGACAGAAACATGGTTACATGAAGACAAATGGGAGAAAATAAAACATAGGCTACCCAAAGAATTTAACTGGGAATGCAGGGCAGCAATGAGAGTAAGGAAAAAAGGAAGAGCAAAAGGGGGAATAATATCAGGGATAAAGAAAGAACTAAGAGAAATAGAATATAAAGAAATAAGCGACAACATAATAGAAAGGAAAGTAATGTACAATAACAAGACGTATAGGATAATGGTAGTATATAATCAAAACACAAAAGAGATATGGGAAAAAATAGGGGAAAAAGTAGACGGAAGAGAAGAGGAAGTGATGATAATCGGCGGATATTGGAATGCAAGAACTGGTGAAGAGGGAGGACCTATAAAGGAGGAACCAGGGAAAGAAAAGAATAGACGATCAAAAGACAAGATAATAAACATAGAAGGAAAAATATTGCTAAGGTACCTGGAAGAGAGAGGCTGGACGATAATCAACGGAAGAGATAAAGAAGGAGTGGAGTGGACTTACATTGGGGAGAGAGGAAACTCAGTAATAGACTATGTGATTGGCAACCAGGAGACGACAGAAGACATAATTGACATCAAAGTAGGAAAAAGAACAGAGTCGGAACACATGCCATTAGAAATAGAAATAGAGGGACCGGAATTACAAAAAAGTGAAGAAAAGAAAGAAGAAGGGAAGGAGATTAGGGAATGGACAAACGAAAGCGTAGGAAGGTACTTGGAAGAGTGCAAAGACTGGACCTGCAAGGGAAGAACGGTAGAGGAAATGTGAACAGAAATCAAGAAGAAGATAAACGAAGTAATGTCAAAGAAGAAAGTAAAGGTAAGGAGATGGGAAATGGGAGAGAAGATATGGTACGACAAGGAATGGAAAGAGAGGAAAAGAGAATTGAGAAAGAAGGTAACAAAGTTCATGAAGGGAAATGCAGCAAAGAAGACCTCATAGAAGAAAAAAAGACATTCAAACAGGGGTGCAAACAAAGGAAGGAAGGACACGAAAAAGAAGAAATGTAGAGAATCAAGAACACCCAATAATAGACAATAAAGGACACCCGATCAATACTAAAGGAGACGAGAGAAGGACTGACGGAACTAAAGAAAATAATGGGAAAGAGAAGTGCAATACAAGGAGGGGAGGAACGATAGTAAGGAAGCACAGCAAGGAAGCAAAAGAACAAAAGTAGTAACAGCGGAAGAAAAATAGAATATAGAATAGAGTGTAAAAAATAGAATATAGAAGATGAGAGGTAGATATAAGAATAGAGAGATAGATAAAGTAAGAAAATTAGTTAGGCATAAGGGAAGAGGCAATAAGGTAATACATTGTGAAATAGCAAGACCGATAAATTGTAAGCGAGCAAGGCAAATGAAATGTAAAGCCAGAAGTCCGTCCAAAGCCGAAAGGCAAGGGCTATGTAATAATAAATAATAAATAAAAAATATAAATTACGATATATGAGTATAAAATAAAACCTTAGCGTGATGTTTTCAACGTTACTTGTATGACGGTCCTGAGAGAACTATTCGAAATTTGCAAACTTGGTTTCTAAATCCCGCTGCCTTTTTATCTCTTCCACGCCTTGTTTGCATCTCGTAACTGTTGGTAACGAGCCACGTGATCCATCGGATGATCTAGGATCGAGAAGTTTCTCTGATTAATCAGGCCTCTTGAACTGTATCGAACTCTTTCGAACGATATCAAGCTATCTCGAAACGAGGCATCGCATACGACCCGCAACAATGTAGATATGTGACGGGTCTGGTAAAGCGATCTATTCATTTGAACAGAGGACGGTTGAGAAAAACGGTTTACGGCGAGCCACGCAGCGTAACAATCATATTTAGGAAAAGTCTTTTAAAACGATAAAAATAGTATAACATTGTTACGTAGAAATGTAGCATAACGGGAAAGAAACAATAATTAGGTGTGTAAATATCTGAAATTAATTGCTTGAAATTTTAATTTATGCGCAGGTAATACACGAATCGAAGAAACTCGATGAGCAACATCCTTATGAAATATGCTACACGTGCAGTAATTATGAACACAATGATACGGAAGCTTTCAATAGAATGTGTTACATTTTCTACGCTTCTTTATCTCAAAAGATGTATGTTTCAAATTATTTACATATTTATTTATTTCACTCATTTACCGATACTTCATTTGTCGGTACGGAATACAATGGGCTTTGATGGTTACATTCTTACTCTACTTATCTCTAACAGATAATAGTGCAAAAAATATCTTTCTAGAAATTAGTTTGAAAAGCGTGCACTTCAACAATTTGGATGATCTTGAGACACGTTCCTATATCTATAAACGTCGCACGTCTTAGCTTCCGAGACAATCGCAAAAGACTTCAATTAAATTTTGGTTAGGATTATACTTCGTCCTATGGCAGACGGCCACACCTGTACATATTCTGAACTAAACTTAACTCACTAGTGCAGAGATAGCAATTTTCAATTTTATAGAACTGTAAAAAATGGGTTCTAAGTCCGGCTGCAGTTATAACCGCTGGCGTAAAATAATATTCCATAAATAGATTGACATATGGAGTGTTGTACTTTTCACCGATCTTCAATTCATCAGCAATGTAACAAATAATTCTACTGTCACCGAAAAATTGTTTACAGAAGATGGACTTATAAAACGAATTGTTAAATAATGCCTACGAAACATGAATTTCTTCCTAACTTGAAAACTAATGTCGAGTGACCGTTATACATAGACATAGGAAAATGTTGTCCGGAATGTTTATTTTGATGGAATATTTCGGTATCATCCAAATTGGAGAGGTGTAGCCTTTTCTGAACAATTCCCTACTTTTATTTATAACGCTGATGGCACCATGAAAAATGATTTGAAATACAAGTGACATGGATACAAATGGCAAATAATACAATCAGATATCGGCAAATATATAACATACACGTGAACATTATGTCTTACGACGTAGAAGATAGAAAACAACGAAAAAATCGAATATTGGCGAAAATACGGGAATTTCGTGAATACGTACGTGGATTGAACGCCAAATGTAAGTGTTACGCCCCGAGGTTTAACATAAGCCGTTTTCCTAACCGTTCTCCTTCTAAAAAATACAATTAACGACAAATTGGAGAACACCACAAAATTCGCGTCGTTTGAATTGTCGGTAAGCAAGGTGAAAAATTCGAACTTTCAGATTTGAAGATTTATTTTATCACATGAATCCAATAGAATAACGGCTTAGAATATCGCAATGAAAATGTGTCGGGCGGTGATTTGGAAGGATTTAAATACTAAGATTTTGTCCCTCTGGAGGGGTTATTGGCTGAGAAACTATTTCGTTATGGTATCGATAGCTGTAAGATATAGGATGCTTATAACACGTGGCTGTCCTTTACTTAATTCGAAGCCCATGACATTCCCCCCCTACCTAGCTTCGCTTTGTTTCATTAAAGCGTACGGCTCTGGTGGGTCGACTAAGTTGTATGATTCTTTCATCTTCATCTTGTTTTAAAAAAGGGCTTGTCCTGCAGGCTGGTGGAAGACCTGGTGTCGTTGGTGTTTGATTAATATTGTTTACATGAGCAGTAGGGCAGAATATTTTGTTACATACATTTTTAGGGATTAGTCGATGTAGGCATTTGAAAACCTTACATTTATACATTATATATATTGTTCCTAGTCCTAGGAATACGTATCCTAATGTTTGTAGTATGAATATACCGTACTCTTTGAGTGATTTTACAGGTCATTCAAATTGTAAAGCATTGACTTGTGTTTGTAGCGTGTCGAGGTTGACTTTGTATTGGTTAAAGTTACGGGTTAGAGCAGTTTTTAATATTAGGTTGTCCCGAAAGTTTCTTTCCTTTTGTAAGGAAATAATAGATGCACAACTTTTTTTCGTTTTATATTATTTTATTGAATCATCTACGATCCCTTGCTTTCCTAACATGATTGTGTTAAAAATTTCGTCGATGTTAATATGAAGTTCCGATATGCTGGATTCAGTTTGAATTAGTAAAGAGACTAATATTTCGGTTTTCTCATTGTGGTTTTGTATTTGTGGTTGCGTATGTCGTTGGTAACATTTTCGAATTGATTTGTTTTGATATTGTCTAGTACGAGTTGAATAAGTGCGGTTTGGTTACTAAGGATCGTTTTTATTTTGTTGTTGGAATCAAATAATGTATCGATATTTTTGTTAATGAATTCTAGATCTTTTTCGTCAAGAATTCCGAATAAAGTTTTAGATACTGAGCCTACGACATTGAGCAATCCGCATTTGCTTTTATAATTCAATAACAACTTGAGTTGTCGCGTTAGGTTTTGGAGATTTCTATACTTAATTTTTAGGTTGCTGATTTCCAGTATGTAAGCGCAAAGTGGTTTGCATTGACGGTCTGTTAGATCAATCACATGTTGTAGTCTGTTGCCTTGACCAAACGGATCGTTAAGGTCTATTATAAAGGTGATGTCTACTTGTTCGTTATACAGATAACAGTTGTCGATATGTTCTAAGAAGACATTAGTATAATTTAGTGGTCCTACTACTAGATCGCTTTTGATGTATTCGAAAATCAGAATTATCCATGCTATGGTCTCCTTCCTGAAAAATGAGGTTTTAGTCATGTAGTAGGTTAATCGAACGACGTGTGTGTGTGGTCAGATAATTAAAATCTTTATTCCGTTGATCGTCTTTATGCACTTTCACAAAGTGCGTCGGCTTTTGTGATCGCTTTCGTTCAATTGCGTAAGTCGCTGTTCCTAAATCACCTATGATTTGCTCGTTCGTAGAATATTTTGAAATGGAATATCGGAATCCGTTTCTTTATGACCTATCGGACTTTCTACACCACGCGCTGTTATGTAACCATCTGTATTTCTTGTCATCTATGAATCATCGTTTGATGACCTCGAGTTTGAGGTCGAGGTGATGTTTTTATGTCGGATTATGTTTGATTAGATTGTTGTGAGCATTTAGACGGTTACTGGCAAACGATGTCCTTGGTGGGATTCGAACAATAGGTCACGTTCGCATGCCGCTACAGTCTGCTACCGTGGAATCTTTGTGTTTGACCATTGGAGTATTCGATAAGATAAGTAGATGAACTGGATGTCGAGAAACTTAATTTACATTCTTAATCACTCAGACGCACTCTTAACAATCAACATCACACTAAGGTTTTACTTAACACTCGTACATCGGAATTTACATATAACTCATTAATTATTACAACATTCGATATCGTCTTAATGTTAACATATCTCATTGTTATACGCTTCGTGCGAAAGGTTGTTGGAAACATAGTACANTATAGACTGTTAATTCATTGTCAAAATCAATGTAACCGCCCCTAATATCCTAAAGGAATTAGGGAAACGACTGTTTCGTAGCGTCGATTATCAAAATTGTAACGAAAATTTACGCCTCTGGTTGGCGCGTTTCCTCGCGATCGCGTCTCTCCGCGAACGGTCGTAACAATTTCGTTATATACGACGTAACGAGGGTAAAACTTCTAGATTTTTAATCTCACCTGTAATATGTACATATATTTGTATGTTAGAGATAAATAAGAAGAGTTAAAGAAATGTATAATCACCTTATGTCATTTTTGTCATTTTGTAAGTATTTTAATATTATTGAAGATATCAATGCAAAACGTTTTTTTTTTTTTAGATGACTGAACTCCTGCAGAAATATTCAACATAAAATTTTACGCATATACTATGTTAATAATTTATCTACATTCGTATAGCAATAAGGCAGAAATATAAATATATCCATATAAAATGTAAGCCAAGCGCGTCAATTATATAAACAATGACACGAATAACGAAATAAAATACATTACTATCTTCCGTAATAAATTATAAGATTAATATAATATATAGGTATATTAATCAAGTTAATGCCACGCAGATTCCGTGTATTCGTTAAATCCAAAGTTATGTACATAGAGACAGTGGGAGGCAGTAGCGTGACTCGATGCTTCACGCGATAGCTGCCTCGCTCGAGTTGTCTCGTTTCGTCACATATACGTACATCACACGTCGCATATTAACACGAGCTACTTTAGCAATCTTAGATGCATATTACCATTTAGTTTCACTTTTATTGATAGAAAACAGGTGAATAAAGAAACCTACTATGGAACTTTGACATTAAATGAAAGTGAAGAAGAATTTTAAAATGTCAAATTTACGTTTCATTTACGTTAGTATGAAGCAGATCCGCAAAAGTAATACAAATAAATTTATTTATAAACATATGTAATCTTTTCCTTTTCAAAAGAAATGTTTCTTTCCCGAACGTTTCACTGTGCAGGTGTTTTGGAGTTGCTCGTCAATAATATCGAAATATGTTCAGAGAATAAAGGATTTATTTTAGCGATGACGACGACAATGCTAACCGTAGTAAGTTTACATTTCGAATCAGATGTACAACTACGATTTGTGAGGCAGCCTCTCGGTAACTGCCGTATTCTCTGAATTCATAAAAAACGACCACCGACTTGAAAAATATCATTTTCTGCTGTACCACGTCATTAAATACAAAAAGTTTGCTTCTCTATCCAACTGTGATGAATTTATTAAAATATAATTAAATAAAATAGTATAGACTAGTATAGACTAATTCTTTTCTCGCAAGAAACTAAAAGAACTACAAACAGTCGCTACAGTCCAACCAAATAGATCAAGATGCCTTATTGCGGAATAACATCGTCCGATCACTAAGAGCTATACCACTTTCACTAGTTTTCACGCCTGTATATACAACCGTGATCAACACTGACGCATACGCTGTCACGAACGCACAATTATAGGCAAAATTCACTATAGTGGTATGAACAATTTTTCGCGAATATTTCGGAAACTAAGCGAGTCTACCCCTTAATTACATAAGAAAATGTTGTTCAAAAAAAAGAAGATGTTGTTCAGAATGTTGAGTTTTACAACATATCCACAAATTATCGAGATCGGAGGGTTTATCATTTCTGCAGTTTTCCCGTTTTTACTAACATGTGTTAATGTAATATTTAGCAAGAATAGTTAATAATTTATACTTATGCTAGTATCACAATTTATTCAGTCTGCATTGCTTACTAGGTACAAATAGATACGAGGATAACTTAGCTTAGGTATTTAAAAATTGCACATTTGTTTCGTTTTATTGCTAGTTGACTCCAACATTAATCTTAGCTTAACCTATCTTGACGTTGTTTTAGTCGTATAATTTTGTTTATATTTCGTCATTTTGATATTGTCCTCTTTATTGTGGGAACAATGTGTGATTTTGTTTGTGTGTAACTGTGTGTATCTTTGTATTAGCTGTATGTTGATTATTTAGAGGCTGTCATTCTTTAATTACTGACATTTTCGTATATATGCCTCAAATCCTTAGTTGTATTTATGCGGTCAATATCTTAATTTTTAATGATGTTTGTGTTTAGAAACTGCAGGAGGAGTTCCATCTCTCGTAGAGAAATAAAGCCTGATTCTTTTTATTTTCTAATTGTTTCATTTTGGTTGTTTGAATAAAGTGGGTATTTCTATAAGATGTGATTTACATCCTGGGTATCTGTTTTATATTCACATGTGCTATTTTGAATGATTCCGATCTTTGCTAAGGAGAGTGCTAAGCTATATTGGTTCGTTTCATATCTTGTTTCAAGTGGGGATCTGCTGGATATCTTCACCGATGAGTTCACTAGCAGGTCCTGAACGAAACACTCTTTTCCGTTTTCCTTCCTCCACATCCTTTCCTCTCTCACTCGTATTTTAAAATCTCACAAGAATTCCTATTAACTGAATGACAAATCATAGTGAGAAGAAATACTGCTATTTTATGAACGACTTGGTTGCATGAACCAACTTGTCCCCCAACAGATTCATATAAACGGAGTCCTACTGTATTGTAAAATTACTTATTATGTACGAAAAAACATTTCATATGAAAATCGAATGGCGTAGAAGAGGGCACGGTTATGTGTTATGTGTTACGTCCCGTTTCTAAACTTTCGTGATCGATTTTAGAGCCTGCGATCACGTACGAGGTAATCGTACATACGACCACACCTTTAACAACAATACATCGTGGCGATTTTTGCTCCACATAGATCGGAGTAAGCGCATTTTTGCACGTGTGTCCCGAGTGGCGCGATGGATAGGCGGGGTGCAGTGAGCGCACTGTCACCTGTTCTGTCCTCGATCTGCCCGTCCAGGAATGTGCAAATTCGGCAACTACAGGTATCGCAACGCTGTTGCGGGGCGAGTCTGGTAGGTTTTAAAAAGGGGATCTTCCGGTGCGTCCAGCAGATATGTAGATAGGAGAGCAATTAAAGAGTACAGTGTCGATACATTGACTAAGTCGCGACCGTCGGTAACGCGAATTCACAAGTTTCTTGCTACGAGTTGCGCACGTTTCGAATAAGTCGCGCGTGTACGACAGATATTGTGTAAAAAGTAGAAAGATAATAGGCCGGAATTGGTGGGATAGTGTGGTGCTTTGTCCAGTGGTTATAAAGCTCGAGCAGTGCGTAAGTGCATTGTGCGTTAATCTAGGACGCAGGTTGAGACAGTGATCTTTTAACGTAACTTTTGTGGCCAGACCGAGAAGAGTATGTGAATGTGAGTGCATAGCACGGTAATGAACGAACGAGCGCCTAGAGTGAGTCGTGCATACCAACTACTATATTTCTTCTTTCTTTCCTCTGGTATCATAAATAAAAGTGTATTACTGTTCGTCGAATTCAATATCTTTCTCTCTTCGTCAGTATGCTTCTTTTACACCTTTCAGGTAATCCAAAGTGGTCGGAGTCTATATAGATTCGATAAAGATTGGATTCACGTTAAAAATAAAACTCAGTGCTTCTCGCTCGAGTATTCAGCCGTGTAGCGTACTCGCTACCATAATTGCCCGTGCTCGCATGTTACATTAGAGGATATATGAAGGACATATGAGTCTGATTCGCGATAAAAATTTTGGACCAAACATGAACATCACAAGTCTTACTCGTGGAATCCAATTCGGTAATTAAGATCGGGCTAAAATTACATATATCAAAACAATGTAAGATTCTTTTTTCAATTTAATTTATTAATCTGTATTCCTCTATGTACAAGACTGCGCCTGCTAAATAATCCTTCCTATGATACAAGATAAAGATCCATTTACTAGTAAAATTGCATTTCACCATCAAACTCACTCAATACATTGCAATCAATTTTTTTAACCACAGTAGATTAAAAAAAGAGAGACAAAACGAAAGAACAATTCAGATTATTATTTACAAAAGTAATTGATCAAGTATCGATTGATTAATTATTGGACAATTCATCTGCGCATTTTTACAAAGGGAAAAAAGTACAAATTCAAGATAATCATTCTTCCCTTGTACTGTTTTCAATCAATATAATGAACATAATCTGTGAATTAGACAATGATCAATTCATTATTAATTATGTACAATTATTATCGAATAAAGAATTAATAAAGGGATACAAAAATTTTTCATAGTTATTTAATAATGACAACCCATCAATAATCAATCGATAAATACGGAATGACTAATTAATTAATCATCGGTACTAATTGTAAGGTCTTTTTACTAAAGACCGACAGTAGTGACACAATTAACTAATTAATCTTAAATATAATTGATCAATTAACGATAAATTTCTTAAGCTAATTAAACGAAATCGATACTATTTAAAGCACCTCAAAAATTCTGTTCTTAAAAATTGTGCTTCGACTTAGAAAATTCACTGTGACTTTTACTCTTTTTTTTTAATCGTAATTAGTATGATCATATTTACTTGTCACAATCTGAATCATTATGTCATAAATTAATTTTGTTTTATCATGTTGCTACATGTGAAGTCATTTATATCTTTTTACGTGCATTATTGAGCTTGCATTTTTTTGGTAACTGTCTCATTTTTCTCTTTTTTCGACACTTTGGCATAAAAGATAAATAAATATATCAAAGTGACGCGGCTAAAACGAATCAATTTTGATTCAAATAATCTTTAAAATGGAGAATATTACTCTAACTAAAAAAAATAATGCACAATATTAAACAAAAATTTCACATAAAAAATATGTTTCGACTATTTCAACGGTAACAAGAAATGTCATTACTCATAAAAATTGCATTGAGTAATGTAACATTTCGTATTACATGATTGCAACGTTCTAAGTCATTTTAAGTATTAACTACCATATGATATTATTCTCTATACAATGTAAATTAATTCGCATAATACACCTCCCTAATACCCATTTGGTTTTCACATACGTGTCAATTAATAATTTAAAATTATCTTTTTTCGCACGCGCCTTTAAAATGATATTCACATAACAATGGATACCGAAATCATTTACAAGTTTTTGTTTTCTTCTTTGATTAAGTAACATTTTTCTTTTCCACATATGAGTTAGTTATGTACAACAAATCATTTAAAAATTAATCTAATAAACGTAAAGTAGCTGCTGTGTAAAATTAAAATATGGAGGTTCGCAATTATTTTCGCAATTACAACATGTCGGAGCGTTGATAAAATGATCATTTAAAAGCTTTGAATTAAATATTTATATAGTTGTACATAATACTGTAATTTTAGGAATATGTTACATTGTTTTTCATGTAATACCTTTCCATGCAAATATTTAAAAATATTAAGTTATGAATTTATACCCTAAAGAAATAATATTTCAAATATTTCTCAATATTCACGCAGAAGAAGGATTTAGTATCAAAAGTGAAACTTAAAAAGAAAAGCAAAAAAATAGCTAATGTAGGAATGTTAAGTTAATTTAAATAGTACTGGCCTGTGATGTGATACTTCACAATATTTCACAGAAATTGTAAATAAGTATATCGTCAATTAGTGTTCAAAAATAACATTATAGTGCGTACAAAAGAAGAATAACAATAAATAACATCAGACTTTCATCAAGCTTGATACTAAATATAGTATCTTTATAATGTAAAGATACAATGAATAAAGATACAAAATGTATATGTTTTTTATAAAATAGTATTATAAAATAAAAGCATATTCAATTTACTTACAATTTTAATATTAGAATGCATAATTAATGCATAATTTTACTTCGTCCTTTTTTTTTTGGTACATTAAAAATTAAATTTTCTATTCTCCTTAGCTACATCGTGAGATGACTGTGAATAAAATAGAGATTTTCATCGACATTTTTTGATAAAGCAACTGTAATATAGATGAAACGAAGAAAATTGTTCATTTTATCACCGCTCCGACAATCGTATATTACGTTCTGTTAAAAACTTATCTGGCTTTTCCTTTATAATTTAGTCAGTACTTAACAAACAATGGCCTCAAAGTAATCCACCCTTTCGTCCAAACAAAAGCGAGCTAATAGTTCCCAAAGCAGATTGCGCAGGAGATTCTTTTGTGACCGAAACAGGGACTGCAGGTGTAACTTGTCCAAGATCAGGTCTCATAGCCCTAGCACCAGTTTTTCTTTGTCTAGATTCCCTGTTTGGTATAGAGTCGTCTTGTTTTTTGTCAATTATGTTTCGTTTTGTCGTCGAGGAATCACTAGCAGTGGAAGAAGGTGACAGTTTCTCTTGATTTCCACTCATGGAGTTTCTCAAGAAAGTTAACTGAGCCATAGGGCTTACAGTAGTATGCCTGGTATATAAAGAACCTTGTAACACTAATGGGGAGATAGATGAACCAAACGTTGTAGCCATTATGGTGTCAATGCCTATTCTTTCAAGTTTCTCGACTAAACGGATACTGGTAAGAGCTTTTTTATCTGATCTGGATAATACGGGTCGGTTTCTTTTTGCCTGTTGGAAAATACAAGAAATATTAGAATAAATCAAATTCATAAAATAATATATAATAAAGATAAAACAATAATTACAGAGAATAAAATGTAACAATTTTCCATTCTAATACTTTATTTTTTTACGGTTAAATACTTCTAAAATTATTTGATTAAAGAATAAGTAATTTTTGAATGTTAAATTAATTCATCTTATACGTTATAGAAACAATTCTTTTAAATATTTCTCATTTCTTCTTTCAATATTTAATCATTCATCAAATTTAAAATAAATTAATAATGTCCTCTCTAATGTAAAGTCCTTTTATTTTCAAGAAGCAATCCACTATAATAAGTTGTTACACTTTTGTATTTAAATATCTAATTTTTAATTAGTAAATGATTGTTAACGATTTGAATTTGAATTATAAATAAGAGAACTATCATTTATATATTGATAAACAGAATATGCTTTCTATTCTTAATGACAAAACAGTAATATTATTTGTAATAATATAATCGAACTAATAATTCCTAATTTTCATGACAATTGTGCACCAACATGTGGAGGAAAACTAATTCAGTTAATTGTCAAGAAAATTCTATTGACACTTCACGCTTTTCAATATTAACATGAATATGTGAAATGATGTCATGACTAAAATTAGAGTTCTTCAACTAATAGGAATTGCTTATTAATGTCCTAATCTTTTACGTGCGACATGCACAAAGATGAGATTTATTAGGTTATGATAGTGTTACACATGATTTGGTGAAATTTTTATTTAAGAAACGTTATTACTTATAAAAATTACCCAATAATTTCTTCTTATTTTATCACATTTAAATAAATAGGTTACTCATGTTTAAGGGAAATTTTCATCCTTTAAACATGCGTATCAATTAAAAGATGCATACTGAATATTGAATGTTTTACAGTACTTATCAAAATTAGAAAATGACAATTAGACGTATTTTATAAAATTATTGTTTTTTATGTATTTTATAGAAATATATGTTGTGCGCAATGCGAGCTACCAATACAACATATCCGTACTTCATTATCTAATCATATTGAATATAACTGTAATTATATTACATTAAAACTCCAAATGTTTTTGCTTATAAATGTTTCTACATACCTGAGTTTCTCCACCGAATGTTCTCTTTAACAATTCAGCTCCACTGGATAATAATCCTAAAGAAAGTCCACCTTCTGGAGTTGGTGAACTAGATCGACTATGTGGAGGACTAGCATCAGGACTATTGCAAGGTGTTGCAGTGGGCGTATAATTCCTCTCTTCACTCGGCGTTAATGCAGAAGGTGTTACAGCTTTTATACCTATTTGAATATATTGATTAAATTAATTTACTAAATTTTTTTACTAACAAGTTTTTCTAATAACTGAATTAGATTTCAATAGAAAATATAATATTTTGTATTATGTATATAAATTAAATAAAATATTTTCAATGTCAAAACAAGAAGTACCCCTTTCGTTTAACATTTTTGCAAGTCCAAGGGTTGTTGAAAATGTTGAAGTTGAATTTCTTCTGCTTAACGTTCTTGGAGTACACATACCAGAATTTAAAGCACTACTAGGTGCTGTTGCGACTCTACTACCCACAATACTTGGAGTGACACTTCTGTGATCATCAGGATGAAGAACAGTACTATTGGTGAATGTATATATGGAACCTGTATCTTGAAAAAGTTTTCCAGGGTTAGTGTATTCCTCATCTTCTTCAAGATCGCTTAAAGTAAAAGTAACTAGGCCTAAATCCTCCAGGCCTCGACCTCCTCTTGTTTTTACTCCTGGTCGTTCTTCTAAAAGACCACCTAAGAAATAAAATAGTGATTTGATTAAATATTTTTGTATTCACAGTCTATGATAGTTTTATGATAGTTTTATTTCTCAAGAAATGTAATTTAATTATATATAATAACGTGGTAAATAAAATACAGGTAAATATAATATTTTTCATTGTATTCTCACAAGAGGGAAAGCTATTGTATGTATATTATCTGTAACTATTATAATATATTATACATATACTGTTATTAAAATATATTAATAAAATATATTTTTTAAATGATTTTAGTAGAGGATCATACAGTATTACCTAGTGTTGGTGTAGCTAATCGAGTCCAATGATGTAAAGTTTGAGAACCTTCGATAGGTTTCACTATTTGTAACTTCTCAGGAATTCTCCAAGTATTTCCACCATAGCCANCTTAAATTTCCACTACTTCCCGTAGACATAATACTGTCTGGAGTTCTACAACCAAGAGGTACGGAAGTGGAAGGTGAACGGGTTCCAGCATCATAGTCATAGCTATATCCTGTTCCAGTGCTGAGACAAGCACGCCTTGTAAGAACTTCTGCAGGTGTTAGTCTACGGAGCGCTGCTTCCAAATCTGCTGCACCAGGAGCACCTGGTACTCCTGTTTGTTGTGGACCTCTAAAATTTTTAGAACATATTTACTGATTTGTTTCATAAATTAGTATTCAAGAAAATAATTGTTAGCAAAATTGAAAACTTCTTATTTTATATATTGTTAAAAAGGTTAATAAATATGAACTTACGGATATTCTTCAGAATCTGTAATAAGCGAGCCTTCTGAATCGCTATGTCCAGTGGAATCCACATTAGGAAATACTGATGCCACAGGTCGAATCTGACCACAACTCATTCGTGGTCCAATAGAGCTCCTTGATAAAGTTGATACTGTCATTGAACCTAATCGTGGGAATTGATTTGCATCAGCTGGATAAGATGTATTTCTTGATGCACTCCTTACTGTTTCAAAAACTTTCTTATATGTTGGTCTGTGTAATATCAAAAATATAAATTAATACTTTTCTTGAATGAATGATAACAAAATGAAAAATGAGAATGTGGAATGAAACAAAACACATACATCCTATCTGCACTGATGCCAGAATCCAAACTGAGTTCAGAATAAAGCGATGATTCCAATTCGGAAGCAATGGAGTCTGGTTGTGGAACAGCACCCATCGAAGGGAATAAAGGGCCTCCTCTAACGGTTGGCATACCTTTGTTTCTTTGTTTTCGTAATTGTTCTTGAGTTTCCGCCAATAAATTCACCACCTTATAGCATAAAATATTTTGAAAAAATTTATTATTGCATAAAATACTTTAACATCATTTAAGAGTATCATTTAGACTAGTTCTATTTAATTTAAAAATATTCTTTAACCTTATTCTCCTAGTATAAAAAAGAAGATAGTCAGTGAACAACAGTATGGAAATTTAGAACTGTCTGAGAACATACCTCAGCATATCGATCTTTGAATTCAGCCAACTCGTTTGCAAGAGTATTCTGATTATCCCTGGTGATGTGCAAAGTAGCGCTCATTTCATCATGCTCAGCCATCAATTGCGCCAATCTCAGTTCTGTTTCAGCTAGTTTTGCTGACAAGCTGACAATTTGTTCGTGTTGCAATCGATTTTCTTCCTTCTGTTTATCAAGCTCATCTGATATTCCATCTACCTCCATATTTGCACTTGCTACATACAAAATAATCTATTTACTAACAGAATTTTAAACTTCAATTAATTCGAACTTTAAACATTCTTATGGGATTCACAAGCTTCTATTTAAAGAGTTTAACAAAAATTCATCTACTAACCGAGTTGAGCGGCAATATCTTTCACAAGTTTCGCTTCTTGTTCCTCCGAATTGTCCGCATCGTGCATCAATTTCGCGAATTCAGTTCTCAATTGCTTATTTTCGTCCTCGAGGCAGCTGATCTTTTTCTGCATCATGTCAAGGTTAATACTGCGAAGTCCGGTGGGCGAACCGGCTTCGGAATTTGATTCTTCGGCATCATTTGTTAATATTTGGATTAATTCGGTCTTTTTTGCGAGTTCGTGTGTGAGTTGGGTAATTTTTTCATTGGCTTCCTTTAAATCGGTCTCTAAACTGGTAACTGTGGCTTCGAGTTTTTGATTGTGCGATAGAAGTTCTTTACCGATACGTGCGGTTAGTTCCAAGTCCTTTTCTTTCTACAAATTAATTATCCACATTTAAGGAACACAACAAATAACAAATCAATAATTTACAAGGTGTGATTAGCACATACCCGGATTGATTGTGTTAAAAACAGTCTTTATTGGATATCGATGCAAGCAATTAATCCCTTTCAAAATATTCCGTTTTTGAGGTTATACACTTATACCAACGTTTCCGCCATTGATTTTCTAAACGAATCTTTCGAAATACTCCTCAGACGCGTTATCATATTCGCTCAATATAATTAAACTTTGTATACTGCTTACTCCGTGAGGAGTGTTCTTTTAGCAAAACGTAGTTTTTTTTAGTAAAACGTAGTCCTATAATTAAACAGCTAATCTATTCATCTGACATGACTTCCTACAATTTCTGGCTCGTTCCACAATCGAAGGCGTTACCAAAAGGACGATGATTCGATGACATTGAGACGATAAAAGCAAATACAACGAAATATCTAAACAGCGTTTCGAAAGATTAGAAAATAATCAATGGGAGAACCGCTGGCCTTTAACATAACTAGTTCGGGTATTTTTTCATCACATCTCGTATATATACCATATACCCTAAATTTTTCTAGGCTTTATTCTAATTTTGTCTTGTTCTATTTTCTACAAAGAAATTTGTGCGCGTAGGAATAAATTATACATCGTTAGAGGTGTGCGGAATCATGTCGAGACTTGGGAGAAGTTCGGTATGTGCTGAAAGAAGTTATATCTCTTTTCTTCTAATATATTATCTAGCATCATTTCGTTTCTTCAGTTATGTTGAAATATTTCCATGTGTTTGCGTTTTAGATAAAGTTATACACGCTGGTAGGAAATACTGATTAGGTATTTTAAATTGAACGAAGACCAAGAGGATACCAACAAAATGATAAAACTTTCATTTTCTCCAGTGTTTGATAAAAAAAAGAATGGTATCGTGCCAAAGAGTGGTATTCGTGTGTCAGTACCTTTTACAGCAACTGTACAAGGTGATTCATAGATATGTGTCCATACTTTAGGGGATGAATTTACATATTAAAATAAATAAAAAACGTCGTATGAACATATGTCCTATGTAAGTATTTTTAGTTTTGGAGATATGGATTTTTCGTGTCTTAACATATGTTACTGCACTTTTGTCTTTCCGTATCTGGAAGACGGTAACGAGCCTGAAATTTTATTCGATTCATATCAATTGATATTGCTTCGTATATGTTGCACTCTGACTGAACAGCTTGCAAATTGGTTAGGATATGAACTTTGAATCACTCTAATAAAGACAGTTGGCAAAGCTAACTTCGGTGAACACATTATCTGTTTTGTTTTTATAATAGACAACAGATTTAGTGGATGACAAACTTGATATTTGTTAGATTACTAACAAATAGATTTGATATTTTCTAGAATGATAGATGCTAAGTATAAGAGTTAGGATAAAAGATGACGGACCAAACTATACTGTAGACTTTGTAGGGTGGCCAATCTCAGGAAGGTTTTCTTCAACATTCGTGAAAATTTGAAGAATAGGCAATGCTGTTGGGAGTAATATATGAATTGGAGAATTTGTAAGTTATTCGAATTTAGAGAGGTAGCGGAAAGGGACAATAATCAATAACAGAAAAGTTAGTGGAAATGAAGTCTGTCTACTGGTCGTCCTCAGTTAGCGATTGACTTGAGTCGACGTGCGCGACGTTCAAATAAAAGAGAGATCATTAAATGTTGATAAATTTTTTAAAAAGGTAAACGATAAAAAAAAAAAAGAAATTTGTTAAAGCATTTTGATTATGAATAACTGTTATATATGATCAAAATATTTGTAGTTACCGATAATCATTATCGATGGGAGAAAAATTTTTTCGTCACCGATAAAATCATTATAGCATCATTTATAGCTCATAATCATTATAGCTCTCATACACAATGGTTATCGGTAATCAAAAACATTCTGTTCATTTATTATATATTAATTCTTATGCTGCTTTTGCTTATACTCATTTTGGGTATAACTGTTAGGGTCCTTGATGCTGAGGCACGAGGCAGACATTTAAACATTTTGTTTAGTCATTCCATATCTTGGAAATTAAAGTACGTAGGTCATATGTTCACATAAGGTTTTTTTACTTATTTCTATATGTAGATTCATTTCCTAAAGTATGAACATGCATTTCTGAATCACCTTGTATATTTATATGCCGAATCGTGTCTCGGGATCCCATTACGAGTACGAGCTTGTAATCCCTGGATCCTGCACACCCCTATATATATATTTTATATTAGCAGTCATATATACCTCCTCTAGAAGCCTTGTAACTGCTTCTATGTCATTATAGGTCTTGGTCATTTGGCTCACCCGGTTGCTACATAAAACTGAAATGAGAAATAATCGTCTCTGTAATAATTTATAAAAGAAATAGTATTTAAGAGTAAATGATTAGAAAAAATAGTACAATCTAATGTGGTGTCAGCATATTATATAATAGAGAAGCAATAACTAAACAATGAAATAGAATAATTGTACAAGCAATGCGAGTAATAAATCAAAAGGCAATAATAAGAAATTAATATATAATATAATATTCTAGAAAAGCTAAATGCATTTGTAATGATACATTCGTTGTTTAAGTCATACACGGTATAAACAGAAATTCAAATTTTGTGTACACAAATTCTTCCTGTTTATGAGTCAATAAGAACTTGCTATACGAGTTAGAGTTTCTATAAACATTTGCAATGATATTCATTGTTTGGGCTATACACAGTGTGAACAAACATTAATATTTTGGGTATATCAAATTGTCCCTATTTGTGAATCAATAAAAGTCTGTTACACGAGTTAGTATTTCTTTGATCAATATTTCGTATACGAGACATAAATAAAGCTGCTACTTCAAATATTATGTCACGAACAACAACATTAATTATATCACAAAAAGTGATTCCTAAAATTTAGTTTAGAATTTTAGATACATGGCTGACTATACGTACATATATTTGAACACTGAGTTTAAATTTATTATTTTTGTTATTGCTGAATATACAAATGCTTTATGCGTATTTGACAATGCAAATGAATGAAAAATGCATTATGTTATTCGTAATAACTTTTTAATCACCCAAATATCTCCATTATTTTCAATAACACATATAAGTAATTAAAGAAAGCGTAGAATTTGTAGTAGAAAACATTTTATGGTCGATAGTTTTCACAACTCTATTCTTTTTTCACTTTTTAAAAAAACTGTACATTTAATTATACGCTTTTAATTAACAGTTTCTACGAAATTTTATTTCGCTGGTATGTGAACTCATTTACTACCTCTAATTCTGTATTCTCCCATTTCCAACTGAGTTCCTTTGTTCTGCCACTTTCATTTTAAAAAATCATGATCACTTTTAATTACCCAAATGACAATTTACTTCTTTTTTAATTCACCAAAATTTTTAAATTCAACATATCATGTTTTTATTAGACAATATAAATTAGACAATATCGTCAATATTTGCAATTTGCACAGATTTTACATAATAAATAGCATCTTTCATTAAATCTCTTAGGTTTTAAGCAAATAGCAAATTTTTTACTTTCGCTAGCCTGAAGTTCTTTTTCGTCCATTTTAGTATAATGAATCTATTTAGTACAACTTTCTGTGTTTATCTT
The DNA here is from genome assembly GCA_014737395.1 of Bombus waltoni. Classification (NCBI taxonomy): domain Eukaryota; kingdom Metazoa; phylum Arthropoda; class Insecta; order Hymenoptera; family Apidae; genus Bombus; species Bombus waltoni. Next base: position 66,437 of record JACXII010000024.1, read on the forward strand.
TCCTTTTTTTGTTTCAGCAAAAGTACTTTACATACCGCTATACGCGTAGAAAACATGATACAGTAGATTCAGACTATGAATTTATGCCAAAAGAAACAAAGAAAGAAAAAGGGTATACATTTTTCATAAGAAAATGAAAAAAAGATGTTTTGTGTCAAGGAATTCTACGAACTTACAGGGATAAACCGAATATCGAACGATCGGAATGCTGCTGTTTAGACGTGCTATTTTTGGAAACAGCTTCAGTAAAAAAATGTTAGAATCGATTATTCTAAGAGTCAAGAGGTAGAATGTATTTTATCATAGTAACTTCTGTATCTCTGTAGAGCACGTGTATTGCTAAGCATCTTCGTTCTTCATATTTTATTTTTTAACCTAAATGTTTCTTTGATTCGATGCAGAATTTTCTAAATAATTTCTTTGTTCAATATTTTATATACAAGACATAAATAACATCGCTATGTAAAATGCTATGTCGCGAACAATAAGATTAATTATATCACAAAAAATGATACCTAAAATCTGTTTTTGCATTTACTTAAAGGACAAAATTTGTTTTTTAACATAGCTTCCGTGAGATTTTAAAATCTACTCGACCAATTAGTTTAAAATTTTGCGTGCACTTTCAGCCCGCGTATCACCATAGCATGAATTAGAATGAATTCAGTACCTTTCCTTTTACTATCTTTTTTCTTTTGCCTCCCGAAAGTTGAAAAAATACGAGAAAAATTAATAATCGAACTTCATAGGATTGAGTTAATAAAAATATCATGTAACATGCTTTTTGAGTTTGTCGTAAAGTCCACTACAATCTCGTGAAAAAGACATAGTCCTATTTATGTTACTCAAGGTGACCTTGGTTTCGATATAGAAACAAAGTATTTTCAAAATTTTTTTTATTGTCGTTTATAGTACGCTCTACACCGGTAAAGTACGTAATAAAAGTTAATGTTTATTTAATGGAAGCCAGTTATCAATAAATGTCAAAGAAATTTCTCAAAAAATAAAGTAATTAAAAATAGTAATTTTTTATTGTTTTAGTTACAAATAAACATCATGAATGATTAAAAGAGTTTTTTCTATCAGTAACCATTATCAGAAACCATAACAGTAATTATATATAATCATAAGAAATATTTTTGGCTATCGCTAACCAATGTCGACGACAAAAATTTTTCTACTTATATTCGACTATTGTCTATTATCATAATATTAATTATTATTAATAATAAATATAATATTAAAGACGATTAGTATATTAATACAAGTGTTAATAAAAATATTATACTACAATATCTTTCATTACCACTATTATAAATATCTACTATTCATATAAATACCTGTTACATACAAGTATGTATAATAATATTTATAATAAATATCTATTTTTTGTTTCACATATTTTCATTTCACTTTTTAGCTTAATAACATATGTATAAGTTTCATAATTCATTTATTTATATTGTCAATGAATATGTACTAATTATTATCAGTAATGCTGATAATAATTAACGGTAGTTGAACGTAATCAGAAATGATTTTTGTATGTTTCGATAATGGTTATCGGTAATCAAAATAAAATTCTGTTCATCCATAATGATTATTGTTAACCAAGAACAGTGCCGGTCACTTATATTGGTATACTTGTAACCACAATTAAACTTCCGTCATCGATAATGATTACCGACAATTAAGAAAAATTTTGCCCTTCGTAATGATTATTCGTAAACACAATTGTTTAATTAAAGATATTATCTTTTATACCGTAACTTAAAAAATTTGTCTTGTAACACATATAATGTCTGGTCATGAGTGCTATTCCTTTTCGCAATTTAACACCTGGTTTTGTTTAATAAGAGTGTATGATCTTATCGAAAACAAATTAAGATTGATTGATTTAAGAAAACTTCTAAAGAAATGGATTCACAATAATAACGATAGCACGATCGCTACAGTGTCTTCTCTGCAGCAAGTTACTTTCATCGCTTGAGAAATGAGAATTTAGCACGATATTATAAAATTTAATGTAGTTATATAGCAGTGAATATATTCACAAGAATATATGACATCGTTTGATAATAAACGATATGAAATAATGGAGATATTGATCTTGGCGCCAATTTGTCATTAGTAATGGCAATATATATATTTTTAGGCATTTATGAAGAACGTCTTCGTAATTGATTTTATAGAGCTTTTTACGAGAGCAAAGAGAAAGTGAATGAATAAAAAATTACCGAATTGCACTTGACTTTTTTTATAGGTTAGTTAACAGAAAAATCATGATTTTCATTTTCCCCTTATTTTACTTTCGAATAGCAAATTTCATTCAGTTGCGTTAATTAGTCGGAAACACTCGTATCACGTCTGAAATAATGTACTATTTCCAATTTTAAGCTATGTAGTGAAAAGATAATTAAAGCTGTTAATGATATTCTTTTTCAAACTACAAAAAGTAATTACCAACATAAGAACCAATATATAGGGTGTCTCATTTTAATCGAGCCACGCAAATAACTCCTAAACTATACATTATTTGAAAAAGTGTTTCGTAGATGGTGCGAAGATATATGCAGGTTTCAAAAATTATTCCTCGGTAATTTTCGTTAAAATAACGCCATTTCATTCTCTATGTCTTTCTATCCGAAAATTTCATCGCGGATCTTCTTTCGCTTATTTCTGTAATATTCATTACACAGAGAGATTCAAATAATAGGTAAGCTCTCGTTTTTAGAAAGTGACGCATCATATTATTTATGTAATTGGTAATAAACAGTTTACGGATGCTAAACTCTTACGTCACCAATGTGTAGTGATAAAACGATACAGTTAACGAGATGTAACATGTATAAGAGAATATTGTATTACTCTACTCTCTAGATTGCGTGTTGTAAGTACAGTTTATACTCGTATAATATTACAATGTATATGATGACGTATTATACGATATAAGATCCAGTACAAGAGACAACAACAAAAAAATAATATCAACGGTAGATTAAACAATTTCCGGGGGAGGTGTAAATAAATTTCACAGTGGTTATTTATTATTATATATAATTGTTACATACTCTTCGTATTTATTGACAAAATATAATTTACAACTGAAGGATCAATGAGAAAACGGGGGGAACGTCAATTTTAAGAAATTTTGCATTTAACATTTTTTCGTACGTTCCTATATGTACTCTTTATTCGTGTCACATTGCGAATTAAAATTTCCCGAGTTTTACAGTAGTTTCAAGAAATTCGGCTGTACAGCGAGAAATGAATACTTTTCATTTCTTATAGTTTAACGTGTTACATATTGCTCAAAGTTATAAGCAAAAGTAAAAAATGATGCAGAATAAAATGAAAGATAAAACGATGTATTATTTTTATGTGTGATAAAATAAAGACTGACGGAAATATGGGAAGAGATTGAAGGAATGCAAAAAGCAGGCACATCAAAATGGCGATGGACCTACATAGATACACCTCTGACTATATTTTGAGTTCGCGCAGAAAAGGGAGCCTAAACTACAATTTGTCGTTATATTATATATTGCATTTATTCCGAATATATTGTAGAGGCTTCTGAGTAACATGTATTATACTTTGTCGAGGCATGCAATGATCGTGGTTCAAAAGTTACGGCAAAAAGAAATCGGCACTTGTTACGTTACGTTGACTCCGATATAAATGATTAAAAATGAAATTATAGTCACATACATTTGCATAGGACTGCGAACCTAATAGTGGTATAAGTATAGTTAAGCTTGGTTAGGTTAGGTTAGATTCCATTAGTGGCTGGGGCCGAGCCACCCAGACGCACCATATAATCTGACCTATCCTAACTTTTAAACCACGATCGTCGCACACACGGTGTAATATATGAAGTGTTCCGATTACTCTCTGGTGGTTTATGATTATTTTCTAGTAGTTCTCTGGCAGCCGCTAGACTAATGCCATCTTTAAAATTTGTATTATTACTACAATCTCGTTAACGTACACGTACATACCTTTCTGACAACGATGTCTCTAGCGACAGTCAGAGGAACTACCAACTAATCGTCACAAAACACCGATAGGATAGAGATGCTTCGTCGGAACACCTTATATATTACGCGGTCTTACGCCTCGAACAAAGTGCATGTTACTCAAGACCAGGGCTACCACACGATCCCCTTAATTTGGCGATAACGTGATATCACGTTATCCCTACTGCCATTCTACAGCTACGTTGCATGTGTCACGTGACATGAATTTCGTCTTACGTCTCTCAGTGTCGCGTGTACCAATATTATCCCCCACCCTTCCATTTATCTACGGCATGAGTCACGATATCACTAGTTCACCAACTATACTACTTCCCCCGCTACCAGAGGGATTTTCCCCTTAATTCTCTCGATCTGGTAACGCTGCTCAGGACCAGGGCTTCCGGAGGGGTTCCTCACACGAGGAGAGGTTGTCAACCGCCACTTTCAATAAAATCATAAAGATAAACTCGCGTATTGGTAGAGAAATCACGTATACAAAGAAGATCATATTGCTACGTGACAGTGGCAGTAGCAGTAGAGGGATTAAGTAAATGCAATGAGCGAGGAATTTTTCCTGATTACTTTGCTTAGGACCGTCCCCTCTACAATATATTCGAAATTCAACAAAATTGAAGTTGAGGCTCCCTTTTCTGCACAATTACCGGGCATTGGAATTGGGTGGAAGAAAACTGGGCATGCTAGCCAGGAAAAGAACCAGTATATACATCCTGACAATTGAAAGGATTGAGGAGGGCAGGTGCCCTAAGATCTGTCTCAACAAAGAAATAAAAAGTATTCGGAACGGTTGGCCCTCGCAATGGACAAGGAATTGTTTGGAGCCCTCAACGAGATAGGAGATGGGGCGGTGGACAGGCTGACATCACTTGAGCAGGAGTACAAAGAGATGGAAAATAAAATAAAAGATGAATTATGCAGGAGGATAGAGCGTGTCATTCAAGAGGATTGAAGCATAGTCGACATACCGCAGTGAATACTGTAGGTTAAGAAAGAAAGAAGTGGCGGTCGAAAAATACTGAATGAAAAGTGGAGCCGAAGGGACAGTGAACAAAGACTTAGAGGCCAGGGCTACACGAGCGTTGGGCCGGTGCTGCATTGCGTAGCTATATACATGCGCAACGCTAAATGTTCTATAATGCTCATGTGTGTGCGCATACATTTCTACAACGCAGGGTCGGTCTAACACACGTGTAGCCCCTGTCTTAGGTGCGAGAATGTTGGGTCAAGACGGTATGCCGAGGAAGAGAATCTAAAGCGTAGGTTGTCGGAGCTGGATGAAGAGAGTTTTCGTCACATGTAGCTATGCAACGGAATGCAGGGAAGTGGGGGTAGGAGGCAGAGATTTGGATGCGGGACATGATAGGAAATGATGAATGGAAGGAGGATATGAATGATGTATTACAAGGAAGATTGGTGTGAGATTTGAATATGTAGTATATATATAGTACATCGTATATGTAGGGTGTACATATAGTATATATGTAGTAGAATATTTGAGCAATTAGCAAGAGAATTGATTGTGAGTTGCAATAAGAGCCAAAGATCCGTTGTTACTACAGATTAACTGTGGTTCTAGGTTTTACATTTATGGTGTAAGAGTAACATAGGTTGAAGACATTTGATTTTATCCAAAAACTATTATGTATGGGTGGAAAAATAAATATATCATACACATGTATATAAGCAAATATATGAAGTTATGACATTATACGTATATTAGAAAATAAATCTACGTTTTCTGAGAAATGCTAAAACTTGACATTCCCCCCTTTCCCCGTGAACCCTTTATTTTTGATGAACGAGAATTTTTATATATTAAATTCCTATTTAATGTAAATACATCTGATCTATAGATTATATGTAAACGCGCCTAACAGATAATAACTATATTAAGATTGTATACTAGTAGAGAATATTAATTATATAATAGGTACTAGTTTTAAGCTTAGTTTAGTTTCCTGTTTGGTGTAGTTTAATTTTAGTTCTCTAAGCAAGACGAATCAAGTTCCTTTTTCAAGTTTCCTGGAGCGAAAAATAAATTATAATAATAACGATAATAGAATAGTCGTTTAGTAAAAATTTGCAGAGGCTCTGAGCGAGTAAATTAATTGTTTATCGTATTAAAGATATTGACGAATTAGTAATACATCGTATGCATATAGAACAAAATCTTAACTAAGAAGCAAATAGAGCTTTTGAACTATTCTTATAGTTATACTATATTTAGCAAGAAAATAACATACTTCTGTCAGATTTATGTAAGTGTATTTTGTAAAAGCCAGAAACAATTGTTAAACTTTTTGAAGTGTTTCAAGGTGCTCGGCTTATTATAAAAATTAAACGATTAATTATAAGAAAAAACCAACAATCCTTACTACATATATATATGCCAGTGCTTTAATCAAAAAGCGTGCAATAAATTTACGTTCGTGTTAATCAGCACTGCCTGTGATTTAAAGATTTGCGAATAGAATAATGGAACTCAAAAGTCGTGTGGACTGACGAATATCTATAATACAATAATTACAATTAAGATTACGATGATTACAACTAGAAAACGCTACTAAAATTAAAACTAAAAAAAACGGTACTAAAATTTCAAAACGCAAATGGACAAAAAAATCTTACGATAAACAGAAATTGCATAATTAATACTGACATAAAATTGATTCGCCAACAGAACGAAAGATAACAATAAACAAAAACTTGCTTTTTAATCTTTCCAATAATATGATATTAATAAATATTACGCGATAAGTAACTGGCATTCGATTAAATTCAAATTTAATTCTAATATTCCTTTAACGAATGTTTCTCATAATGAATACGTCATTGAAAATAAAACATTGAATAATTAAAAAGATTTACATTCGAATGAAAGTTAAATAAATTGTAATATACATACATGTGTTACGCTTTTAAGATAATACAAATATTGGATGTTCTAACGTTCTATGCGTTCCTAGCCATTTGTAATAATGTAACAAAAGAGTTGTTAAACAAATTGATCCACTGACTATACAACACGAAACAATAAAAAATCCGATGTATATTAAATTTTTCAAACGAAATCATAATAAATTTTTTCGGTAAATATTCACAGAAAGAGAGCCACCTCCGATTTAGATAATTTTTTAATACATTATCAAGATCATCGGTCAACCTGAATAGTATGACGAAGATCTTAGTTGAGTGTTGCCGTTTATTAAAAAAAATGATTATCAAAAAAAGTTTGCACAAAAGTACAATAACTCTCCGGACACTATATACGTTTAATAGAATATAAATAATCGAGACTTTTTTTTTTTTTAGGTAACCCAAACTTCATCCAAACTCATTTGTGATTAACTTTCTACCTTGCTTTTGTCTTCTACACTACCTAAATTCAGTCCAAAACTGGATTACCAAATAGCGGAAAATTAAATTCAATGAGATTAGGTTAATCCCTAACAGCTTCTTCTCAAGGAAAGGGCAATGACCACTCTTTATTAATAGCATAAAAATACCAGAACTATCATCAGCACGGTATTTAAATCTTCGCTTGGACAATAAGATTAATTGGTAGCAACATATAACAGTAAAAGGGGAGCAAGTAGATCTTCAGATGCAAAAATACGTACTGGATGCTTGGTAGAAAGTCGAGAATATCGCTGGAAAATAAAATACTTAATTATAGAATAATAACAAGGCCGCGTATGGACTTCTGGTATCAAGCTATTGAGTCAGGGTTAGGTTATCGATAATCAAAAGCATTAGGTCATAGGTTTATAACGGTTATTCGTAATCAGAATATTTAAAAATTACTTCTTTTTTCAATCACTTCTTTTTATTTTTCTAGAAAATTTCTTAAAAATGTGTCGATCTCCTATTTGTGTTTTCTATTTAAACGATCCTCTGTCGATGACTTTTTTCATAAGAATCTTAAGAATAACTGTTACTTTTGGCTGAGAAAATAGTGACCAGCTGAGCTGAAACGAGGTATAGATATGCCATGATGGAGAGGTGGGTCATCATGACATATAAAGGAGCTAAGGCTCTAGCCAACCAAATTAGTCTATACAATAGAAGCCTGTAGAATTATAAAAGAAAGAAAAAAAATTCTGATTGACTTAAAATTAGATTTCAGATCAGATTAGATCTTTCTCAAGGTGTAGGTGCAGCTTTTACTTACTGATATCACTGTATTAAAATACAACATAATTCTGTTATAAACATTCTCTGATAATAGCTTTTAATGTACAGCGACTTTAACTAAAACTTTCGCGACGCTACTTAGAGTGGTGATTTTGACAACGTATTAAAAAATCATCGGAATCGGAAAGCCCTTTTCATGAATATTTATCTTTTTTTTTCTTTTGTGATATCGTACAGAGAATTAAGGCAGATTATGGTATATGTAAAATATTATGTTCTTACTTACACAATATATCGTATATGAAGAAAACAATTAAAGTCTGTAAATTATATATACTATAAAACCATAGAGAGTACAAAATAAGGCAGCATTCTGATTCTTACAAATGTTCACGGAGTACACGAAATATGTTGTGATCTGTGCTTTTTACATTTTCTTCCATCCTCTCGCATTATTCAATTATATTCGTTACTAAGAAAGAAACTGACTAAGCAATTACATTCCAATTAGTTAAATTCATTCTCAATATTTTCTTATAATATCGCACAAATTTCTTAGTTACTGCTTTGCGCTCCCCCACGAACACAAATTTTTTACTGATTATTCTTTATTACAATAAAGTAACCACAATATCATAATAAAAATAAAACATATTAAAGGATTAAAAACTCGTGAAGATCGTTGAAACAAGTGTCCCGTGTATATATATACATATATGTATAATATAACGTGTAACAAAATATACGTACATACAAAACGTGACAAAATTTGTGATACAAACGACAACAGAATACCCTGTCTTGCTTATACAAAGCTCTCGCTTTCAAACGAATAGCAAAGGCTATCGAGTGTGAAATTTTATCCCGTATCTGTACGTTTATCTGAAAGCGGCCAGTATGATTGCCAACAACTAACTAGTCTTCTACTCGTATTTATGGATTCTACGACTTCACTGTATGACTCGATCGTTCAATTAAAAATACAAGGTGAAACCGTACAGAACACATGTACCAACCTTACACACTTATATATTCATTCATTGATTATTCATGCGCGGTTCGATGTTTCTAACCGTGTAAAGTTAGAACATGCGTAAGATAGAGTACCTGCCTCTTTGCATTTGGAACTGCATGGTCGGCAATTGTGTAAAGTCTTACACATTTTTCTCTTTCTTTTTTTTTTTTTTTTATTTAAACAATTAGCGTCGCATCGACATCTCAGTCATTAGCGATGTGTCCTGTTAGTTAGCGATACTTAGACAAAATCGTAGAGATGTTTGCCGCTTTGGATAAGTTTGAGAAGATTGTCAACGTTCTTCGTATTATGAAAGGAGTCGTTTGATGATTTGCGAAGTTTGACCTGATTTCGTGAGATATCAGTTTCTTAGGGAAAAAAGGAGATCAATACGCGCTTAAGGGTCAGAGAGCATTGGCACGTGTTGCAGCGAGGTGAAGGAATTCACGAGGCTCGCGTGGCCATAACAAAATACAGGTTTTAAAACGACTTGGTTTGTTCTATCGAAGGATCTTTTCACCGTGTTATGGGAAGAAGTCGTTTGAATTGTCACTCGGTTTGATTGGAGTTTCAGTTTACAAAAAGATTGTGTAAAATCTCTTAGTATGGTGATTACGAAGCGAAATCACTTCAAAACAGTATACAAAGTCGTGGAACGAATCGTCAAATATTTTTTTGATAAAAAAAAAATCCACAGAATTTTTTTGATGAAAGATTGCCAAAAATTCTTTTATACGATCTTGCTGTTACATATATAGTTTTGTTCTGCCAGTTGTCGACGATTATAAGTGTTATCAAATTTCAAACGTAATACCTTTTCTGTTCATCAATGTATAAACTATTTAGCGTAAAAGTGTAAACTGAAGATGCTGCGTGTAACGTCGCAGATGGAAACTAAGTACAGTAAAATCTGGGTATTTGATATTTGTACGACGATGAGATACATGATACGCAAGTATGCTTTGTAAACACAGGTATGAATAGAAACCTATATGTTTGTAGATAGATAAGTCGAATCGAGGTAAATGCGCATTTATTGCATCAAATTTCTAAGTCACTTTTCTTGAAAAGAGAAGAAGCTTCCTACGCAAACAAAATTTATTTTACTAATTCTACTTGACTCTTTCTGAGAAACCATTGGTCTCGTTCATATCACAAATCGTCTCTTTGTGTATACGTATACGAAGAACTTAAATAAAACAAAAGACACAGAAAATGTACACAGATAAAATACAAAAATTCTCAGACGATATTTTCCGAAGAAAAGATCTCGGCTCTAGTGTGGTGTCCGAACTGCAAAATATTCAGCTTGGAGTCGTTGAAGCTGTAAATGAGGGTCGTTTTTACGAAAATACAGCGTACAAAATTTTGGTCAACTTGTTGACGCGTGACATTGTGGCGGATTTTGGCGAGAGCTTCCTTCAAATTTGGTACCCTTTAACCAGTTAACTGCGGAATTTAGTTTTAAAAGTTTAGTTTTAGTTACAAGGCGTATAATTGACACAAATTTTACCAAGTTTTAAAATTTAATTAAAAATTGTACTTCACCGTTATTTCCTTTGTTCGTCTAATTTTATGCAAATTCTTATATTATCTGCTTAATCAATTTCTCAATATTCGTTAATACAAGCATGATCCCTAGACTGCGGATTTTTATGCATTTGTAGGAAACGTGCAAACATGCACAGAACGAACGTGATATGAACGAATGTATAAAATACATTCAAAGTATAGTGCTTTCTATAACATTTGGTAGGTAAAACAATCCTCTATCGAGGTTTTATTCTTCCAATTATATACTCAGAAATATGCGTTTGCATAAAAATTCGCAGTCTAATGATCACGGTTCTACGCGGATTTCTAAAGATTAAGACCTTCGTCGGCGAAACGTTCGTAACACTAGAACCTACTATACCAGTCGAAATGGCTGGTTCTACAATTTTATAAATGTGCCAACCCTCGCTTAGGGATCATGGTCCCAGATGGATTAATAATATCAAAAAGTGTGGATAAAATAACATGGAATTGCTTTTGTAGGAAAGTGATAAATTGCTAAATATAAAGGTATTCTATTATTACGTATTTTTTAAAGACCAGTTGGTTTTGGTAGAAATAGCTTCGTCTTAACTGTCGGTGGATCTAATGATAAAGACGACTGGTTAAGACCGTTCGTTTCCATGAAAAACGACCCTCGTTTTAGGCTTTAGCGACTCAAAGTAGCCTCGTGAAAAGACCCGTTCAGACCAATAATTTTACAGTCCGGACACTGTACTAAATCCAAGGTCTCGAAGGAAGTGTAAAATTAGAAGCTTTTGAATACTTTGGTATCGCGGACCCTGGTAAAGTGACGTTGCTCTTTCACCCCTTTCACCGTGGGGTATAAGTACACAAGGTCATGAGCAAAGGGTAAAGAAACAAATAGGAAATGTGAAATGCGACCGTAGCACGCGAATGAGTCACGATGGTTCGCGAGAAAAGGCCGTGGTGACGCGCGTTCTCATCATCTCGGTGTTCGTGCAACCGGATGCTGCGCGTTCATCGTCCATTTCTCATTCGATGTTTCTAATATACTGTTCAAAATAAGGGAAAAACTTTATGATCCAGACGCTTTATATCTCGTGTATACACAGTTTTATACTGTAACGGGAAATTGTAGCGCATCGATAAGGCAATTTAGATATTACCACACTTCTGTTATGAAATTTCTTCTTGCAGCAAGAATCTCAAACACGCGCGAATAATACGACTTTCGAGTCTCAGCGTGTTTTACTTCTGACGAATATCGTCGCGTTACAAACCCCGTAAATAGCTTGCTGATTCGTTGGCGTTGGAGTAACGCGTATGAAACGTTTGGATAATAATACGTTGGGACAGCAGGTCTTTGGACACTGCAGTTTGCGCTATACCAAAGTTTCTTAACCCTCGGTTGTCATCGTGGGTCATAGTGACCCATTACTTTGGAAACTTTTACTTTGGAAAGAAATATCTTCAAGACGTAGCTTATAATGGCATTGTTATTATTAATTTGAAGTGTTCTTTTATAATATCTGATAATCACGCTGCAATGAATCCCGCCGTAATCCGAACGTAACCCGAATCCCGTCAGTTTGTGTCAGACGAATCTGTAAAGTTTGTAGTGAAACATGCTGACCCGAGTGTGACAAAGTCGTATTTTTGGCTGCAATCGAGCATATTTTACTTCTGTGCAAATTTTTCCTGCAAATTCTTGTGCATGAACTGCGGGAAGAATAGATTGAAATTACTATTATATCTTTCTTAATACCTAAATCTACGTACGTATAATTAATAAATTATATAAATAAAATAAATATATAAATTATATAAATAAATAAAATAAATTACATAATCACTATTATATCTTTCTTAATACCTAAATCTACGTACGTATAATTAATAAATTATATAAATAAAATAAATATATAAATTATATAAAATTATATAAATAAATAAAATAAATTAAATAATCACTATTATATCTTTCTTAATACCTAAATCCACGTACGTATAATTAAAATATAATATTTTGGTATGTTTGTGTATGAATGAATTGACTTTTTCATATAATTGCATCAGTATCCTTCTGTTCACAAACCTCTCCTCTTCGACATGTCATATCTCTTGATAAATATCTCTTTCGAAACGTGCACTAGGCAACTATCTTTTTGTCCTAGAGTAGCACGTCTTTAACATAAAAAAACATCAAAAAGGTACAGTATTTCTTCACAAAAATGTTTGCCTTTTTTCTAAATTTACTGTTAAAAAGATCTTTTTCCAAAAATGATGTTATTTCGTTCGTTAACCTCCTTTTTTTTATCTAAACAAATATTCTAGAATGTTCAAACTATATTTCCAAATTTGTTCGATTCGATATCACTGCTATTCTTTGAACAGCAGCTACTCGAAGATTGGTCAGGGTCTAGCTGACCCAGCTGATCGTGACAAGCGCGATTCGTGAGCCAAGTGTGACACCGAGGGTTAAACTATGACGATTCTCTACGAAGAAAATATAAAATATCATTTGTTCGTTTTCGGTTTAGTTTTCGAGAAAAACGAGTTTGGAGATATGTCAAGTATACTTAAATTTGATCAATTCCGGACTGGACGGGGCTAGATAATCGACGAGAGGTCATTCTACGCGTGGAAATAAGTCGATAATTTAGGATAAAATATCCCTACGAACCGCTCTGCACCAGAAAAAAAATTAAATTGGAAAATCGATCACACGCACGTATCACACCAAATATCATCTGACTAATCAGTTCCTCGGTTTTTATTAATATAAGAATGCGTATAAAGTTAGACGAACGATGAATGTACAATTGTAAATTACATTTTGAAATTGGTCAATCACAAACTTCATTTTCTTGAGAACGAAGCCTCAAACGGAAGAATTTTATTCTACTTATTTTCGACTTATTTTCACACGTAGAACGACCACCTGTCGATTATTTAGTGTCCGTCTAATCCGCAACTAGCCACGTTCGATGAATTTTCAAGCTCGATTTTCTCGAGAACCAAGCCGAGAACGAACAAATTTTATTCCATACTTTTCCCTCATTTTCCCACGAGGAATCGCGTCGTGCCCGCCTCTACGTTCGTGCCCTTTCGTTCTTTCGAAGCCTGTAGCAAAGCACCGGCGTGACGCGCTGATTGATTCCGTATTTCGAACAGTGTATTAGGTACTTACGTTACAGGCGAGAATTTGAGAAACTCGAAAGGAAGTGTAATATGCAAGAACTGAAAAGGGAAAAGAAGCTCAAGCCATTTCAACTGATCCCGACAATTTGAGAATTACTGACAGGAAACGCAGGTGCAAGATGGTTCCGTCGGCGAGGAAGCCAACAGGAAAATCGGTGTATGCAATCCGGTGCAATCGGAACATCCCCAGCAAGGCGCGGGTATCCTAGAAGAGCTGGGACAATTTCCATCCAGGAAACCTTCGTTTTCCGACAAATCCTCGTTCGAGGGTCTGATGTCTTCGTCGTATTCGTAAGGGTCATCCTCTTGGGGATCCTGTTGCTCCTGGTCGGAAGATTCTTCCGATTCCAGGAGCGTATTGTTCGAAATGGTTCTTTCTTCCTCCGCCAGGATCGGCCAGGAACCCAGGGAGGATCGGGAGCAATGGCTGATTTGTTAGCTGTATTTATTAATTAATGCAATTTTCCTCCAGGACCTTCTCTCTTTCTACTGTTATTCGTTTCGAAACGTTTGTCTTATCCACGTCTTGCTGCCTTATACGGTTTTCGCTTCTATTCAGAACGTTACAAAGTCTATACATAAATTGGAATTTCGCATCAGTTAACGTTCAACGCCGAGCTATGCCATTTCACAATTATGTTTCGAAAGAAGTTCGCCACTTTGTGCAGTGTTTGATAAGCAAGCTGTTCTTTTACGTTTGCTACTGTTATTGGTAGAAAAGATAGTGGAAGCAGACCTGTGTTTTGAGGCTGACACGAAATGACGACTTTTTATTAAAATTTGGTACATTACGAGGGAAAATCTAAGAATCAATGCCGTAATTCCGATAATTTATTATATTGGCCATTTGCATTGTAAATACTCCTTCCTCCTTCCATTTAATACGCTTTATGAGATCTGCACAGCTTACACGTGCAATTAGCGTACATTGCTAATTGGACAGCGTTATGAAGACTTGTTGATAGTCCAAGTGCTGGATTACATAACATATTGAGAAAAGTTTCACGAGATAAATAGGAATTGTACAGTGCAATTTGCCTATACAGATTTGATCACCGTGTGGCTGTCCGAGGATTCATTGAAAGTTGCAAATACTTTCGGGTAAGAAATATACGTTCTTCACTGATTCACCTAAGATTCAGTTTCTTTTTTTTTTTTTTTTTTTAGCGAAATCTTACATAATTTTGAGAGTGTCACAATATTTCCTCTCATATTCTTGCAACAAGAGGGAGGACTTTAGAATAAAATACAATGTGTACAATGTTGTACACAATTCATAATCTTCCTTATAAACAGTTTTTCAATCACCTTTTATTCGTCGTTTGCAATGCTAACGATCATTTAATCTTCATGAGTAATGCTTGTCGTAAAAACAAAGAAAACAAACATATGCTTCAACATTCTATGTTTAATTATTGTCCTATGAAAACATGTATATATATATGCACATACATTGTAAATATTCGTTTTTATACGAAAATAATTAAATTTGAAATGTTGAAATGTCAATATATATACATACATACTGTATTTTATATAAAACATATTGATTGATTGACAGTTTCACCAAATATCGGATTTAATATTATCCATTAATTTGTCAATTATTGTCAATCGTCATCAACTATCCGGTGAACGACTGAACGATAATAAGAAACAATTAAAGAAGAAACTTGCTGCAACGCACGTGTATCGGACCCAAGTAAACTTTACGGTACAAATATTCAAATCCTGATATCAGCCATCGTGTATAATTATGACAAGCTCTGAGAAGATCGCGGAAAAAGTGCGAATATAAATTTTGCATACGCAAACGGTTACATAAATGTTGTAACAGTTCAACCAACAGTTGATTCGTAAGATTCAATACTTCATTGCGAAGCAAAAGGAAGGAGAATATCATCAATGAAAATAACATTCTAAGAACTATTACTGTAACTACTGACAATAATCCAACACGGATGGAAAAATAAATATCGAATAATTCAGCAAGTGCAAGTGTCTTCGGGGTTTACGCTGTACACTTTATACACAGCCGACATCGTGACCAGCTCTGAAACTACTTTACGAACATCCAGAGATAATACAGCAAGTCTAGCCACGAATATCCTGTTGCATCAACATTATTGCAGTAACACAGGCTAAGTCAGTGGAGAATAAAAATAAATACTGACAAATGGAACGTTTAAGTTAAGGTCATTATAATAACCACATCACGCTTGATAAGTGTATTATATCCCAAAATCAACCGGTTGACTATTTTGGGTTACACCTTGAGTACAAGGCAACGCGGAGCCAGCATATAACAAAGAGACTCGGCAAATTCGATTCAGCAGAAAAGAAACGTTCTGGTTAACCGGTGGGCGTTCTAAGTTCAGCATAGAGGCATAGTTACTTACTTATACGTAAGCGCACTATGAGACCAATCTGGACACACGATACTAGATCGTGGGACATGGTAGCGAGAAGCCTACAAGGCAAAGCTTGGAGTTCTCCAGTCAGAAATCCTCAGAGCGCTAGAAAATGCGCCACAGTTACTACGTTGGAAACGATGAAAAGCGTAAAAATCTTTAGACAAACTGTGTTACGGTACAGACAACGCGGCTGTGCAACCAAGACAGTTCAAGACTGAACGACCATCCCTCCCATCTTGCTAGGCAGAGACCTACGCTCGCGCAAACAGCCTCGTAAACTCCGAAGAAAACACCCTAGTGACCTTCTACATCGACAACAAGTTGTCAATGAAAAATACTTACGTATTGAAGCTAACAAAGTATAATTTCGTACGGACGCCATCCCAAGGGATAGTCGTACGATTACCGAATGTTTGTGTTGTGAATGTGTTTTGAACAAACTGTGAAGATTCTAGGATACTAGGAAAAGAAAGGAAAAAAAAGAAAATCCAATAAGCCATTCTAATCGTTGTCCACGTTATTTAGTTCGAATAGAAAAGGCAAAGGAGATGAATTCCGTGAGAGTTACTTAGAGAAAGTAGATACGATCCATTTTGAAACCCTATCGCCATCGGTGACCAAAAAAATAAACGACAATCGACAGATTTCGTGATATTGCTTCTGACATTGGTTTGAAGAAAATTGAAGATGCAAAACACGCGTCAAAGGCGCCGTTTCGCGCGATCGAAATAACGTTGACCCTTCGATGGCCATCCGCAAGACTTACTCGTTATTATTCCGTACAAGCTGACGACAGATGAAGTTGATGTACAATTACTAAAAAAACGACGAGAGCTGGCGAATAAACGAAAGGTGAATTTTGACGCGCTACCAACGGCTACGGTCAGCTTATCGCGTTCATACGCGCTTAGTGACGATTTTTCTGTTTCCAACGATCGTGATTTTATGTACTGTCATCTTTCGAACATCATTAGGTAAGTGACTATTCTCGATCGTATTGTCTCGAATATTATCATCTGGTCAATCTCTCGAGGTATTCGATTAGGAATATGCTTATGAATGTTGTTTGCACGTGCAAACAGATGAACACACTGTCACTCAATCGGTCCCGATGTAACATTTGGGGCAAGATGGGGACATTTCGGTGAACGATAATTTTTAGATAAAATGAACGTACGGATGGAAGACAGAGCGACAATGTTACACAGAAGAATTAACGCGCGGAAGGCTGTTGAAGCAATTGTACGGAAGGAACGGGCTGTCGTAAAGCAGTTGAAGCTTTTAGTGTTCTCAAAACTGTATTGGACAGGAAGGTGGCTCTCTGTTGAGAAAGTTTTCAGCAGACGTTGAGGATTAGTTTAGGACCTTTCCAAACTGTATTTTCACTTCAAGAGGAGGAAGCATAAGTATTCTATTTGAGGGAAATGTAGGACCTATTATTTGATTTAACAGCGACGAATATGTGCAAATAGACGCGTCTCATTGTGCCTTGTGCAAGCGACGAGATATTATTTTTTTGCACTTTTCCTGTCAAGTTCCGGAAGTTTATTTTAAGATATTTCGATGAACAGATATTGGTGCTAGACATAACATTTTTTGCAAATGCAACACCAGTGAATTCCAGAGCAAATCTAGGTATTCTAGAGCAAATCTTTCTATAGCGTTCTCATCTTGTTCCTCTGAATTTTCCGAGTTAGAACACGAAACTTTTGCATCTACAAATGTTCGTTCTTTTTAAACACTAGGACAATTTTTTAACAGCAAGTTATTTCGTATCGAGTCACGAAGAAACTGGTTTAAGAGTACACTTATGAGTTTATGAATGTTGAAGTCTGCGATAACGTTAAAAATTGTTCGATCAATTGGGAAAACGCAGAGAATTAGGAAATACGAACACAGAAATTATTTTGACCAAATAGGTGACATTTTAAAGAAACCATGTCTGATCAACATTTTATTGACAAACGCGAACCACCAATCGAACGATATAAAAATTGTATAAAAATCAGAAATTTCTATCCTCTTATCAAAGATGTTGTTCTTTCTAATAACACCCATTCTCCTCGTAATTCGATGTCCAACGTTCAAAGCCGTTTGTCATGAACAAGCTGCAGTTAAGCCATAAATTATTACTCATAAATTGCGGCTAGCACACGAAGATTTATTCCTCTATTCATTGCCAACATTGCAAACGTAATTTCTTTTGAAAAGTGTAAAAATCGTGACTCTTCTTAATAAGACTTGAAAATTGCCTGCAGACTTTCCGAGGACAAGAATGAGTGACAATGAGAACACGTGAGACATATCTACACGATGTGTTGCTGTTTATAGATTATAAATAAGCATTGTTGAAAGTCAACAGAATAATAATCCGTTTGATCTCTCCTCCGCTGAAAAGAATACAAATGTTGATATTCTGTTGCGTAACAATGCAATAAGAAATATTGCAATTTGACTTTTCATCAATAGCATTTTATCATAGTCAAAAGTTAAATCACAGATATTCTCATCTCGTGTTTGACGAGTTATTAATAACACAATAATAGCCTTCTACGAGCTTTCGTCTAATCTAGGTGTCCACAGAGATTTTTCTAATTTTAAGTTCTTATTTAGTTTATTTAAGCAGAAGACTCTTGGTTGTAGCATTATTTGTATAAAGTAATACGTATATCGATTTCACTTGTTCTTCTTTGGTTATTAATAGTACTCTGCGATATTCCGTTATAATACGGAATCTGTACGTTCAGCACTGTGGAAATTTGTACAACATGCACTCTTTGGTTTCTAGCTCGCAATTACCACGTATCGTATATTTCGCTATGTCTCTAATCCTATGAAACTAGTTGTATTTACCGACATTTACCGGTTAAGCTAATTTCTTCCTATCCAATTAAGCTAAGCTGCGCTATATTTCTTATACGCGTTGGTGGCTGGAACTGGATATGATCTTCATGTTTGCACGTCTGCAGCTCCTTCGATTCTCTTGTACATCGGATGGGTGTTCAAGATTCTGTTTGTCCTCTGACATAAGCTTCTCCTCTAGGATGTTTGGTGTAGTTTAATGGGATATTTGAGGGGTTACTAACTTCAAACAATTCCCTAAATCATAGCAAGCGAACGTCTTTCGAAACATTATCGTAAAAAATTGCATTATATAATCGAGAACTTTGCATGACATATACTTTGTTGACAAGGAATTGAGCAGCTTTTTTTTTACCTGTATCGTTCGAAACGTTTCAATTTTTCCCAACGTTGATAATTTTCTATAGACTTAAGCTTGAGAGCAAGAAAAAGTACGCATGGTCTGATTTTTTTAGACTGTTGAATTTTTAATAAAATTGTGACATAACCTACTGGTGTTTATTTTGAACATGAAACTCGATAGCATGTTTTAAACACGATAGCGGCAAGCTTTATGAAGGCCCTGGAAGTATTATAAAATATACTTGGACGTTTTACATTTTAATTAAAAAAAATGTTAGCATACTAATAGTTAACGGCCATTGAATAATTTAAAAAGAAGAAGTCGTATCGACTGAACAAGCAACAACGCAAATACGAAGAATTGCCATTGTTTGAAAGTGCAGGTAAACGGGGAAAACAGAAGTTTCAAAAGTTATGGTATAAGATTTGGTTAATTAAAAAATTGTGACTACGAATAATCATGCTTATGAACCAAAAAGATTTTTCCCCGTCGATAATAGTTACGAGCAACCAAAATAAAATTTTGGTTATCGACAATTGGTAAAGGTAACGAAAATATCCCGTCATCGATAATGGTTATCGGTACCTAAAAAAAAGTTCCGTCTTTGATAACGATAATACCGGTAGCCAAAAGAAAATCCGCCAAAAATAATAGTTATTACAACAATAGTAACGATAAGAGTTAATAATTATTATCGGTGAAAAAAACATGCTTTCTTACGGATTAGGCAAGGGTTATCAGTAACCAAAAAGAACCTCGATCACGAATAATAGTCATTGGCGACTAAAAATAACTCCTACACGAATAATATTTATCGACAACCAAAAAATAATTCTGTCATAATAGTTATCGGTAACAAAAAATATCTCACGTATATAATGGTAATAAAAATATTGGAATCATTTGTAAGGGGATATTCGTCAGTAGAATACTTAAAAATTAATATTGTGTAATCGTTTAATATTTTGAAAAATTTCTTCGGGGCTTAGCGTTGACTTCATTTCGTGTTACATCAAAGGTTACCTTTTGTCAGTTTCCCCCCTCCCCCATTATTTTTTATCTGATTACGTTTAATTTGTAGTGCAACAATCGAAAATAAAATTACCAAAAGTTCTGACGTAACATCTTAGGCCGAGACGTCGCAGGTGATTATTGATTTTTCCACGCGGTAGGGCTTGCATAAGAGTATGCACTGAAGTGATAAACCGAGACTACGCGGCTCTCGTCATTTATTTATAGGAACAAAGATGTGACTACATGTCGACAAACTACATGTACTTGCATCGTTAACTCTGCACTTTATCAGTAGGCTGACGTTCCTCGACATTAATCACAAAAGTTGAACCTACTTTATACGTTTAATTTTAAGTAATCGATACGACGCATATGTAATAAGAATATTCGTTTAAAAAATGTTGAAATTGTTAGATATTATACGACACACCGGTTAAAGTATTTCTTGTAAAATGAAATGCCTGTAAAATGATACGATATGACCGCTCAGAGAATAACCACGTGGCAATATGTATCAATCTCAAACGTTGCATAATGTATCAGAGATATACATGAACGATTGACCTCCAAAATAATCTCTTAGTGTTCGTCACAATCCATTAAACATGATTCTAGATTCTAGGAAAAACAATGAACCTTGTGTTTCATTCGTGTTTTTAGTCCTAAGATATTCAAATCGAATTCCATGTAACATTCCAATAACAAAGAAACATTACTGCAATGTTTTTTTCGTATATTTTTAAATTTTTTATTATATATTCTGTATGCCTACACATAGACAGAGAAAAAATCAAAATAATAACAAAGTCATAAAAATAATTATAAATAATGAGAAATGCAAATAAAATATTCAAAGATAATAATCTAAATATAAATTATAGTGTTAGAGATATTTCATACATAATTATCTTAAAACAGATAAGCTTAAACACGATTAAGTTTATTTGAAATAATACCATAATAATTGCTTGGAATCGTTCCAAAACATTAATTTATCAAATTGTAGTTGTTAACTTCCATATTTTATATAAATGATACATAACACATTGGACGTTAATTTAATTGAATAACACAATTATAGAAATAAATAGAATAGAAGAATTAATAATTATAGTATAATAAAATATTATGGAACAGCTAACTCTTTAACCCATCGGTAAAATTTAAACAAACAATAGATTTTAATTAATTTTGATTTCTTAGCAAGTTTTGATTTTCATTAGAATTATCGTACAGTTTAAATTTTTAAACTGTATGTAATTATAAAGCAATTGACCAAATTTCGAGCAAAACATAGCACATTCTATGAATAAACTATGATTTCTTATTAGCGAAGAAGAAGTAAAAAGTAAACAAAGGGGTTAAAGTTTCGAGATTTTAAAAATGGCGTCAAGTCTCGAGGGTTGAGCAGCAACGTTGGGAATATTAAAGAAAAGAAAGTAAGATAGTAGTAGTCGTTATTTATATAAAGAATAATCTAACTAATTATTATTGTGTATTATTTCGAAATTTTGTAATATTTCGTTTATGATTCAATCGAATTTGAAATTTCAAAATTATCGTCCAAGTATATTTTACGATAAAGTACGTTGGAAAAATGAATAACAAAAGTGAGGAGCAGACTTCTTTATAATCATATGTTGATCACTCGAGGTAATTAGTTGCGTTTCAAAATAAATACTTACCATTCAGCACATTAATTTTCCGCCTCTGACGTCAGAGGATGTACCGGGCACATTTCACTAATTTTCTTGAAGTTCTCGAATTTTAACAATTAATTGTTTATATAGACACTAATTGACACAACAAACAGTGATTGATGATCCACGCACGTCAAAGAAAGAGAATATTATTTCTTATTGTTAGAAAACATGAAGGTAGCATGAAACGAAACAAACGACAAAATTACTCCGGCGCCATGACGCATAGCTGTCAGAGCAAGCTGCGCGGGCAAAGATGCGTATAAATACGGTAGAGAGGGAAATTTAAATCCTAGAAAATTCCTAGTGAAACAATTCTACTTAAGTATTAGATGGATCTGGTCTTTGTAAAACAGTTATGGCAATTATTTGTTAATTTTCTCGGTATCTTCGATTCTTGGCAAATTTCCATATATTGAAAAGCTTCTTAAAAGGTAAAATGTTACCAAAAAAAAGTATCGCAAACAATTTTAATTGTAAATATTTTTAATTTTATATCGAAAATAAACTTAGGTCTAACCTAAAACTAACTATCATTAAAATATTTGTTTAATTCGTTATTCGTTATTTAAACTTAAACTTAACCTAAAACTAACTACTACTAAAATATTAGTTTAATTTGTTATTTGTTATTTAATAGATACACACAATTTTGGCCAACACCAATTTACCAATAACAGGCACAACGTGATTACCAGATTTTCTAAATACATGACCTAAGTTCATTTACTACGGAGTTGTCTGGCAACTTTCCGATAAGCGCTGACTTGTTGAAACGAAGCTATTAAACTTTTATGCGCAACTATTATTCTTACGATCTTCGTAACTGCATTTAATTCATCTCCAATATTTCGTCATTTTTCAATATGTTAGTTCATATGTTTATTATCATATATATAATACATATATTACAGTACTTTGATTACAGAAGGAGAAGCAACCAAAGACTATTAACGGATCTCAGAAACAAGGTCAAACAGATTTATAATTTATGATAGAAATACTGTTTTTATAGAATACCGTTTTTATGAGTATATATTATATGTATTATTTGACCCTTCTGCTATCACCGTTTAAGGAAAAAGTCACTGTTCACAGCTCAACTTTCAAGTTTTTTAAATTTTACATAATGTGACATATATTTCTACATATATAGCAATAAAAAGCTGTGAGTAGATTGCTTCTTATTGCAAACCACTTGTCACACATATCTACATATGTAAAGTATGTATTGTTAGTATTGTTACTTATTTAACGCACAAGATACTACTGAGACGAAGTGATGTCAATATACGAGTTTCGACGATGAAATCAACAAGGACGAAAACGTCTATGTTTACATTTTTCTGTCGACCGTTCGAGCGATCTGCGAGTGTCGTGTTACAGTATCCCATCTTACACGTGTGGTCATTTGCACAAAATCTGCTATTCTGTGTGTTCCAAATAATTGTATGTAGAATTTTTGTCAATCGAGAAGAAAAATTGAAAATAAGCGAAAACAATGTGTTGTAATGTCGGATTAGTGATAATTTTTCGTTGTTTATAATATATAGAAATGGATCTCAAACGAAAATAAATAAGATTTATCATAAAGAAAATTGAGACACGATATACATAACATACGGTCACGAACGAGAATATTGGCACACTCTTAAAGAATGAATAACTTTTTTTAATTAAATTGGATCAAACTACCCGAACCTTTTTGAGAAGTTAGAAGGATTATTAGTTTATTAGATGATGTGGCAAAAGATTTTTGAAAAAAATGCAGTTGATCGGAATCGCAAAGAAAATAGTAAAAGTCATTTCTTACAACATTTTATCTAAATTTTTAAGTAAAATTTATATATAATATTAACATGTAGTGCGTCACATATGTGTGACGAGTGGTAGCGAGAGTGTAATAAGCAACAGTAACATAGATCTAATAATAAGTACTTATTACAAAGTTAATAATATGTTAATTAGGCTGTATGGAGAAGTGCAACAGTTGCGATGATGGAAATTTGGAGGATAGGAGATTGCAAAAGAAGAGTTATGATATTTAACGTCATGGTGAAGAGTATAATGAAATATGGAAGACAGAAGAAAGAAGAGAAGTGGAAGCAGTACGAGAAAGATATCTAAGAGCAGTATTAGTGACTGGAAAGATGCATACCTACAGTAGGATATTTAGACAAGAAACGAAGACGGAGAAAACACTTTTGAAGCCAGGAGTAAGGTACATAAAATATGAAGATATGAATTACAGAGATTAGAAGATCAGAAAACCCACTACTTGAGGAGTGCAAAAGGGCCATTGATAGGGAAAAATGGAGTAACATGAGCCATGGAATAGCAAGAAAGAGAGAGGTTTACAGGAAAATAGGAACGAGTGGGTGGGAAATGGAAAGCAGAAATAATGCTGAAGAAAATGTAGGATATAGATGGGGATGAGGGGCAAAAGAAGAAAGGGAAAGAAGACTAAGAAAAAAGCATTCCACTGACCTCACTAAAAAAATAAAATAGACAATATGGAAGATTATCCCGCTGGGGGTAACCATCCACATGTTATTTCGCAACAAAGATATAAATATTTACCAAATGTCTCATTGGACAAATTGTAAAACGCAGAATAAAATAAAAAAAATTATAGGAATTTACAAAACTCGATTCCATGTAATAGATACGACCCGTACGATCTGCCGTTTTGCCGAACGTAGAACAAGACAGCGCGAGTGAAAGAGAGAGAAAGGAAGAGGTTCGAGAATCGGCTAAATGAAAAGAAACATATCGGTTAGACAATGTTAATGCAGCAACGGAACTTTTCCATCTTCAATTTCTATTGAATAAAGCTTTTATTAACGTAACTGTGAGATTTTTCCGACTAAAACAAGATCAAACACGACATAACTTGAACCATACTTGCTTATTTACTGACATTAACTTATTTTGTTTCGTCTATTATATATACATAAGTGTGATTTAAACTATATCACGTGTGGTCTCATTTTAATAAGAAGAATCCCGTAAATACGTTGATAGAAGATTAATTTAGAAAAAATCGAAGGTAAACAAGTTTCATCATCGTCTCATGGATAGTTAGTGTTTTTTTATGGATGATTGAATTCAATGGATCAGGTTACGCTACTCAGCGTCGCGCTCCGTGTTGTGTTGAAGCGAACAACATTAGGACAGATGACGACCTATCAATTACGACGAACATAGTGACGATCAACTAGAAAGAAAGTATGCACTTACGACATAAAGGGAAAGCCAAGAAGGTAAGGATAACAAAACTAGGTTCAGATTAGGGAACGAGTGGAGGATGAGTAAACGCCGGATGAAGAGAATAAGGAATGCGGTATACGTAGGAAGGAGGAGGGAATAGGAGAACACGTTATAACGCAATGTGAATATACGATAGTGGTTGAACGAACGGAGATTCTTATCGATGAAGAGGCTAATGGAATAGGATGGATGAAGGTGAAGGACAAAAGAGGATGAGTAAATGAATCCCCTTTACAGGGAATAGGAGTCTATAGCACATTTTAGTAAACATTGAGTTGACAATATAGTATGGTTCTACGATCCCTGTAGATCATTTTACTGCACGCAGATTGCAGATTGCATCGCAGTAAGAGAAGACGATGTAACGTTGAAAACAAGAAGCGTGTTAGGTGTTTGAAATTTATGAAAGAAGAGTCTATGCACATCTAACTGAAACAATTTTAGGTTAAGAAGTTTGAAATATATTTTCGATCGATTGAAATATACCTTTCTCTCACAAAAACCTTGTTGTTTTTTTTTTTTATTATTATTGTTCATTGTCGTCCTCAATTACTTCGCTTCGTTGTAATAAATACTGAAATGAAATGGTATCATTACGACGCAACGTAACCTACAAACTGATTTACCTCGAAATATGCTAAATGTACTTTAGATCCGTATTACCGGTTGGTATTCAAATATTCGAGATATAAAGATGTTTACCGATGCAAAATGAATGAGATATAAAATGGAATTATGTAGGATATTTAGGATGCAATTATATGTAATAATATGCAAGAGCGATTCAATGTATCCCGAAAGGGATTTGAAATGAAAAATAAGCGTAATGTAAAATGGAAATAAGTAGAGTAGAGATTCCTTATCCGGAACACAACATTTGTAGTAACGAATGCCTTTTCCCCTTTCAAATATGTACATATTTTATTATTGCCCATACGCAATGTATCCTTTCTTTTATTCGATCGAGTGAATTCTGATTATAAGAACTTAGTACAGAAGCAGCAATATCGTTCTGGCTGTCAAGACAAAATACCACATAATTAAAAAACTAGAAGCTGGTGTTGTGTGATATGCTGGAACCAAATGTTCATCCAATTTCGAAGTTGTAATGGACCAGATGTTCAACACACTATGCATATACTACTTCTACTAATACTACGATATTACAGTACTGAAGTAATATTAATCCTCAAAAGAGATGGATAGATATTTGGAATACAATTTTTTGAATTTCTTAAAACAAATAATTTCTTCGTAATGCTTCTGTCAATTGAACGCGTTAAACAACGAACGATTACTGATAAAAACTATGTGTATCATTGTTTTTACAATTAGTTACTTAATTAATCTTTTATTGCCAGTAAATCCATCATAGTATCAAAAGATTTTGACGTTTTCCCAACTGCAATCAATTAGCAAACTTAATGCGACAAGTAAGCCATTCAGTTTATTCATCCAAGCATTTGTTTCCAACGATTTGATAAGTAGAAGATAAGAAACGTCGAAGAAATCTCTTTTTTCTTTCAAAGTCACCTTCAAATTCTTAGAACAGAATTTTTGGAACGTAAATTATTAATTTCGTACTTTGCTTTAAATTTTCTATTCGAATAGAACTCGCTCATTTTCCAATGCAGTATTTTTCAAAAGAACACATCTGTGATTGAAAATTTTTGTACCCTAATTACGGCAAAATATTTTCATCTCCTCTATATGTCAATTATATCTAATCACATATTTTTGCAACATCATTGCTCTCTTACTTTCCTAATTATACTTATAACCTGCTTTATTACCTAAGCTTGTAATGGGCGAAAGTCTAACGCAGAAATAATAATAAAAGAAAAAAGAAAGAAAGAAGAAATTTCAGTCGAAGTCAAACCGACAAACTTCGATCAACATTTTTTCAACGATTCATAATTAGCTTTTAATAAGAAGAAATTTCTTTTCAAGTTTCTTTTCTACTACGTTAATTTCGTTATCGATAATCTATACAAAGTGACATTCGTATCTGCACGGATCTTGAAGATCCCTCGATACATCTTTTGTTTCACTGATGGTATTCGATCAACGAATTCTGAACAGAGAAATCAAAGCAGCGACGAAACGAAGGCAAATGAAAGTAGACCATCATCGATTTAAAAACGACAAGATCGAAATCGCGTTTCCTTTCTTCGTGCATTCGATATATGAAAGTAACGTGACTTCCTTAGTCGTTAAAAAAAAAACTTTCGCGATACAAATATCAGTCTGCTCGTTCCCGAAGCGAATCTATTTTGAATGGTATATACAGTGGGTCACAAAATTATTCGCTCACTCGCTAATGTGGCAAAGATGAACGAAATAATCAGGCAACGCAAGGTATTTTTAAATTTTTTATTTGGATATACATAGTTCAAAGTTTAATTTGATAGAATAGTAAAAAAAAATTGCGAAATTTTCATTTATAATTACAGAAAAATGAATTTTAAGAAATCTTTACGNATAAAGATTTCTTAAAATTCATTTTTCTGTAATTATAAATGAAAATTTCGCAATTTTTTTTACTGTTCTATTAAGTTAAACTTTGAACTATGTATATCCAAATAAAAAATTTAAAAGTACCTTGCGTTGCCTGATTATTTCGTTCATCTTTGCCACATTAGCGAGTGAGCGAATAATTTTGTGACCCACTGTATGTATACGGTTACTGCCATTAATATCTGGACATCCTTTGAAACAGAATAACTTCTTTTAAAATTCAACCAAACGACTTGTTTTTTATTTATTTATTTTTTGTGAGAAAGGGTTTATTATAAGAATTTATTAATAAAAAAAGAAGATTAGTTTATCAGATGTAACAAGAATTTTGAAATGACACTAGTAGTGTATATGCTACTGCAGGCGTATATTCTTTAAATATGCTTGCATTAATATTCAAAGTCCTTCTATCAGATTAGAAAACATTTTATTTTTTAATTTGATTTATAATTAAAAAAAATCAAGGAATTTGTAAATGCGCTTATCGCTGAATAAAATGGTTCTGGGCTTGACGATTACAAATTACCAATTTTATAATTTCCAACTTCGTATTGTACGAAGAGACGGAAGGAAGAAAAAAGAAAGAGAAGAAAAAGATTTAATCGCATTGCAATATTCTGTCACACGTAAGAAATTATGAAGATCGTAAAGAATAAAATCGATGCAGTTTGACTTATCTATAATGTTGTAATTAATAATGATATCAAGCGCGAGAAGATATTCGTATACTTTTCAGCGAGTGAAATGTATCTATATAAAGAATGTCAAATTTAAAATTAAACTTAACTATCATTAAGAAACATTCAGGAAACCATTGTTCTATTTATATAATGCTATCTTTTACATTTCGCATTTGCCCCCGCCACCTTTTCGTATTTAGAGAGATATTTCTTTAGCCGAGCTATTTATATCCAATTTCGTGGCGAGATCGACTAATCGATATTATAAAGCGGGGCTTCCTCAGCTACAGGTCGCGACCCCATGTGGGATCGTGTAACAGAATTATGGGGCCGTGGAAATTTTTACAACTGCTACACACCAGAGAAATGAAAAATATCAATCATCTGTCAGCAAAGGATAAAGAAGAATTTAGCGAGTTATTAGTCGACATGGGTATAAAACAGCAGCTTTTTAAAAAATCCTTTAATCGGATTTTTGCTTGGAATTAAAACAGAATTTTCAACAATTTTTAAAATGGTCTTGAACACGCTTCTGACATTTTATATTACATATGCGATAATAACGTTCAACAACTCTGTTTGAATAATATCTGATGCTAAATAAATTGCTCAAACGTATTAGTATTCAGTCATACTATCACAACAGTTTACAATATTAATAATATGCCTCAAATATATTATTAATATTAATGTAACTATTCAAATTTGTTAACGTTCGACAATTTTATTTGAATGATATTTCATGCTAAATAGATCCCGCAGATCTATCAGTAATATTAATACATACCACTATTCAAATTTGCTAACGTCCAACAACTCTACTTAAATAATATCTGTACTATATAGAACTCTTAGCTCTATTAGTATTCAGCTACAGTATCACAAAAATCGGTATAATTTATATACTAATAATATTCGCCAAATATATTAGCAATAATAATACTACCACTCAAATTTGTTAAAGTTAAGCAGTTCTATTTGAATAATATCTAATAGTAAAATAGATCCCTAAAATCTATTAGTATTATATATACTAATCTATATATATATATATATATATATACTAATCATAATAATCTATTAGTATTATATACTCAGTCATACTATTACAAAAATCTATAATACACCTGAATTATATGATAAAAATTGTAAATGAACAATTAATAATAACATGAAAGAACGGCACATGAAAAATCAAAATATCGATTAACTCTTAGAAACATTGAACATATTTTGTTGTATCGAATATTCAGCCGGAATTTAATTCTTCATGGAAAAATAAACAAGCACATCTGTCTCACCGAAATGCAAATTTAGTTTTACTCTAATAGGAGGTAATAAATGATACAATTATAACAAAGAATTATTTACAATTAAACTTCTTTAATTTATTGTCGATCAATGATTTATTTGTACAGATTGTGGACGATATATAACTGACTAATTTCAAAGTCCCGCTATTCCGAAACGATTGCATCATGCTCGTATGACAAAATAGTCATCGAGCGTTATACAGTTCGAGAGCGGGGAAGAATGTTAAAACATTTCATCGAAGTTAATTCGTCGATAATGACGATCTCACGCAAATTACGCTGCCGATATCGTCCGGCCATCTAAGATCGTCTAATTTTACTGCAGAGCTCTTCTTACGGCGTTTCCTCAAAAGTAAAGCGTATGTCGATAAGCGAAAGCCAATCGAGCAGCTAAAAGCGAACATTGCTTTCGAAACCTGCGAAGATGTAACGAAAAATACGATTGACAGAGCTGACTTTATACAACGTCTGAAGGCAGACACCTTTACGATATCATGATTCCATGCACGACTCCTAAATATTAATAAATCACTCGTACTAAAAAAGACTCTTGTCTCTATTTCGTTTAGAAGTTATCGACAGTGAGAATCAGTCGGTCATATATCGTCCGCTCTATATATTTATTTTATGTACCTTCTTATGTACAGAACTGCGGCTGCGTAAAATTCTCCTAAGATAAAATAGGTTGGCGATGGTAAAAGTTTAAGAAGCGCTGTCATAAACCATTCATATCCTACCTCGATTAAGGAGCAATGTTCTGATAACCCTGATATATATCTTGCCATATTTCGTTCTGGCAACGTGAAACAGAAAGTCTGACACAATTCCATCCCCTTCGTGTATATCGGTGTCCGCCAAAACCTCTTTCAACGCTTCCACCCGTTCTTCCGGCGTACTTTCGTCGTACGACGATAATTTGTTCTCCAGGCACTTGACCACGCTGAAGTCTTCCCAGAACTCGGGCGGATTAGCTTCGTCCCTCCTGGAAGATTCGGTATCCAGGAAACCGGAAATGTCCAACCCTGCGTAAGACACATCCAACGCCAAATTCGCGAATGTCGGAGTTCGGGCTAAAGGAGAACTCGTTTCCAATTTCCACTGATGATTCTCACGATCTCTCGACTTCCAGCAACTTTGCGAATCGCCTGTCCCTACGGAACTAGCTCGGTTGTTAGTCCAAGAACATTCCTTTGAACCCGCCAGGATATATTCGCTCATCTTCTGCGAATTGCTTCCTTCCGGTCGCCAGAAGTATTTTTCCTTTAAATCTGCCGGTAGATTTTCGTTTATCCCCAATAACAAGTGCCTGTCGTCGCGCGTTCCCGACCAGGCAGCTTTCAAATTCCAAACAGCCTGTGAATCACGGTGTTCCGCGACGTTTCCCTTTGTTTTCCATTCAAGATTTCCTGGTTCGTCGCCGATACATTCCGAGCAACTTTCGCTGCTCCTTGGAAGAGAACTATCGTGAGAAACTTGGATTGTCTGCCAAGACGATTCTTTCTGGGAATCCGTCTCCGCCGTGCTCTGGGAATACTTTGCTGGCTCACCGATACTTCCTCGCACGCGAACTTCCGACAAATTTTTAACCGGCTCTCGATCCAACACATCTTGAACTGTGTCAATCGTACTCGAAGAATGGCCTCCCTTCGTTTGCCCTTGATGGCTTGCTTCCGCATACGAAGCACCGTCTAACTTACGCTCAAATTTTCCAGACACTCGCGAATCGTGCTCGTTGCTCATGTCCCATAATCGGATTCTCGATCTTAAGACGATCGAAATTTACGTATCGCCGTTCGTGAGATCACCTTATCCGGACACTATCTTTCCATTTGTCTCTTCCTCGTCGACACAACTCTGCCTCTTTCGTTTATTTATTTAATTCTGTTACGAATGGACGATGCGATCGTATGACGAATTTTCGTGAATTAGTGCCAATGGTAATTTCGAAAGTGCGCTACAAGAAGCAGTTAAGTTTCAAGGATTGCTGTTTTATGGTGGCATATGCTTGGGTGGACGTGAAATGTGCGACGCTAAAAAAGAGCATGGAGAAAAACTAATGAACTGCCTTGACGACACCACACAGGACGAAATGGAAGATAATATTACGACAGATGTAGAAGATGCATACAATACCAGGAATACAACGGCAACAATGACATTCGTCAACGCTTTGAAGCATTTGAGACGATAGAAACACAGTTAAGATGGTCGAGGGCGCGAAAGGAATGTAACTTTAACGAATTAAATCTGCTAAATAAGTTGTGCGATTTAGGATTAAAAAGATTTGGGACCCGTATAAATCTTTGAGCGAATCATATTTAATTTCATTTTTTTAATTGCAGTTATTAATATTTATGTCTTTTTTTTTTAGATACACAGATGAACTGGTTAAGACGAACGTCTTTCTATTTAATTTCACTATTTGTATTGCTATTATGATAATTTATATTCCTTCTTTAAATAAGTAGAACAACGATGAACTTACAAAGATGAACATGCTTCTATTTAATTTCGTTATTTGTACTGCTATTATTATAATTTATACTCCTGTTTGAAATACATAGAACGAAGATGGATATGCTCTTTTTTTAATTTCATTATTTGTATTGCTATTATTAATATCTATGTTTCGTTTTTAAATACGTACATAAAAATGAACATCGAGAAAGTAACTCTTTTATTATCTGAACACCCTTGTCCCCTAATATTTCAAATAACCGAGATTTTACTCGAATTAATTTTTACAAGCGTAATATCTCAATTGGAGTTTCGCTGGATAAAGATCATTAAACCTAATGGCCCATATATTTTGACTGAATGAAAATTATAATACAGCAATGGGAAAGAAAATGAAGACGAACAACGTCCTCTAACACTGAAAACATCAGTGACTCGTTCTTCCAAAAATACGACATAACCCCCCTCACTACTCAGAAGAGACCAAGTCGCTATTACTCGCATCCGAATAGACCACACAAAAGTCTCCCACTTGCATCGATTGACAAAGGACGCAGCTCCCGGTGAAGAATGCGAAGAATGCAACGTAGCAGTCATTTTATTTGATCCTGCCTGGAGTGGTATAACACACATCGTTCACAAACTGAAACCGTGTATTAGAGACAATGTTTACAAAGAAAAGAATCAACGATCTGTTAAAACTTATTAAAGAAGGCAAGATAATTAATGTGATACTTTAACCATATCTGTCTTTGTCGCCAATAATCTCGTAGTCGATGCTACGTTAAATTTATACATATAAAATTTTACGAAATTAAATTAAATGTCTTTGTGATTTGAAATATGGCGCCCTTACATCTGCTTCTATAGATTTGTTTATGAAACTATATACTACAGAAAAAGGTAACTTAAAAGTTAAATTAACACTTAAGCTATTTTACAATGTGATTGGCTAACGTGCTATTCGAAACGCGTCTCCTATTGGGCGATCACATCGCCCCCTGTTGGTTGATACAAATGGTAATCGCATAGTCACATTCTCACTGGCAACGTACTCTACAGCGAGCGCTTGTACAGCAAATCGTCACACAAAACCATAACATAACAGGGGACGGGTTCGGTCTACACGAAAAATTAAGTAGAGAATATAAAATAAAATTTCTTTATATGACGCTTCATTTCTGAGAAAATCGAGTTTGAAAAGTTGCCAAGTATACCTCAACTTGACTAAGACTAGGTGTGAGTAAACAATCAGCACGAGGTTATACACATGAAAAGAAGTAAAAAATGTTAAATAATATTTTCTCGTTTAAGGCATCATTTTCAAGGAACTGAAGTTCGATGAAAATAATGTTTAATTACGAACTGGTTTGATACAGGTACACATGATACATTTTCAAATTTATTTTTATCAAAAAAAAAAAAAAAAAAAAAACACAAAATACAAAAACGAGGCATATTATGAAAAATTTGTATTCTAGATTTTTTACTTATTTTCACATGAAGTTTAAGCTCGAGTCGATTATTCACTCTTGTTCATCTTGGAACTATTTAAATTTGAGGAAACTTGTCAAATTTTCAAACTCAATTTTCTCGAAAACGAAGCCAAATGGAAAAATGGTAAGATGGAAAAATGTTATATCAAATGTTTTCTTTTTTTTCACGTATATTCACCTGTGTATAGAAAACTAGATTACAGTTTTGTAAATATATCATTCTTATTGATCATTTCATGTGACCTGATAACTAATACTATTGTTTCGTACCCATACAAAATTACTTGGAACTCAAATAAACTCGTATTACCTATTTCATTGTTTTATCAAAATAAATAAAGCGTACACTTATATCTCATTAAAAAATATTAATGTACTGTTTACAAAAATCATTCGATCGTATCGATAAGAAAATAAATACTCAAGACTTTTAATAATAAATTGATTAACTGATATCAGCTATATAAGTGCCGATAAACTGACCACATTATTATGCATCAATTGTGTATTTCTACGATCAGACAAAAATTTATTACGATTGCGACACGAAATTAATGCTAACGTTAATAAGGAAACATAACTATGAAACAACAACAGAATTGTATATAGAGTATGTATTACTAAAAAAATTACGTAAAAACTTGAGCACAACCATTATGTGTCAAAGTAGAAGAAAAGCAGTTCACAGTTCATACAAATATTAAAATAGCTCTTAAATAAATTCCGAAATTCAAGATTAACCTCAAATTTCGAGCAAAACTAATTTTCAGTTCAAGAAACCCTTGTGTAAAATCTGGAATCGGTTTATCACACGGTTATCGAGAAATTCTTAATAAAATTCGATACATTTTAACACGGCATATTATTTCATATCATACTAGTCATCAGTATCATATTTTGTTTATACATAGCATTTATTAATCAACTCCAATTTGACTAACATAGTTGGCTAGGGAACTACCTTATCGATACAAAACTAAAAGCACAGCGAAGGTTCAAAGTGTTCTCCATGAAATTGACGAACATAGACGCGTTTCATACAAAATATTAAACATGTTCAAATATACCGAGATTATATTATTGTAATTAGACTGCGAATTTTTGTGGATGTATTGGAAACTTAGAGATTCGAAAAGGAACAAGATTCACGTAAGACGCAAAAGCGCATATAATTATCCAAAGTATTCGTTACGATACATACTTGTAATTGGTGAGAACATTTCATAGTTTTAGTGTTAGAATTTCGTACAGGCCATTTTAAACATCTATTCTGATTTCATTTCTTTTTTATCGTTAATATCAAACATAAACATGTTTCTCTATTTTGATGCACAAAAGTAAGACATTCTAAAATTCTATTTCTCTAATTGTATTGTATTCATTACATGGATTAATTGTATTGTATCAATTGTACTCCTTCATTGTATTCACTAATAAAAATTTGCATAAATATTCTCGGTCGGATTATGATAATATATTTTTAATATACATATTTATGATACAAATTCACAGTATCAGACGAAATTGGATCAGACGGTATCAGACCGAAATGCGTTAATGTTAAACCAAATTACATGCCAGTAAAGTGCGTATTAACGATACAAGTTGGAATAACTTTCCTCCTGCGCTCAAATTTCTATCCATCATTGTTGAAACACGTTGTAACTACAATAAAGAAACATTCTAATAGACGTCCGCGTATTTTGTGGAATTTCTTCAACGAGATAAAAGATTTGAAATCAAAAATGAAGCACTGTGTAATTGATTATTATTACTGCTTGACAGCTAATAACGAGCGAAAATTAATCCAAGAATGTAATACGCAGATTTGCACGATGATGATCGATAGCACGAATGTCCGATAATTATCGGAACGCAAGATTTTACAATCAATTTTCTCTTCTGCTTTTCTGCGATCCTAAGAACGAGCTAAAATCGAGCGTTATAATGCAGAATTTCCGTGCACGTTGATTAAATTATATGCATTAATTAAATTGCTGGCAATAAATTGGTGTGAAAGAACCGCACCGTAGTTTCTAAAACAATAAACCATTATACGTATCGCATTTTCTTCTCCTATTCCATTTAGCTGACGGATTGTCTCTATGAGAAAGCGTTGAACTATTCGAGACGGGGACGTGTCTAAAGAATTACACGGTTTTTC
Organism: Bombus waltoni; assembly: GCA_014737395.1. Lineage (NCBI taxonomy): Eukaryota > Metazoa > Arthropoda > Insecta > Hymenoptera > Apidae > Bombus > Bombus waltoni. The sequence goes on from JACXII010000024.1 coordinate 102,572, forward strand.
TTTAACAAGGAAAGCTTAATTGACCGTCTAATTGATTATTGCGCAATTCTCTGAGAAAATCGGCTGCGAGACTTGAGAAATTCCTTTTGCCTGATAAGTCGTGAATTCAGCTACGGGACTAACTCGTTGCTTCACTCAGATTTACACAGGCTGTTTCAACTGAATGAGATCACCCAAGTATCTGTCTTATGCATGATTGTATGAAAAAACCTCTCAGGGCAAAGTTAAATTATCTGCCATTATTAATTTCACTCACTATATGAATTTAACGTAAAACTATCAGTATACATATCTTGGTAATTATATAGAATAATTAAACTACATAAAACTATAGAAAAAAATATATATATATATATGTAATATTTATATTATATTTAATATAATATAATATATAACATAATATAATTATATATCATAAATAATATAATATAATTATAATAATATATAATATAATAATATATATATATAATTATACTTACTATAAAAAAAATATAGTAAGAATTTATTAGGGGAGTGGTGGGATAAGAAGGGCATTCTTGTTTCGCGCAAGATGTAACAAAAAAAATAAAAGACTTTTAATTGATCAACTTTTAATTGATAACACTGACAAGCTATCATCAATTATTGTCTATATGTTTACGTGGCTTATCTTTTGCTTCTTAAAAAAGAGTATCTCGCATCCTTCATAAATTAGCTGTATTGAATGGAACAGTGTAACAAAAAAAGATATAGTAGTAATATATTATCTGATTAATCAATTCCGCAATTTTTGTTAATATAAGAATTTATATAAAGTTAGACGAACAAAAGATGTAGGTATGAATGTACAATTTTAAACGAAATTTTGAAACCGATCATTTGACCGGGCCTGATAAGGTTAAATGTTAATGTTATTTCTAGACACCAAAATCATAATATTATGATCAAACTTACATGAAACTTGCTATACCGATGTAACGGGCAAATTGAAGAAGAAGAAACAAACCTTCGATCAAAAATATAGTATAATTCTGAAATTAATCAGAATTAACGTAAATATACAATATTAATTTATAGCGAAACTAAAAAATCAACGATGAAACTTAGAAAACTAAACAATGTTAATTAACGTGAATAACAAATTCATAAACCTCTTCATTCTATAAATATGCCAACGATATTGAAAATCCAAGGAAAAATCGCAAGTGCATTATTAAACGAATGATACCGGGCATCTCACATTATATACCATTCTTCAATAAGTGCCCAATAAAACTAAACAATGTTAATTAACGTGAATAACGAATTCATAAACCTCTTCATTCTATAAATATGCCAACGATATTGAAAATCCAAGGAAAAATCGCAAGTGCATTATTAAACGAATGATACCGGGCATCTCATATTATATACCATTCTTCAATAAGTGCTCGTCCCAATGTAGCCTAAAGGAATTCGTCGCTAATAACAGTGCTTTGCGAAAATTTTCGACGAAATACCAAAAATCGTATCTGATATATAAAGAATTCAATGAAATTCAGTAATACGTTATTGCTATCTTTGAAACAACAAGCACTTGAAACGGCACGCGATTGCACATAGCAAGCAAACGCGAACAAAGGATTCGTGCTTTATTACGGCGATCGTGTCATAGTCAGGCCATCGTACAGATTAAACAAATAAACGTGTATTTCAGAAAACTTGTCATAGCCTCGAGAGGAGCTTTTATCAGAGAGCTTGATGAACGAGGGTTTGCTACGGAATTAAAGATCGACGCAATATTCATTTTATATATACGGATATTGGCGTCTTTGACGAATATGGTCAGCGTGCGAACGTTGCATACGAAGAGTGTTTGGATATGTTTAAATAGTTTCTGTTAGCGTAATAAATTAATTAGGATACTGAGATTGGGCAATGTGCAATATTCATATAATTCATATAATGTGCAATAAACGAAGAACAACTTAACGAATATATATATGGTGTAAATACAAGGAATAAAAGGAATTACAAATACATTTACTACAAAAATTAGAAAATACAATGATCCCCTGGAAATTACTGTATATATATATATATTTTTTTATCTTCTGAGATATATTGAATGGAACTAAAAATACCCATGAAGGGATAGCAGACCGTGCACGAACAGACAATAAGTTTTAATGTTAAATATCTAAAATCAAGAGTGAAACATGCTGGTGGTAACGTGACGAGGTGTCGAGTTGTTAGCCCTGGTCCACTGATACAAATGAGAAAAACAACAACAAATTCGTGAATCACTATATTTTACAAACGCGTATATTGCCATTTGCAAACGAGAAAATGGCAACACGGCAATGACCTGAAACGTTGAATTAATTAAGACGTTTCTTCTGCAACAGAATGCTGATACGGTTAAATGGCTGAGTGAATCTGCTGACTCAAACCCTATTGAACATTTGTGGGATTACGCGTTAGACGCCAATTGGAAAATTAAATTATATTTAATTACAAATAAGGGGTAGTTAACACAAAAAAATTACAAAAACATGAGATAATATACCGACTGCGTTTAATATCCGATTTAGGGTCAGGAAGAACTCAAGGTACCATTCATCAAGCACGTAATTGGTTCTCATGTAGTAAAACACGAAAACCGATATGCAGATCACGACATCATTCATTAAAGAATTAATAAACCAGTCAAAAAGTACGAGGAAGATATAAGAAAAATATTGACCGAAGTAATCATTGCAAAATAATAATTAGCGGTTGCACAGTCAAAGGACAGTATCCTCCTAGCTTAGTGAATTTGGCGCGCCCAAATGCCAATTTTTACAAGAAACGAACGTTTGTTCACGTCTGTTCGACTATTTGAGAATTTTCCTTCGTCCATCCTTCAAAACAAAAAAAAAAAAGGATTGTTATAATGAAAATTTTACCGCCAACTTTTTCATCGATTTTTAAGTAAGATACAATCGTCTGAAATCAGTGAAAAAATTCATGCAGCATTCATGTCAGATTTTTAAATATCTCATTCGATGATATCTTGTTTTTGAATGGCGAACGAACGAAAATTCTGAGTGAATAAACGAGCAGTGTTTAGTTTTGTAAAAATTCGCGTTTCGGGGTGCCAAATTCACCACGCTCAGCATCTCGCGTCTGGTCAAGTTCCTCGTAACACTTTTACTTGTTACCCAAAATCGGTAAAACAGAATAGATCCTAAAGAGTGACTAAAAAATGAGGGGTTCTCTCGCCTATTATTGGTCCCACGATTATGAAAGTGAATTTTGCACCAAACGATATTTCACGATGAGACAACTATCACGAAAATTCCGAGTTAAGCTGACAATTAATTTCTGAGATATAGAAGGTGAAAAATGCAAAAATTCGTTAAAACGTCAGCTCATACGCTTCGACTTCTAATTTTGATAATATTTTGGTCTAATATTCGCAACGTAAAAAGTTGAAAAGTGAAACTACAGTAATGCTTATAGTTTTAATAATAATTATTTTAATTACAATAATTATTTATGGTTTCGATAATAATTATTTTATTATAGCGGGAAGCATCACCATGTTGTCATACTTGTCGATAAGGTTAAAACCAGACGAGAATTAATCGTAAGAATATTACTGCACGCGCGAAAGTGGTGGTCTGAGTGTTAGCTGTTGCAAGTCACATGATAAAAATTGCATAGTTCCTCGAATGTGGTCAATATTATCGGATTCATATACATATCCAATCCTCACATACGTAAATATATCCATCACCATCTCCAGGGATTAAAATCAAGAAAGATAAATGTCGCTGTAGTATGTGTTTTTTAAATATATCGTACGCCATATTGAATCGGCCATTGTGAATTTTGCAAACCTAAGTTCAAATTAGTCTAACAGTCTGTTTGCTAACAGTCGGCAAAATCTCTGGCGACGATACTTTAAACTATCAGACTGACATAAAAGTTGGTACGTCGAAACGTACGAGCTGACACGTTAATGGACATTCACATCCTTGACCTCCCATGTCTCAGAAACTAATTGTTAGCTCAACTTGAAAATTTGTTGTAATTGATGTTTCACGATAAGGAATCATTCGACGCTAAATACAGTTCCAAAATCGTGGAACAATAAATAGGTGACTTTTTGGGTCAGTTTTTGCAATACAAAAAAAAGAAAAAGATTTTTCATTCCACGTCTTTCCTATATAGCTAATGTTTTAGATATGCTGAATTTAAATGAATGGAAACACCTTTTATTTAAATGATATTAAACACGTGTTCATCAAATATAATTAACGTGAAAGCAAAAATTTTATTCTCACGATAGAACGTAATGACTTCTTATTACAGTGTCCATTAAAGTGTTCCTTACAAAAAAAAAGTACTTAAACGCGGAAAATAATCGGAGCGCAAGAATAGCCGTTGATTAATGCAGGTTAGGATACGTTATATTTCTATTTAAGCTCTGAAATCACGAAAACGACCTCCATGTTCGCCAACCATTCACACAAATTATACGATCGTTAATTTTATTAAGATATTATTCCATTGATTTAGAAAGAGTTAAGCAATAAAACACAGTAATTCTAAGAATAAAATACAGTGTAAAAAATTAAAAATAAGAAGGCAACAACCTCCTTGTAATAGGCTATGAGCCTAAAGTACAGATAAAATTATTATTATTATTATATTTTTTTGACGATTAATTTGTTCGACGAAAAATTTCTTTTTACGATAATAAGGAACTGAAAAATTTTATTGGACTTTTATCACATTTAATGAAATGATTCCCGTTAATCTCATTAACGTCGGTTAGTCACTGTCTTCAAATTGTTTGCACAATAACAACCATGATACGCAAATCTCCATTATTTGTATATCAATATACATATAGTAATCGTGTACATATTCGACACTAAACAACAAATCCAGAATAAATTTATATATTTCTGTCAAGTTTTATACAACAAATAATCTTCGATTACTTTTAAACAAGGATCTTTGAAACCTATCCGTTATTAGCGACATATTTATAAAGATAAAACAATGTTATAGAGTTATGTAATAACGATATGCAAAAGATATACCACGTTTGGATGATGTTAAATAGCGAAAGATATAAAGCATTATTTTAACAGTTCAAAACAAGATAGATTATCGTGATGTATAGTGTATAACCTAAAAAGCAATACGTATTTAAAATCTAATTGATGCGAGTTTCAATTTAATTTAACCCAATCCCATTAGAGCTAATGATATTCGTAAATATAAATATATCTCATGCGAATCTTTTTAATTTTTGTCGTGAAACTTGAAGAAAATATGTTATTTTTTAAACCTAACCTCACTTTATCCGATACGCATGCTTTGAAATGCATATCTATATTTTCAAGTATTTTTTTAAAAATTATAAAATTAACTTTTAGAATGAATATCTTTACTGTTTTACAAAATATCAATTAACTTGCTATAAAGGAGATGCAAATTAATCTATCTCAACAGTTAAACAAAGAAATTATTTTCTGAGAATCATTTTAACTTAACCTGATCGAAAGGGCAGCAAAATTTCTAAACATTCCAATCTGCTGAAAATGGACTAACTTTAAACTGATCAATTTAAATTAAAGAAATATTCTATAGTTTCATTTATTTCTCACATAAAGTATTAAATTAGAAATTCTAAGTAAGAATTTTATGACAAAGCATGTTTATTACGGAAACGTAACGTTTACTGTTCTGATATTCGATATTAGCAATCACTTTCTTAAAAGCAATAAATGAATATATGATATGTAAATATTGCAGTAAGCTGCTCTGCATTCAGATTAGTATCAAGCTTCGCATACGAAACAATACATGAAACACATAATAAAATGCCAGATCAAATTTTAATCCCGATTATATTGCGAAAATTATAAACTGTCGAATTTCCACTGTGGCATTAATTCACGAGAAATAGCTACGAATCATACATCGTGTGAATGAAATTTTCATCTAAGATTATATAAAACGTTATGCGTATGTACATTGTAGAGAGTTAGGAAAAAGCTATGCATGTAGATGCCGGATCATACGTCATGATGAAAAATATGTGAAATAAAAGTTCACTACAGCAACACTTCACTTATAATTGCCACATCTTAAGATTTAGTTCACTGTATTAGATCACTTTTCTTTGATAAACACTAACTAAAAGGAGTACGTCAGTTTGCCAAAAGATTAGACGAGTTCTTTTATATACAATATCGACAGAAAATAGACGCGCACGACGTCCTTCCAACGTGGAGGACGAGCGGCGACTAAAGTACATTATATGGAAGTTCCAGCAGCACTGCCGGGTCGAGCGCTCTGATTGGTCGAGCATTCTTCCGGGCGGCTCTTACGATTGGATATCCGACAAAAGAGCGCCTAATTGCATGTGACTTGTTATCACTGAGACGTAAAACGGTATTTTAAATAAAGAACAAATGTATTTGTAAGTATCTATTCCAAGTATTTTTGTTGTAAATATCCTTTTAGCAAAATTGATGCATCGCGCGAATCTGATATTGAAAAAGAAAATATTAGTTTACAGGGTATTTTTATAATAATAACTGGAACAGGCTAAAACTCTGTAGCAAGCGAAGATAGAGAAAAGTCGTACAGAAAAAGTTTGCACTGTTTAACACACTCTATCATACTACCGTACTAGTTTTTCTCGCAGATGCACCGATGCAGTTGCGAAGCTCGTTGCACACTTTTTCAAACGAATCTCTGTAATTTTTTATAAACCATTCGATGCATTTCTTAATTTTCAGAAGATAGTAACGTACTTAGCTCGACGAATGTTTAATTTAAAGGATATCTCAACTTTAATTTCATCAAATCTGATATATAAAAAACAAGTCCATTTTTCTCAATACTTTTTTGCAGAGAATGAAAAATACATCGAATGATGTATAAAAAAAATATGTTTCATCGAAAAAAAACACAGGCGATCTTGAAATCTTTGGAACGTCTCAATGTCACAAACAGTGTAATTTTTCCTAATAAACATTGTTTTTCTATCCGCTACGTTTCAACGCTATATAGCTTGTTCTAATTCTTAGAAGCACCTAATAAACTGTGTGATATCTCTACGTAATATACCACTCTTGTATATCTAAATAGAGACATTTGAGTGATCTTAAGGAACGTATAAAACTTGTAACAATTAATTTGATAAAAATATTTAGATAATGATTTATGAATAAGATTGAGATACGAACTTATTGATAAACTGCGCGTATAACACTAGAAACATACTATCATAATTCTTCGTGTACATCTGTGATAATGAATTATTCATTACGCTTTAAAATGCTCGTAATCTTATGATATAGGTAATTATTTACCTTTTAGCGATGTTTGAAAATAAGATGGAAATATCTTATTGTACTTCGGGGAAACGGCAGTCTTAGTAAATGAAAGGAATTAAAATAATCTTTAATTTTGAAATGTAGCAAAGCAAAGATTAAATAGAGAAATGAAGCAAGCTACAAAATTCGTAAATCTGAGAGATAAGCTGAAAAGTGGTTCGAACATCGCACATTTCCTAATAAACACGTGAAACAGCGAGTTCTTTAAATAATTCGGCCGTACGTTTGGGATTAAAACCAAAACTAGCGAGGATAAGATATTCAAGGAAATCAATCAATCGTTAATGGTGACGTTCAAGATGCATTATCGCAAATTGACGATAACGAGCGAAACGATAAAGGTAGAATTTTATCCATGGAATTGCTAGGCTTATCGGTGAAAGAAAAATATGCTAACTAACAATAAGTTCTAAAAGTGATTTACGAAGACGATAAATAATCTTCAATTTCCTGTTGCGGAATTCAAGGGCGAAATATTTGAGGATTAAGAGTTAACGCACAGTTTTCTCGTCGTAAATTCTTCTGCAAACGCTGCAAGAGAATTCTGAGAAAAATAGCGCGGAGAATTTTTCTTTCTCAAGTCATTTTGGGTTAAAAACCCATTGTTATGTACCTCTTGAAAAGTGCTCCTTTTAAAGGGTGCTACGTTCTGCAGAACGTCTAATTTCTTAAAAAAGAAAAAAAAAAATCGCCATCACCATGTGACATCGGTAAGTCCCATATACAGGGTGGTCCAGCTGTAACTTTATCACCTGCAATATCTCGTTCGTTTTTCATGATATTTAAACGTTATTTCAGGTACGAGTTGAATGATTTCGAGGGGAATATAATTTTTGTGCGATTAGTCTTTTCGTAGATGAACGCGTACAGTACATACGAAGGTCACCGATGCTTTTTTAAACGGTATCACGTTTGTTTTTAAAAACGTTAGTCGAGCCAGCTGGACATTCTTTTCAAAAAAGTACTATCTATTTATGTCGAAAAACTATCTTATTTATTAGTTACTATTACAGTATTATTTATCATTTTATTATTTATTTACTATTATTTACTGTATTATACTATAATATTATATTTATTTAGTATTATATTATTTACTAGTTCAGTAGATATTTTTCACAAACTAAATTTCAAACGTCTGTTAAACTGATAGTTTTTCCATATAATAATATATATCGAAATAATGTAGCATATAACATAAAATATTAGAAATATACTAAATACTACGGAATATTATACCTAATATGGAACAATGGTATTCTTTTTAAATTTCCCAAATGTATATCTCTCGAACGTCTACAGATGATCTCACACAATCACTTTGGTATCGTACGCATTGTGGTTCATCGGTCGAGCGAACGTATAACGTCGTAGCATGATCGTTTTACTTTGTCGATGTTGGAAAACTTTCGACGCTGTGTAAATTTGACGTGTCTTTTTTTTTTCTTTTCGTATTCCTTCTTATTTTACCATACTTATTTGCGCTTCTCGTTGCTGTTCACATACTTGCCTTATGATACTCGGTAAGTATTTATAAGCTGAATATATCGTGTTTTCAACTTTGTGCAACTCCAAATATGGACACCCAGTGGTGGTACAATTATGCAATATTCGATATTTGTGTCGCTTTCTTTCTAGGTTGTTTCATTTAGAGGAATATCAGGCTATTCTATTGCAGCATTAGGAAAAATCAACAAGAAAGAAAGTTATGAGAAAAAGGTGGCTCGGGCTATAAGAATCGTTCGAGAAAAGAAAATAGGGTACCTGAAAGCAGCAAACCACTTTCAAGTGGTCAAGAATCTAGCGTGCTGCTGCCGAGTTTCATACTTGCATTCACGACCACTGTAAGTATCTATTTTTTAACGTGGTTCTTTTAAAATGTGATTTTATTACCAAAGAGAAATAACACGGGGCGAGAATAAAACTATTTTTGTTTTTTTTTTTTCCCACGAAAACGTAGTACCTAACATCAGTATTATAACTTTGGGTACATGTTCCATATTAGATATAATTTCTGTCTTTTTAATGTTAGTTCGTTAGAGAAAATCGTTCATAGCGTTATGAGTATAAGAGTGGCGTTAAATTGAGCGTAAACGCAAAAACATCCGTAGGAAACTTTTTTGTTGTGATTTATTTTGCAAGATTAACATTCGAAAAACGACATGGTATTCGATGTTTAGCTACTTTTCTCTACTTTTTTTATCGGGGGAGACAAGATGGATCGATTACTGCAAGGCTTCTTAAACTATGAGCAGTAATCTTATATAGCATCGTGTAACAGAATTACGAGGTCGTGAAACTCTTATAACTGTCACACATCAGTGAACCAGAAAATGTCAATCACCTGTCACCAAAGGATCAAGTGATTAATCGACATAGGTATACAACAGCATTCTTTTAAGAAAACAGTTTGAACGAATTTTTGCTTGGAGCGAGGACAGAACTTTCAACAATTTCTAAAATGTGCTTAAACACAAACTTATGACTATTTTATACTACGTATCTACTGCAAAAGGACAACGTCATGGTTGACGATTGTAAAACGAAGATATCGATTAACCGTGAGAAACGCTGAACATACTCTGTTACATCAAATATTCAGCCAGAATTCGATTGTTTATGGAAAAATAAACAAGCACATCTGTTTCACCGATATGCAAATTTAGTTTTGCTCTAACAGGATATGATGGATAAATGATACAATTATAAATGTAACAAAGAATTGTTTACAATTAAACTTCTTCAACTTATTGTCGATTAATGTTTTATTTGTACAGGGTGGACGATATATAACTGACTAATTTCAAAGTCCCGCCATTCCGAAACGACGCATCATCCCCTGTTCCGCTTTAATTAATTGTATCATGTTCGCATGGCAAAATAATCATCGAGCGTTACACAGTTCGAGAGCGGGGAAGAATTGTTAAAACATTTCATCGAAGTTGATTCGTCGATAATGACGATTTCACGCAAATTACGCTGCCGATATCGTCCGGCCATCTAAGATCGTCTGATTTTTTAAAAGTAAAGGGTATGTCGATAAACGAAAGCCAATCGAGCAGCTAAAAGATACTGTTCGAGAAGCGATAGCGATCATTGCTTTCGAAACCTGCGAGGATGTAACGAAAAATACGATTGACAGAGCTGACTTTATACAACGTCTGAAGGCAGACACCTTTCCGATATCATGACTCCATGCACGACTCCTAAATATTAATAAATCACTCGTACTAAAAAAGACTCTTGTCTCTATTTCGTTTAGAAGTTATCGACAATGAGAATCAGTCAGTTATACATTGTCCATTCTGTATCTTTAATTTATGTTCCTTTCTATGTATATAAATTGTCTTACCTCACTCTGTCACACTTAATCACTCGCTCATTTGCAACGATACAAGAGAACGTTTGGGACGAAAGTTGCATGGTATCGAAGAGGACGTACTGTGCTTTTGTCTATCTGACCTTGCGATGACCTGAGACGTATAGCAAAGGTATCATTAAAACTTTTAAACGGTTGCCTTCATTTTTCATTAGCTACACTCGTAACTCATATTCAGACGTTCTCAAAACACTGCAAACTTCGCGATATAAAGTTTTAAATTCGACATACAAGAAATTCGATACTAGGAAATTGGCTGAGAGTAACTGGTCGAAACGGATTGATTATTTTGGACACGTTAGAAAACCGCGGTCTTGTGTTTCGATCATGCCACATCAATGATAGTATTATGAAAAACATCTTAACGCGTGCTCGTAGTGTATACCGGGTAACGTTAATACGTACGGCACATCGAATTTTAAGGTCCGTATTCGGATAGTAGCGGATAGAGTGAAACACACGAGTTTCTAGCGTTTTGAAAACGTCTGAACATCGGTAACGAGCACACGTAATAAAAGACAGGAGTTGGCGTTTAAAGACCTTAACGTGGCCTTTATAGGACGTTTCAAGATCGTCCGAAGGTGAAATACGTAGAAGCACAATATGTCTCGCTCGATAGCACACAAGTTTTGCCTGAAACATTTTTTTTCTATCATCGCGAATCATAATTTATTAAAATAGAGTGATTAAGGGTGAGAGAGTTAAGTGGGACACCCTGTATAACTGCGATCACGTGACATTTTTCCTGGCAAAATGGAGTCGCGAATGGGAAGTTTAAATGGCGCTGAATTGGTGTATTGAAAAATTCATGATTGCGTGAAAAAAAAAGAAGGAAAAAAGGAAAGAAACATCGGTGACCTTCATACGTCCCCTACTAAGCATACCAAGCTAATCATACCAAATTACGTCTCCCTCGAAAGCATTCAACTTGTACCTGAAACATTTTTTTCTTAATATTATCAAAATCGAGCGATATATTTCAGGTGATTAAGTTAAGTGGACCACCCTGTATAAGAAACTATGTAACACTTACCAGTATAAAGCCATTTACCTAACGTTTAGCGCAGAGAAACAGGAAAGAAGATAATAAAAGAATCGATATAAACAATTACTTACTGAAATAATTGAGAGTCTCCCGGATTTGCTCCGGTGATAATTTTAAGTCAGCGTCTATTGATTTTAGGGCCGGTGAAGGGATGAACCAATCGGCGTTCTCGTATCCTATAAACAATAAATAACATCAGTCGTACGAATATTTATAAAATAACTAGCTGTAACGTTTAAATGTATTTAGCAACAAAAAGAAAGAAAATAACAATTACAATTAGACTGCGGATTTTTATACAAATTCTCATCTTTGACAGCATAATCAAGAAAGTAGAACCTATATAGAAAAGTAATTTAGCTACCAAGTATTATAGCAAGAACTGTACTTTGAATATTTTAATGCAAATTGCCGCATCTTCATTGATTCACGCAAATATCTCCTAAGCTGTACATTATTCGAAAAAATGTTTCAAATAAAACCTACGTTGTTCTCTGTGGGCTGTCTTACGATAGCCACGAATCTTACGTGGATGGACGTGCCTTCGATATTTCATGGTGACCTCAGTGTTTTTCTAAACGCAACTATACATTTTTTTATAACCATTCGATGTATTTTTTAGCCCTCTACAAAAAAGTATAGAGGTATTTGGGTAGAAAAACGATCAGTTCAAAGGATATTTTAAACTTTAATCTTGCCAAGCTTATCGTGCAAAAGGCAAGGAGAGATAACGCGATGCTTTTGTATCTTTTCTTGTCTTTCTTACAACCACAATTTGATGAAGTTGATGAACGTTGAGATATCTTTTAAACCAAGCATTTTCAGATACAAGTACCTCAATACTTTCCTCTAGAGAATTAAAAGCTGCGTGGGATGGTGTATAAGAAAATGTACAGCTGCATTTACAGAAACAAAGGTCAGCTCAAGATCTCGAGATATCTGGCCCAGACAAATCTGGTGGCCATCACAGGACACGTCCCCTTTGAAACACGACGTGTTTTATTCACTAATAAGCCACTTTTTCGGACAATACACAGTTTAAGAGATATTTGACTCGATAAAAATGAGACACTCTGTACATCTTTTCATAGTACGCGCATTCTGCATAATTTTGCGCTTTCGAGTTTCCTACAAATGCATAAAAATCCAGAGTCTAGTTATAGTAAACGAGAGAGGCAAAACACACGTATACTCATATACGTGTATATAATGAAAATATTTTGTTTTTCTTTAGATTTTTTGGCTGCATCAAGATATTTGGATCATTAGCAACCAACGTTACTCACATAACAGTCATTACGTAAAGTTACAAGTTGGAATATTAAAGATTGATTTATTAAATTAAATTTAATGAATTTATTAAATTGAACGAAAAATACCGATACGTTTCAGAAATTTCAATTTTTCGGCGTTCTCCTAACAAATTTTCACATTACTTCGTGAATAAAAATGATCTATTTTAAATAAGGTATCATAATAATACTACTCGTAACAAAGAAACGCATTCGAATGAAATGACAATGGTAATTATTTCTTTACACTGATAATGTTTCTCGTCACTTCCTGTAAATACGTATAATTCATGTATTATAAATCACGTCTCAAAAGTTTTGTTCTATTCGAACAAAATGGATCATACGTAATTCAATGAAATGATACGAAAGGAAAAATGTTGTGCATTTCTTATTTCCTTCTAAAACGAAAGGAACATTCGGGACAAGCCAATATAATAAAATTGCAAGTTTACCTTCAATTTACAGAATTTACGCGTAAACGAAGTAACTGTTAACGCTGTGTAAAAATAGTCTGGCTAAATTCGATTTGTATACTAGTCTGGAAAACGATTTGCAACTGTTACAATGTAATATATTTGATGCTTACGAGTGTACGTTTTTACAAACGCGTTAACAGCGAGATATATATTTCTATATTTTTCTATACACTGACGTTTTGTCAATTCTGTTATGGAAATTATATCTTATATTTTTCTGTGCGCTCTTTTAGAAATACTATTACGTTCAAATGGTTGAATAATATAGTTTACACGATCTTTGTAACAGAATTGCCTGTTTTACCTTTGACGAAGACTTTATAATAATTAAGTTCAGCTTATGCGCCATAAAGTTTCAAAAGTAAATTACACGACTAACACGTATAGTTATTGATACCGATAATGTGCGTATGATAATGACATGTGCGACGCGTGCTTGTTACAGCGTGTAGAGTGTCCTATAATTTTGCTGTATAGATTTTATCAGTGCGCTCTTGTACGTAGAAACACGATGGAAAATATCGCGTGACGAAATGTTCGTAAAAATGCTTTATTAAGAAGTTATAACGAAAATATAAAATATAATAAAACAGGGGGCAAGATAATGCTAATATTATATTAACATTAATACCATATTAATAATAATAATATTCTTACTAGCATACGCGTTTATCACAACGACTTAATTAGGAAGATCGACGCTGAAATTGGAGAAATTAGAAAAAATTGCAACGAAATTTAATTGAAATAAATAAAAATTACTACAGATTCTATAGATCTGCGTACTAAGATGTACTTACGTCGGTACAAGGTATTTTATGACTTGTGTCAATATTATGTCTCGTATCGATAAGGTCATGCGACGCTTTGAAATGGAAACATAGGAGCATACATACAGCATCGGACCGAACAATACGTAAAATCGCAGCACGACGTGATTCCGCGTGGAAAAATAGGATGTGCCATAGAATTTGTTTCACTCTCCGCTTAGTTCGCGAGAAAATCGAGTTCGATAACGTATCAAGTATACATGAACATGGGTAATTGCGGACTGGGCAGGGCTAAATAATCGGCAGGAGGTCGTTCTACGTGTGAAAATAAATGGAAAATGCGAAATGAAATTTGTTCACAGGACGCTTTGGTTCGGAGAAAAATAAATTTGAAAACACGTCATTTTCTTTGAAAATGGGACGAAGCCTCGAGCAGGAGAATTTTATTCTACATTTTCGATTTATTTTCGCACGTATAACGACCTCCGGTCGACTATTTGGTTCTATCTAATCCGAAATTAGCCATGTTCCGGTCTACTTGATCAATTTTCAAACTCGATTTCCTCCGAAACTAAGCCGAGAAGACAAATTTCTATGCTACATTTTCCCCCCTATTTTTCCACAAGAAATCACGCCGCGCCACTTTTTACGTGTTATTCTATCGGACCTTGTGTATGAAACTCGTGAATAATACATAAAGTATGTATGGGCTTCTTATTGGGCATGGTATGCCTTAGTTTTGTTCTTATCACGTTTATTTACGTAAATTCAGACGATCGATATTATCGCCAATATCATTCTCAATACTTTCCCACCATTGTATTGACAATATACAGGGTGTGACAGAATACGTGAGACTCGCTTTGAGAGCCAATTGTACATCTAAGGTCAATACAGAAAGTTCCTGTAAACATGCGCTCCATCTGTCTTCGTTTATGAGATATAACGACATTTGTAAACCTATGTAATAATTAACTTATGGAAAATGTTGAAATACTAAGGTTCAGAATAGAGCAAGCTTCTCGACAAAATCGGTGAACACCAGAGCAGCCACTCAGAGTGCAGCCGGATGCATGACAAGACGTCTACAGTTTTACCTTGAAACGCAAAGTGCTCGTTTCGAGCATCTTTGGTAATAATAATTAGATAACGCAACGTCAGAATAGAAAATTCGTTATACCTCGTAAACGAAGACCGATAGAACACACGTTTATACCGGCTACTTTGCTTGCTTTTAGCCGCAACAATCAGCTCTCGAAGTAAATTCCACGTGTTCTGTTATACTCCGCAAATTGATCGTCTAGAGTCTACAGTCTTACGCACGACGATCTTGAAAAACTCAAATATTGACGATATCTCGATCGTCTGGACGCTTCTTGATCCATTCGCAACCGATGACGTACCGCTACGTCAAGATCAAATTAGGTCGTTGTCACCGACGACGTACCGGTACGTCAAGCTCAAACTGAGATATTTTCGCCGGTGACATGCTGCTAGTATCGAATGTTCGCTCTAACACATTTTTATCGGGCCACTAATTGCATGACCTGTTTTTTATAACCACAACAGTGAACCTGACGATGGTCAGGTATGTAATCTATCATATTCAATGAATGGTCACATTCAATGAAAATGGAATAAAAAGTAGAATTGTTGAAGCAATTGAAGAGAGTAGTGACGAACACTGCAGAGTCAAAAATGCAAAAAAGAAGAGAAGTGGATATCATAGAACGTAGAACCGAAGGACGCGCAGGAATGTTAAATAGAATAAATGTTTAAAGAAGTAGATGGAAAGATCGGAAGAAATTAATATACGTAACTAAATGAGAAACGAAGGCTCGTGACAAAATAATTAGACATTCGAGGCGGATGCAGTAATAACACGTATCTTGTGAGACACGCCGAGCGACTGACATGTTACGTTCATCCACTGTATGCAGTTTGTCAGTTCACGCGACGCTGCAGCGGTTGCGAATGGGATAAATCATACTGGCGAAATTTATACGAGAAGATACAAGCCACCCTGATATTTCTCTTATATTAGGGTCGAACCTGCAGTATCCGAAGATCTGTTATCCGAATGTTCTACCATTCCAACATTCCACTATCCGAACGTTCAATTAGCGGAATATGTTTTGCTTGTGTCCCAAAGGACACTTACGTGTGTCTTCAGTAATTTCATATTACTTTCCTATTACTTCGACACGAAGCTAATATTGTACGCGTTAATATCTCGTGTCTAACGACATCAAAGTGGAAACGTGTTGTAACACGCATGGAAAGGAAAGAAGAGATACGTGAAAAATTAGCAAAAGGCGTGGAAGTGTGGCAAAAGTTGGAGAAATCTACAACGTTAGAAGATTGGTAATTAAGGACGTCAAAAACAGAAACGTGTAATTAAAAATTACTCAAGTGTTTCGAGAAGTGGAAGGACATTAATGGGTATGAAAAATAAATATCTATGCTCTGTTTTATAGTAATGGCGGTAAATCGACAATAAAGGAATACTGCTATTTAGATATGTATTCTGAGAAAAAGCTTCAGAATTTCGAGAAATATTATCTTCAACTTTTTAAGTCCTTGTGTTGAGAAAAAGAAGATCACAGTGAAAGCGACGACGCCTTCTTGTATTAAAATGTTTATGGCGTTATAGAGACGACACGAAATTAGATGGTTTGAGACACAAACAGAATATAATACAAAGCAGTCCAGTGTACCGAGTTGAACAGAAAGTTCCTTTCGTTTTTCGTAGTTTAAACAACGACTATTAGCATCGATTTAATTTAATTGTAACCCGATATTGATGATTAATTGATAGTTAACTGTCAGTGTAAAACAAACATTTTCCGAAGTCTTTTTTTTTTGGTTGGCCAGGCACCTGTTCAAACATACTTCATCAAGACAACGCAAGAGTTTAAACAATAGCTTTTAACCACAATATAATTGATTTAACCCGATATTGATGATTAACTGAGAGTTAACTGTACAGTGTAAAACAAACATTTTCCGAAGTCTTTTTTTTTGTTGGCCAGGCACCAGTTCAAACATACTTCATCAAGACAACGCAAGAGTTTAAACANATAGCTTTTAACCACAATATAATTGATTTAACCCGATATTGATGATTAACTGAGAGTTAACTGTACAGTGTAAAACAAACATTTTCCGAAGTCTTTTTTTTGGTTGGCCAGGCACCAGTTCAAACATACTTCATCAAGACAACGCAAGAGTTTAAACAATAGCTTTTAACCACAATATAATTGATTTAACCCGATATTGATGATTAATTGATAGTTAACTGTACAGTGTAAAACAAACATTTTCCGAAGTCTTTTTTTTGGTTGGCCAGGCACCAGTTCAAACATACTTCATCAAGACAACGCAAGAGTTTAAACAATAGCTTTTAACCACAATATAATTGATTTAACCCGATATTGATGATTAACTGAGAGTTAACTGTACAGTGTAAAACAAACATTTTCCAAAGTCCTTGTTTATTGTTGGTCTGGCACGAATTCAAGCATGCTTCGCCGAGGCAACGGAAAACTGCATGCGTCAAACGTCACACGACAAATATTGGTGCAACTGGAATGGGATGTTCTGCCCCATCTACCATATTCTCGCGATCTTGCACGCTCAGACTGTCACTTATCCCGCTCGTTACAAAACTACCTTCGACAATAAGAACTCGTGCTCTTTGGAAGACTGCAAAAACGAATTGGGACGATTGTTTTTCTCGGAAGACTAAGCGATTCTACGCCGATGGAACAGCGAAATTATCAGAAGGCTGACGAAAAGACGTCGAAAGGAATGCTGCATACATTGATCGAAAACGATAGACGTAAAAGAGAAAACACGACCTACCGTTTACAGGTCGTAAAAACGAGACGAACTTTCCATTCAACTCAATATTAACAAAATTTAGTTCAGTAATAAAGAAGATGTAGAATCCATGAATAATGAAATTAATTAATTTGAACTAAATGAAATTTTGATTTTTATTTAATCAATTCGATAATTTAAAATAATTCAAAAGACACATTACATTTGCGTTATATCGTGTTGCTTGTCGTTGCTCTTGTATCGTTGATTTGGAAATACAGAATGATAATGGTAAAAATATATGCGGCTTCTACTATTCGGTTTTATATCGTAGAATTCTGTCATCCGAACAGTCACGTCTGTCTACTAAATTCGGATACTGAAGGCTCCCCATTGTATTTCCTTCTTTTTTTTATGTATTTATGTTTACATTTAATGCGATAAATTTTATTTATATGGAATAAATTATATTTACATATAATTAGTTTATATTTACCTTGAAATTGAGTGAGAGTATCGGCTCGCAGGCGATATCGAGGTATCTGTTCTTCTAGCAAACTGATGATCTCAACTTCTGGTAGTTCACCTCCACTGCAGACCTCTACAATAGAGTTAATTTCGTATTTATATTTCACTCTTATTACTCCATCAAATTACTTTTAATAGTTATACTTAACATTTCTATTAAACAATGAATTGAATTATGAGAAATTCTCCTAAAATTCTACATCTCACTTACTGTGCATGTTATTAATAGTATTTTGTTTTTGCTATCACAGACGTGTGTATTATTGGAGGGTTAGAAATCGTGGCGGTGTAAGTCAAGAGATTCTGAGAATCAGAATTTATCCACGTATTTCAAATCCTACGAACATCATCTCCTCGTAATTAACGACGTTGTAATCTTACTTTCTTCCGTGATACTTTTTCGTGCTCTGAAAACATATGACGAATTTCTTGTAACAGTGAACGTCGCACGCTATTTTATAAAGGATACCATTGCATTGACTTACACCACTACGATTCTTAGTGATCCAATACAATACATGCAAGTTTTTGAATATTATGTAGCTGAATATTAATTAATTTATATTAATATAATTTATTTATTTATATTTTATAATTATTTAATATAATTAATTATATTAATATAAATTAATATAATATATTATAATATAATAATTATAATATAATATAATAATAAAATATAATATAATAATAATATATTATATATAATATATTATAATATTATATATATAATATAATAATATATAATATAAAATAATATATAATATATTATAATATTAATATAAATTAATTATATTAATATAAATTATATTGTTTTATATTGTTTTAAACGTTACGAGACAATTAATTTGACAATTTAACAATTACTACATATCTATTGCTATAAATTTATAACATACTCTATCTAATTTTCTAGTAGTTTGTTCGTATAAGTTTGCGAGATTTACAATGTGCGTAACGTTTTCTTCAAATAAAGCTATTTTCTGTGGCTCCTGCAAAATATCAGCTTGCAAGTCTTACACGTTCTACAGGTGTTTCAGAATGTGTTTATAAAATGACTTCCATGGAATTTTCTCTCGAAAGGTAATTATGACAATGCAGCTGGAAAGTGTCTATTTTCTATACGATCCTCTTAATTTCTCATACCGGGATTATCGAACCATGATACGTATGCTTACAAAGACAGGTATCTAATATGCTGATTTAATACGACAAGATCTAATAAGCTACACTTAATTGGTGTAGCATTACTCGGAAAAGTGTTCTCAAATTTTTCTTGTTATGAATTATTCCGTCAGATTGTTTGAGATTATCATCCGATAAAAAAAAAAAGAGAAGAAAAAAGGGAACATTATCATAGTTAATTATCTTAATAGTCAGCAGTGAAGTTTATTAATTACTAAATTATCTAAGTTCATTAAATTGAAAGCATGTGATGCATATAGCGAAAGAAATCAAATTGCGTTGTAATAGAACAATTCTCATTGTCTAACAATCACTATGAGAAACACTGATGTAATCGATTCTACTGCATACTGTCAAGCTAAATTAACTAGAAATACAAAACCACTTATACCAACACTCAATCTGATAGGCAATCATGCTTGCTGGCAATAATGCACGCGTTTAATAGAGTGAACGATTTCTTCAGTGACTTTTTATTCGTATATAAAGCAACATTATTTCTCAATACGGTTCAGCAACTAGAATAGAAAGAAATTTTTTAATTCTATCTTGGTGAAATTTTTACTGTTAAATACGGATTATAATTAGATAATACGTTTGAATAATTGAACTACTCTAAATACGTATTGAACATAATTTGAAAGAAATGAAGTAAATTTAACACAAAATTAGGTGCAAATCCTTGTTGGTAGAAAAGGAAAATTTCTCCTCTATATTTTATGCTCATGTAATTGTGATCATTTAAGTTTAACAATGTTATATTTCTTTCTAATCAAAGGAAATTTTTAAATTTCAAATGAATCTGAAAATTTGCAAATTTTAAATAAACTTGAATATTTTCAAATTCCAAGTAAGTTTGAGCGTTTTCGAATTTCAAATAAACTGGAACATTTTCAGATTTCAAGTGAGTTTGAGCATTTTCAAATTTCAAATAAGCTGGAACATTTTCAGATTTCAAGTAAGTTTGAGAATTGTCAAGCTTCAAATAAGCTTGAACATTTTCAAGTTTCAAATAAGCTGGAACATTTTCAGATTTCAAGTAAGTTTGAGCGTTTTCGAATTTCAAATAAACTGGAACATTTTCAGATTTCAAGTAAGTTTGAGCATTTTCAAGTTTCAAATAAGCTTGTACATGTTCAAGTTTCAAATAAGCTTGTACATGTTCAAGTTTCANAATAAGCTTGAACATTTTCAAATTCCAAGTAAGTTTGAGCGTTTTCGAATTTCAAATAAGCTGGAACATTTTCAGATTTCAAGTAAGTTTGAGAATTGTCAAGCTTCAAATAAGCTTGAACATTTTCAAGTTTCAAATAAGCTGGAACATTGTTAGATTTCAAGTAAGTTCGAGCATTTTCAAGTATCAAATAAGTTTGAACGTTTTCAAGTTTCAAATAAGTTTGAACGTTTTCAAGTTCCAAATAAGTTTGAGCGTTTTCGAATTTCAAATAAGTTTGAACGTTTTCAAATTTCAAATACGTTTGAAAATTTCTACATTTCCGATAAAGAGTGACTTAAAAAATTGCCCGTTTTTAGTCTCACGATTTTGGAACAGAACATTATGCCCAATGATAAAATGAAACTGTCAAGTTGGATCGACTATTAATTTCTCTGATACAGGAAGTTAAAAATATGAAAATTCATTAACCACGTCAGCTCGTCATACGCTTCGACGTACAGTCTTCTATATTTAAAATATTTGAACTTAGATTTTTAAAATTTACAATGATTCAACACAGCCATTCGTATATTACAATAATCATAATAATAATTTCAATATTAATAAAAGTTAATAAAAATTCAACAATAATAGTTATAATAATAATGATTTTAATAATAATTATTCTAGTTATACTAATCACTTACAATTTTAATAATAATTTATTTTATTATAACGGAATGTATGGCTATACTTGTCGGTAAAGTTAAAACTAGACAAAAATTAATCGCAGAATATTACTACACACGCGAAAGTAATAACTCCCCGACTGTTGACTTTTGCAGTCATATTATAACAATTGTACGGTTCCTTGGATATGGTCAATATTATGTAACTCATATACATAACGTATCCATCGTCATTTCCAAAGAACAAAATCAAGAAAAATAAATGACCAGTAGTAGGGTTTTTTTTTTAAATATATCATCCATTATATTGAATCGGCCATATGAATTTTATAAACCTAAGTTCAAATTCGTTGTAAGCAATCGGCAAAACCTCTGGCGACAATCTTGTCAATTATCAGACTGCTATAAACGTTCGTCGAAGCGTATGAGCTGTCGTGTTAATGAATTTTTTTATTTCTCAGCTGCCGTATATCTCAGAAACGAATTGTCAGCTCAGCATAGAAAATTTGTTGCGATTGATGTCCCATTGTAAGGTAGAATTCGAGGCAAAATTCGGATCCACTTTTTAAAAATTACAATTTACTTTTTTTTTTTTTTTAACAACGATTGAACGTATCGTCATAAATTAGTGACATAATACTTCTCTTATACAAATTTAGTAACATGATCAAATAGGTTTTTGTACGCGTAAATATTATTTTTGTATGCTTATTATGTTGTAATAATATATTGTACGGTTATGTGCTGGTTGACTCAACAGAGCCAGTTGTAAATATAAAATAGATATTAAAAAAGAATGTCGTATAATTAAAAATAAAAGAAGATGTGTTATATAAACATAGGGTGATAAATGTTTATTTACAAAGTTATAACAACAATACCGAAAGTATAAGCGACTGGTTTCTTGTTTGATTTTGCATGGAAACGATGTGAATTTTGTATTTATTAGAACAACAGCTTCGGTAAATGTAACCAATTGATCGAACGAGTATCTAGTCATTTATAATATTGTTGTTGTCACTTTGTGATAAAGCGTTTACGATCTTATGTTTGTATAACATTTTTTCTTATCTTTGATCGTAAAATTTGGCGGGATAAAAATGAAACACCTTGTATATGTTTGTTGTAAACATAACCTATTATCACACATTTCTACGTAAAAGATATTGTTAATTACTTCTCATTTCCTCTAGGCGAAGCTAAATGCGAGGAATTGCAAAGTTAGAATTATTTCTATTCGCAAACGTTTTTACATATTTCTAGAGACACTTCAGTATACATATTTATGAGATATTTAAGTACATATTCCAAAAAGATTGCAACGCCGGTATAAGTATACAACTTTCTACAAGATGGTTTACTAATTGCTAATACAGACGCTAATACGAGAAACATGACTTACGTTAATTAAATGTAATAGGTGTCAAATTGCATTTTTTTCACATTTACTAATGCATATACTACGATATATTAAATATGACATCGCTTCCCATTTCTAGGTAATTTTGATTGTATTTGAAAAACTGATTTTAATATATACGTTACATTTATTAAATGTTTCCCTTGAGGAATTAATCGTAAATACCGCGGAATGAATAAAAAAAAAAAAGAAAAGAAAACTTATTGAACAATACTTTAAAACTGAAAACTTATTTGCAATAATTTAAGAAACATTATATATACGCGATTTATTAATAACAGTCAATTGCTCTTACGTACGTAAATACGTATTGTTTTATCGATCGTACTTTAAATATCAAATCAACGTCATGCCACGTAAGAATCATACATAGCTAGAATTCTCGTATTCGTTTCCTATTTGTTGAAAAGTATTTTAAGTGCATTATTTCTCAAGGAAACTTATTTAAAGATACAAAATTATATAATCGAAGGGAAGTTCTTCATTTCCCGACAAACGAAAATAAGCGTTTAAGTCGTAACATACTCTGACTTTTGAAAACAGTACAGGTTTATGTAATGTTGTCGGTGCTGCCACCTAGCAGCGTGAGCACGATACAAAGCAAAATACGAAGTCGGTCTCAGTCGGTAACAAAGCTCTATTCGCATTATGTACATGCATAACTGTGAACCGAACAACGAAGACATTCGAGATTTAACGAAACAAAACCGCAGCTCGCAATACGGTTCGAATATAAATTAAAAAGTGGAAAGAATGCCTGGTAAAGAACCGTACCGTTTCTCCATTTGTTAAGAATGCTTTCCTTCTTTTCCAGAATTTTTTTACGTCTCGCAGGGCCACCTGGCCGACTAGATTCAGCACTTCTTAAGTACATAATCCTTAATTCTAACTCATTTTAGACACGAACCTCTCTATCTTTTTGAACACAATCACTTCAATGCTTAATTATGTCTACAATATTTTTTCACTCGTGTAATATTACTGTTCACTTATCCACAGTGGATACGTAGCTTTAATTTCTTTTTATGTATATATTACAACCTGTTAGATATGCTTTATATTAGGTTGTTCCGAAAGTTTCTTTCCTTTCGTAAGAAAATAATAGATGCACAACCTCTTTTCGTTTTATATTATTTTATTGAATCATGTACGATCCATTTTGTTCTATTTCTATTATTATGATCGTACACGATTCGACAAAAATAATATAAAACAGAGAATGTCGTGCATACATTACTTCCCTAGAAGACGAAAGAAACTTTTGGCACAACCTAAAATTTGGCACACAAAGTGCATAACTACGTAAACACCAAATAAGAAGCTTTGCGATACAAAACGAGTTTACAATTTCATTTTTCGGCATGAAGAAGTGCAGAAAGGAAGAAAATACAGGAGAAACCGAGAAAAATAACCAACAGATGTTCGTAATGTCAATGTAATTGACTCTTCGCAATCGATATAACGTTACGAATGTTCCAATGACATTATGCTGCATTGAAAGAGGCGAAGAGCACACGTCTTTTATGTCATATCTTTGATTTATTTATACGGTATTTGTTATTTATAATTTCACAGAACACTTCTTCTGGTCGCAAAAAGTAACGTTAAAATTTCTCACGAAATTATTGATATCACCGATTGTTAAATCTGGAACGACAGCTTATTAAAAAGTAGAATTGGTGAAATTCAAATTCTGCAGAGTGAAGGAAACGATCAGACGGATTCGCGAGTCGAGTTAGAACTTAGTGCTCGAAGAGACCGAACAAAATAGCACAAATCTATTGGCTCGTGGCCAATCTTGTTTCTTTACGAACCCTGAATAGGTTGATCGAAAAAGATCGATTTCTATAAATTTTACTTGCCACTGTCATTTTTTATTATTTCGCACCTCACAGTGATTCCGTTTCGATGACGATCGAATTTACCAAAATTTACCGATTAAAATAAAAATCTTGCGAATCGGGCCAACGAATTTTCAAACTCTAGAACCAATGACGTTCCCACGGGATAAATATAATTTTTGCAAATAACTATTCCTATAGCGTGGCCGCGTGCTTTTCACTTTCGTTTCATTATTACGAATTTCGTAATATTTCCTCGCTTCTATTTTAATTTTCATTCAATTCTAATTAAGTTTACGGGATAAACAACGGAATGTTGTTCTGGGAAAATTCGATTCTGCGAATCTTTCATAACGTCTTTTCCTCGTTTCCTAACACGTCTTCGCGATAGATCGATCAGCGTAGAAAATTGTGGAAATGTTCGAATCAGTCCACGTTAATTAATTTACGAGCTCATCACTGTATCTTCTGCAATTACCGGAAATTTAAAAATATCAAAATGCGTAAATTGCACGTAATATTGAGAAAAACAAAAAAAAAAAAACACCCAAACAACGTTATAATACAGTACTGTTTATTCTTAACAGGGAAATGAAATTTCTGCTTAGGTTCTACCCTTTTAATCGTGCTCGTGAAAACATGAACTTGCATAAAGATCCGTAATCTACTTATCAGTATTAGATTCAGCGTTAGACAAATGAACGCTAAAGTAGGAGAGCGTAAAATGACCGACCCTTTATAGGTCGGTTATTTTTGGAGCCACGCAACGAAGTACGTTAGTTATTTCGGCATCACCGTCAGAATCGTAAAATTATCTCGTCAGCTGATTCGAAACACCGTACACCTGCTTCAAACGCTTGAAACACTGCTTAGGTGAATGGTCGTCGTAACTTGCGTCAGTGGGCGAATTTAACTGTTGTAACTACACCGAAAGGCAGAAACTACGCTTATCAAGTACGGAGGAGCATAAGTAAGAAGCAAATATGTCAGCGCTATCATCGTCGCGCTAAATCGAAAAGTTTGCCTAATAAAGAAGCATTCGGACGATCGATGCTATTGACAATACTATTCTGAAGCAATTCATTTGTTTATAACTATATTTTTACCACAACTCTCAACGAAACAAATGCTTGGAGATTTTAATTTGAAAACAGAAGTAGTTTTATTTCCACTGGCTGTAGTTCATTTCTTCTCGTTGTTTCATTGGGTTGAGCGGTAAGATCGTTTCGTTTTTACGGCCAAACCGAAGCATGCGTTGTCTCCTCTACAACTATCGTTTCCGATCGATGTACGCGGTTATTCCTTTCGATGATTTTTCGTCATCCTCGTGGCAACGTCGTTATTTCATTGGCCGTGAAATCGCTCGGTCCTCCAAAACATGCGAGTTCTAATCATCGAGATAGTTTTCTAACGAGCTCAATGAGTAATAGAGTGGCGTGCGAGATCGTAAAAGTATGGTAGATAGGGTAGAACATCCTATTTAAATTGCAGCGATATTTGTCGCGTGACGTTTGACACGTGTAGTAGTCTTACGTTGTCCTGGTGCTAGACCAACGAAAAACAAATACTTGGGAAAACGTTTGTTTTACACTTTACAGTTAACTGTTAACTAATCGTCAATAGACCAGATTAGACCAATTAAATCGAGGTTAATAGCCATTGTTTAAACTCTTGCGTCGCCTCGGTGAATCATGTTTGAAGTTGTGCCAGGTCAATAAGAAACAAGTACTTCCGAAAATGTTTGTTTTACACTCTACAGCTGACTGTTAACTAATCATCCAGATACCAGGTTACAATTAAATTAAATCGAGGTTAACAGCAATTGTTTAAGCGCGGGTTCGGCCGGCTACGTAAAACGGAACCAACTTCCTGCCCAACCCAGTGCGATATTTTCTGACGGCTTATTTAATATTTAATAGAATAATTGATATTATTTTACATTTTCTGTAGTTTTTGTGGGTTAATATTTCAGTTTCAGAGGCCTGTATCAAGACACCCTTCCATTTTCTTAATTTTAAATTTTTTACTGTTGTTTCAAGTTGTTCCATGTTTGTTCTATACTGCTCCAAAGAAACAATCATCTGTTTCTAAAGATTTCAGGAACAACGCCGAAAAAGTGAACTGTCAACCAGACCATTTATTGAAAATGGAATATTTAAAAATTGCTGTGAATTGTTCTAGTTGTTCTGAACATTGTTCCAAGGTATCGTTTAAATATCGTATTTAGTTTAGGAAATAATTTAATGAAACTGTAACCATAAAACAATAGACTATCATATATGGGATATAAATATATGATAAATATATCTATAAATATATTATATATGTCAAATTGGAGAGAAATGTCTTTATATATATAAAGACATTTATATACGACAAATATATATAAAATGTTCACTTGTACAGTACACAATTGTGTAATATATTTTGTATAATATTACTTGTATAATTATACTGTATAATATATAACATATTGTATAACATGTATTGTACAGTACAATGTACTTGCACAATATGTATTATACAAAATGATATATTTATAATACATTTTATAATATATATTATATATTATGTTATATATTATTACTTTGTATAGTATATATTACACAAGTAACAACGTAAAATAACCAAGAAGCATTAAATATTTAGCATTGTACAATAATTAACAATTTACAATAAATTGTATAACATGTATTGTACAGTACAATGTACTTGTACAATATGTATTACACAAAGTGATATATATATATAATATATATTATATTATGTATTATTACTTTGTATAGTATATATTGTACAAGTAACAAAGTAAAATAACGAAGAAGAACTAAATGTTTAGCTTTATTAATTATTTAGCTGACAGCAGTAAAGAACCTCATAACTTATGTAAGCAGCATACACAAACAGGTAGAGGAGAAGAAAAAAAATGTAAAATTGAGAATGAAGAAGGATTTCTCAGCACAATTTTCTCTTTTCACGTAAATATACAAGACAATACCGCACGCGTGTACTACATACACGCATCACGAATAAAGGACATGTTGCATATTGACTGACTAACAATAACAGTAGATTAAGCAATAATTGTAGGAACTACACAAAAGCGAAAACAACTGGAGAAAAAGTTTAATGTACGCATACAGTGTCCTGAATAAATACATACTCAGTCCTATTTTTTGATTTTTCGTAATGTTAAAACAAACGTTGACAAGACTATTTTGACAAAACAAATTCATATAATTTTATATTATAATAAGAAACAAAACGAAGAATACAACAAAGAAAAACTTTCTTCTTTTCAAATCCGGTAAAAGTGAAATTTTCTCTGGAAATTGTGTTTTTGTCCGTGAAAGAAATTTTAAACTCAATGTTAATTTTCTTACGTCCAACTTATCTAATGTTTCGTTTTGAATAATTTTCCCGCCCACGCGGATTTTATTCGTTTTTTAAGTTCAACGATATTTTTTATAGCTGCTTCTTCTGAACCTAAACTTTTCTCCCCAGAATTCCCCACAGGTTGTCGATAGCGTTCAGATTAGTACTCGATGCTGGTCATAGTAACAATTCTATTTCGAAATCTTGAAGCCACTTTTTTGTACTGCCGGCTATACGAATAGGAGCGTTGTTTACTTGAAAAATTGTCTATTCGTTCTCCATTTCGGTTATCAAAGGCAATAATTCCCCATGTAACATCTTCCGAAACTTTAATGTTCAATTTACTGTTTACGAAAACAATTTCACTTAACTACGACGACCATATCCAGACATGATCAATGTTTTTTTTTGAAAATGTTGAGGAAATAAGGCAAAAAACGTGTTTTATTCCATAATTATTCACAGCACCGTATATTACATGCTATATGTGTTATACAGGGTGTCACCGAATTGGCGCACAAACCGACAGGAGGTAAATCTATATGAAAAAATAAGTCGAAAATATGGAACGACATATTTTCTACGAAGCTTCATTTTCGAGAGAATCGAGTTTGCAAATTTATAATAATTAATGTAATATAATTTAAAATAAAAATAATATGTATAATTGAACGTGGCTAATTGCGGCTTGGACAGGAGTAAATAATCGATAGGAAGTTGTTCTACGAGCGAAAATAAATCGAAAATGTAGAATGAATTTTTTGCACGAGACGCATCGTTTCCGAGGAAAATAAATCAAAAACTTGATCGTAGACGTGCGCTAGGTCAGTTCTTAATTAAACGTGTTTATACTCTGTTTTCTTTGGAATGAAGCCTTGAACGAAATAATTTCACTCCACAATTTTCACCCATTTCCTCACGTATTCCATCCATTTGTTCCCTTATTAATAAAATGATCCTCAAAAATTATTAATCGTGTCCTTATTTATTATTATGAAACGATTCAAATTAAACAGAGAATAAGGCAAAAATAATAATCGATATCGCAGAGATAAGATAACAATAATAGCAGGAAGCAAACTGGGACGTTGTCCATATTTAGTAATACAGGTGCGAGCGGAGACAGAGATCTCGTAATTCGAAACTTCCATTTAATACACGGGTAACCTGGTGGCTTTTCAAACTCATTTTCCTCGAAAACGAAGCTTCGAACGAAAAAATATTATTCTCTTTTCTCGATTTATTTTTCCACGTAGAATCGCCACCCGACCGCTCGTACCATGCTTTCCGAGACACTCTGTATATTAGTACATATTTCTGCATAAGAGTGACACAAAAGACAAAGCTAAATTATAATACAAAAGCTAAATTAATATAAAAGACAAAGTAATTACACATCACACGCAACACACACTGTACAAAATTTGTATACCGGATGCGTATAAGTAACAACAAGTAGAAAGAACCTGAGATCTCATTCGTTTTTATCGATGTAACCAAAGATTGATACCAAATAAATGATCGTTAAAAAGGAAAAAAGAAAAAAAAAGAAAAAGTCTAAAAAAAAGACGAAAAATGTTATTCTACATTTCTTTCCTATTTTTTCGCAAAGGATCGTCCTCCGCCGTCCGTTTGACATATATATGACGTATATATAGTTAAATGTACGTACAGTAGCGAATAAAAGAAAGCTTAAAATTGATACACTATGGATTTTAGTAACTTTTGTTGCCATATTGATAACAGTCATCTATTCTGCAGTATACGTACAACGTACTTATTCATTGCTCTTATTAGTAGACTGCGGATGTTTACGCGTCTTTTTGGAAATTTAAGATGCCAAACATCTCGAGAGTGCATATAACACGCGAGAACATATGCAATATTTAAAACGGAGCAGCTACTGTGATATTTAGCAAACGAAACGAATTTCCATTTCGATTCCGTTTCTTGAATTATCCCGATAAAAACGTGAAATTGCATAAACATCCGCGGCTTGCTTGTTACATATAAATTCATCTCGTAAAATTACGATGTCGTTTTATGCTTCTTGTTTTATAAACTTTCTTTTTTCCGCCACATAATAGATATATAAACAACATTATAAAAATCTAATAAAGATATTTTTATCGATCGATCAATGGTATTCGTAAGTTGCAAAAGTTTATCGTTACCGCCGTTAGGTAATAGTGAATTTACGGCACAAAATTAATTTGATATTGATTGATTCCGAATTGGCTATGGTTATTTCGCTCGAATTATTTTGCTATTTTATTGATCTAGAAGACGAAGTTGCCACTTCGTCGCGATGTCTCCGACGATTTTTTATAAGAATATTCTATAGGAAACAGGAAGTTTCGCCAGTCTCGTTCATTCTCTTTAAACGACAGAAAATTATTTGTTCATGTTAGTTCGATGTCGAAATCTCTCTATGGAACGATGACTATAATGAAGAAGTGGTCGACGATGACAACGGCAACAATGATGATGATGATGAGGATAATGATGATGGTGATGATGATGATGATGATGATGATGATGATGATAATGATGATGATGATCGTAACGATAATGATGATGATAATGACCGAGAGAAGTAATCATCATTTGCCGGCGGTGAATGTCGTTTGCCATGGAGGTTCGCAGACCACCATAAAATACTCGTTCTCGAGAACAGAGGGGATAGTTGCTTCTTTGAGTTCAACAAGATTAGAGCACTTCTTTCATGCATGAATCGCACCCGAGAAATCCCGATCGAACGTGGAAGCTTCATCTGCTCGGATGAATTCAGTGATTCTATCAGAGTGCTGAAAGTGTTTACGCGTGAAACGATCGCGAAGGATCTGTTGGAAAACTAATTGTCGAATCCGTGACATTCGCTTCCGCGAATTCTAACTTACTCTGTGACTTGTGGACATTGCGTCATTCGTAAAGTTGCATCTGTACTGTTCGTAATTGGGAACGCAGGTAAGTGGTTAACACACACATACACACACGTGGCTAACCGGATTTTCATTACCCACGATATTAGGTGCTAACGACTAATTTGAGAAATCTGAAAAACATGAGAAATCTGTTCGTATGCTGTACGATGTCACGCGTGCTTTACGTGAATTATTTTATTTTTCGCCAGTTTCAATTCATATTCGGCATTCTAGGGTGTAGTGTTTCCGGTAACAATGGGACAAGTCATAGCGTTGAGAAGATTAATTTTTTCTTAATTAAAGATTAATTGTAATTGGGGAAGAAAAATTTCGTTAGCAAAAATTAAATGATTTCGAGTGACGCGTCACGTTGTGCGTGTATCGTTTCCGAAAACGGAGGTGTTTGAAAGATTTCAAGGTCATCTGTCACCTTCTCCTTTTTTTTTTTGTCTCTTGAATAGAGCTATATATTTTATCGTACACCGTTGGATGTGTTTTTATTTCCTACAAAAAGGTATTGAGACACCAGGGTCGAAAAATGATTAGATTAAGAGATATTTCAATCGTAATCTTGTAATAAAACTTTGCATAGGAAAAATGCAGAGTAGAATGCTTGTGTTTACACTTTCGTTATCTTCCGGAAATTCAATCTGGTGAAATCGGAATTGAAATATCTTTCAAACTAAGCATCCTTCGACCCAAGTAGCTTTTTTTTGAGAATTAAAAAAATGCATCGAATGCTCCATAAAAAATTGGCGAGTTTCGTTCGTTAAGAAAATGAGTGTAATCGTATTTTGCAAGTTTTTTTTGGTGCAAAGTTATAGCCTGTCCCTATGTGTCAGGGACACCTTGTATACAGTATAACAGTTCTGTATAACTGGGAACGCTCAAATATTCGGAAAAATACGAAAAGATGTTTCGAGCGAAGACTGTATGGTATCGAGGGAGACATACTGTGCTTTTATCCACTTAACTGGTGACACTAAAATATAATATTAACAGTAGAATTTTTCAACGAACATCATCAGTTTTTGTTGCATATTCTTATAGTTCACGTACAGATATTTTGAAAACGCTAAAGGCTCGTGTGTTTTGCATCACCCGTTATCGAGATATGAATTTTAAAATTCGATGTGCCGTCGGCATTAACGTTATCCGATGTACACCACGCGGATGCGTAACTATGTTTCTCGTAATACTCTTACTGGCACGGTATTACCGAAACACAAGATTGCGATTTTCTAACGTGTCCAAAGTAGTCGATCAATTCTGAAAATCAGTTACTTTTAGGTAATTGCTCGTATCGAATTTCTTGTATGTCGAATTAAAAAGTTTATTCGTTTCAAGAGTTTAATTGTTTATTTTGCAGTGTTTCTAAAATGTCTGAATGTCGGCTAGGAGAATAATAATAAATAATAAATAAAAAATGGGGTATCTGTTTGAAAATTGTAATGTCGCGTTTACAGAACGTTTCAAGGTCGTCGCAAGGTCAAATAGATAAAAGCAAGATATGTGGTCCTCGATGCTACATATATTATACTGTATAAGTTTTGTCCAAAACATTTTTTCGTATCACTAGTATGTTTTCAGATACTTGAGTATCTCCGATTAAACAGAACATAGTGCATTACTGTACGTAGTATGCGTTGTATGTAGCTTATTATTCGGTATCCGAATTAAGACGCTCTATAAATACATTTATATCATAAAAACACGTGACGAGATTAGAATCCAAAGCATGCACATTTACGTTAATATTCGGATACAGCGCTATCACTGTATTTTGTTGCTTTGTACAACAGAGGACGATTTAAATACCCAGTCACTTATTCCTCCAAAAATGTGAACCATTTATTGCGGGTTGAAAATCAAACAATATAACTGTCATAAGACAAATCTTAAAAGTTGTGGTATAAGAATTAATATTTTTAATTAAAAAAATATTTGATACGAATAACCATTATAAATGATACAAATTTATTGGATAACCGGCAATGATTATCGATAACCATTGTCAATAACCTGGATTATATTTTGGCTACCGATAATCATTATTGGTAACGAAAAATATTTTTCATCAAACAATGTCGACGATAACAACTTTGTCTAGTTGCATTCGAATATCGTCAATTGTTATTAACATTACCGATAATTAGTACATATTCATTGATAACGCAAAAAAAAACCTACATTTAACATAAAACTTAAACATATTCTATTAAGCAAGAAAAAAGAAAAGAGCGATATGAAAATATATGAAACAACGAATACGATAAAAGACATTGCAGTACAATATTTTTATTAACGCTTGTATTAATATACTAATTAGTAAGTAATGTTAATAACAATTGACAATAGTCGAATGTAACGAGACAAAATTTTTACCGTCGATATTGATTGATGGTGATTAAAAAGAATTTAGGTCATTTATATTGGTCACTAACGATCAAAATCAAATTTTCGTCGTCAATAATGCTTACTGGTAGCCAAAAGAAATTTCATCATTCATAACGATTATTCGTAATCAGAACAATTAAAAATTAATATTTTTTGGTCATTTAATTTTTTGAGGAATTTCTTTGAGATTTATCGATAACCGGCTTCCGTTCAAATAAAAATTGATTTTTGCTGAATGACATTTCTGCAGACAAATATTTACAATAGCTGTTATTTTGGCTCTCTGTTGAAAATACGTGAACAACTTCTTCCCAACAATAACGTTTAATTGTATAATTGTATTAAAATCCACAAATTAATATCAACAAATTTGAATTGTTTAATAAAAAATTACGAGTAGATTATTATTAAAAACGTCATAGGTGGATTAGGATTATAAGATTTTTTTCATACAAGTAGATAGTTTTTTGATATAAATAATACAATAATTTGCAGAATACATCTTTAACAGAAAATTGTTTTTATTTCACGTCACACTAATGTCGCTTGTTTATACTTGTTTATGTTCTAAAATCTAGCAATTCTTAAAAAAAACGATTCGATTTGCAAAATAGATTTATTTTGTCTAATTATTTTTCATAATTAAGGGTAGCAGAAATTAACATCAATGTTTTTATAATACATCAAGATTTAGATCAAACTTAACGTGTCACGAAAACGAAAGAGAACCAAATTACATTCGCACTGCATGATGCAGAAGTTTTGATAGAAGACAGCTTGCAATTTATTATGGAGAAAAGGGTAAAAGCTTCGTGAAATTCCACAATTATTAGTGCTAGCTGTAGCAGATATTATTAAAAATATGTACAAAGATGACCGTATCGAATTTAAGAAACAAAGATGACCTCTTTTTTGTTAAAAATTTGTCGTACAATTAAACGTTCTTACTTAATGAACCATTGAATACCAAAGAAATTGTTTACGTATTTTCAAGCCAGAGTTGTACAGAATAACAACTGAATTACTCCATAAATTATACAATAATACAATTATGCAATGTAACTACAATTT
The DNA here is from genome assembly GCA_014737395.1 of Bombus waltoni. Lineage (NCBI taxonomy): Eukaryota > Metazoa > Arthropoda > Insecta > Hymenoptera > Apidae > Bombus > Bombus waltoni. The sequence goes on from JACXII010000024.1 coordinate 137,309, forward strand.
ATAATTGCAATTAAAATGTAATTACAAAATACAATTGAACAATATAATTAAAAAATATAAACAGAAGATTGAGTCACGTATGAAATAAATAATAAATTGGGATACTACGATCTAATATTATTTAGTCATATGTACATATAATTGTTCAGAATATCCACCTTGACAACATATTTCAAGGTCATTGAAATCAGTGGGATATGCCGTTTTTTATATAATTATTAAATTTATAACAGAGCCATTTATTTATTATTCCGAACTATCTACATCATTTCCCGAACAAATATCAGGTAAAAAAGAATTTTCTAAACTTATATCCTGACTAATTCAAGCAATTACGATTAATATTTAAAACCAGTAATCTGTCGATGAATCGTTTAAATTTTAATATATATTTTTGGAAAAATAATTAAATTGTGTTGTTTATTGACTTTAGAAAAAAATGACAAGTATTGCTCGCAATCGTTAGTTTTTCATTAATTTATATATTTTACTAACATTCGCGTGTTATTGATATACCAATATACTATATTAACTATAGCGTCCGGGTATTTATGAGCGTTAGTGTATGTGTGAATACAGTAGCTCACAAAAGTATTTAAATACTTGCAGAAACTTGTTACAAGTATATTTTTATCAGTATACTTTGTGTGTTATACAAAAACATCTTGAAATTTCATTAACACTATAACTGGACACGACTATACCACGATAATTCTCTAATTTTAATATTTAAAATTTGAAACTTGAATCTGAAAATATATATCACATAGAAGTTACAATATAACTACTACAAGCATATATGTATTTGTATATTAATAGAGGACAGCCTTCCTTATATTAATAAGTCACGATATTTAATGACACCATCTTTAGCAATAACTATGTGCATGTTTAAGACCACTGCTGTATACCAACTTTACCAATGTGCAATAATCATCAGACTTTTATGTATTTATGTGAAGCTTAGAGATGAAAAGATGCATAAAATTCACGTATATGCAAAACAAAATGTATGTGCTCATAAAAATATAAATTTGCATAAATTCCGCAATCCTCTAGTAATTATAGGTAGCGTTCTGAATTCAAGATCATATCAAGGTCATAGTATAGCGGCTCATTGAATCTATCTTGATATCAACTGCTACTCAAAACATATGATGCCACTAAAAAAAAGTCGAGGTGATATTTCACCGAAAAAACTTTTTTTGGAAATTTTTGATATCCAAATGTGCAGGCCAAAAATTAACTTTTGTTCCAAACGTGTCTTTGGCACACTACCGGAAATGCCTGAAAAATGGCGGCTCATATTGCAGGGTATACAGCAGTTTGAATGAATTGGAAAAGTTATATGTATATTAGAAACAAGTTTCAATCTCCGAGTCTTATTTTATCGATTGTATGTAACAATAATAAAAAGAGATTGATTACCTAATTTTAGTTTTACCCCAACTTTTATCAATTTTTTGAACTAGCAATAAACTTAAAAATTAGACATGATTCATTCTAGCAGAAAGCAATATTATGTACTTACTACAACATTCGCATTGATCATAGCGTATTCTTGATAATGATTGTAAAACAAAACGATGATATCATTTAAACAATAGTTGCCCAAGACCGTTAATATGAGAGCAAAATAGAGAGTCGATAAAAGAACATAAAAGTAACACTAAGTGGATTCAACGTTTACTTCTATCGATAAAAAATCTTCCGATAAAGAGATATTAAAGTTACGAAAAATGAAGGAAAAGAAAAAGACAAAAAAGATGGAGATAGCGAAGATAAATATGTACAGTCAGTCACAAAAGTGTCCGTACATCCTTTAGCGCAGAAAAGCTTTTTAAAAATTGGTCCAAACAACTTGAGTCTTTTGGAGAAGTTAGAAGGATTAGTTTACTAGACAACGTGTAAAGAAAATTTTGAGAAAAATGCAATTGGTCGGACTTGCGAAAAGAATAGTAGAAGTTGGTTTTTACAATTTTTGCTCACTCACCAGTGATGGTTTCGACATCCTTGGTTATCGGTGGAGGAGGAGTAAGAGGGCCCGATATCCTGTTCCTTGGTGACCGAAGAGCCTGTAGGGTGGCCCTTGTTGTAGGCGAGACCTTCGATCGAATCGAAGCCTCGGGCCCCTTGGGAGCCGCATCCTCCACGGCGGCCAGCTTGGACGCTGTGGCGACGAAGGGTATCGCCTCACCTTCCTTCATGGACAACCATACATGCGAATAAACAAAATAAATAATAAATAATTACGTCACTTATTTTCGACAAAATTCAACTAACAGCCAATAATTTCAAATTCCTTGAGAGCGGTGACAGACGGGTCGACTAAGTCCCACTGTTCACGAAAGCGTCGCTTCAAAGAAGCGTAGACATAGTCTTATTAAATCCACACTATCAGACAATTTTCCACAAACACGTGATGCAGCCAATCAAAATTATTTTTCTGCGGATTTTCCACGAAAGACAGATTTTAATTGTCTGCGACACGTGTCTATGGAAAATTATCTGATAGTGTGGGCTTAGCTTCAAATGTGACGATACGCCTGCTCCAGTATTTAGTCTACGAAGTGTACATACTTTTTGTGTCATTACTAAAATGTCGGCAATGAGAAAGACGCTTTCATCCTGTATCACTAGAAATGTCGTTTCACTAGAAGCTGTAACGCACGTTTACCTACTAACTGACGATATTAACGTTAGGTTTGACGAAAACCTTGTGCATATTACTTTATGACACGGTTGTATATGCAGGTCCTGAAACTTCCATGGTAGTGAATCTAACAATTATGTAGAGACCTATGTTTCTGCAATCCGCCACCAACAGCGTTGCTGCAGAGTAGTCAAAACAATAGGGGACAGAAGGCTATAGTTATTTGTGTCCTAAAGTGAAGTTTAATCATAAATAGAATTGTTTATTAATAAATAACGCATACCTATTTATAAAGTGTTATAAAAACTATAAAAAATTCACCATGTGTTACTCTGTTGAGATTGTTTTGACTACTCGACATCAGCGCCCTGTATATGGTGGATAATACAAGAAACTTCTGCCCAAAAATTTGAAAATATCACCACCATGGGAGTTTCGGGACTTGTGTATACGACCAGGTTTTATAGTGACCGTTGCACGAAAGCGTACTTAGTGTCTACCTACATCAACGCGTCTAATACACATTTATGAAACAATGCTTTGTGGTCAGTGCATTTAAGATGGTCGTCCTTCAGGTAGCGAGGAATTTTAGTAAATCGTTTTGTCTAAAGGTCGACTAGCTCAACCGACGATCGACAAAGTGGTCGATTGGCAAGGACTGCCAAACATAAAATCCTAGTCGATCAGAAAATCTATAAAGTTGGATTCAGTGGTCGATTGAACACAACTATGTTTTACTAACCTATGCAACTATATTATTGTGTTCGCACGCAAAAAAGTTACCTGACACTTTCTGCCAGTCAACCAAATTTGCACTTATACAAAGCGATCTATTAAAGCTTCATTCAACTTAAACACAGGTCAAAATCACTTAAGTTCGATTCAGACTAGCGATCACAGTACGGTCAGACCACGTCAAATCAGACCACCGATCAAGAAATGTTCATTTGGCTTAACGGGGACGCCTACTGTGAAGGCTCTCATTGGATTACGTGTACGTGATCTGGACCGGTATCTGACTTGACGTGACCTAACCGTACCGTGATCGCGGGTACAAACCAACCCTTACACATAATTCAATGAGAACATTCGCAATAGACGATCTGGCCAAATCAAACAAAAATCTGTTCGACCGTAGCGCCAGTTTGTTATCGTTCAAGACCCCAACGTATCTTTGCTCATAACGTAGTATCCTCTTCATCCAAAATTAACACGATTTTCATTAAAGTATACTTGGAGGACAATATTGTTTTTCCTTCGCGTGAATAAATAAAAATGAGAGAGACTGCAACAGGACTTGATCGTTCCTGATCGTTTAGTATGGATGCCTCGGTAAAATGCTAGATTTTGATTGATCGTGATCTAATTGTACCTTTACCTGTTAGTGCGAACCAGGCTTAATGCTCGATCCACATTATCGGCCCGCTCTCGATTCGGTCAGATTATAATTATCCCATTGTTTCGATTGTAGGTATTCACACTATGAGTACCGGTCGGAGATTAGAGGAGATTCCGCTATCCGGCAAAGGTCCTTGGAAAGACTATTTTACCGAAGAGAGATCAAACTGGTTCGGAACTGAACTGACAGTATGAACGCGTTTCTCAATTTACCATCAGTCAACTCGCGAATTGTTACAACGCATAGTAGACCAAACAGCGATTCTACTTAATAAAAAATCATTTTTGGTAATTTTTTATTAACTAAATCTCAGTTTGCTTACCTTCCTAAAGTCTAATAGATCTTTGGATGAAATACCATTAATCTATGAGAAAGATACCATTGAACTGAAAAGTAAGTAATAAGAAGCGATCATAGTGTTCCTTTTTTATTGGCCCCATGATTAATTTACAATTTGTTTCTTCAAATATTCAGTAAATTATTGTATAATTTTGATCGATTAGCACGTAGATGTTATCCTATTGGGCAGTACCTTGGTTTGGGTCTGTTCCTAGCAACACTGACTTATTGTGTCGTGATCAGATCCTCCGGATGTGCTTTCCCCAATTTTCGAGCTAAATTGAATATGTACAGGTTGCTAGCTAAGCTCTCTGGATTGTTTTCGAGTCGAGTTTTATATTTGTTTACAAAACATTCTATTTCTTCTTCAATTGTTTTAATACCTACGCCTATCCTAAGGTCATCATTACGAACATACCCCGAAGCATTTGCAAATGCGCGAAGTATTAAGGATCGTGTTGAGCTCATAATGCGAATACCTATAATCGAAACCATGGAATAATAATTTGACCGATCCAAAATCGAACCGAGAGTGGGTCTATTGACCTGGAAAGAATATTTTCTTTCCGGGAATAGTTTCTGGGCTAAGATCGGACTGAGGTCGGATCGTTACTCATAATGAGAATACCTACTGTGGAACTCGAAATAGGGTAATAGTTTGACCAAACCAAGAACGAATATTTAATATTTAATATCGTTAAAAGTTTTTTTTAAATTTATTTTATTCTGCGTTTTACAATTTGTCCAGCGGGACATTTGGTAAATTATATCGTTAAAAGTAACAAGATATCGCATTATAACAAAGTTAGACGGATACACTACACGAATGTTAGTCCAATGGTCGCGTAGAGCCTGTATATTTCAGAATGTACTGTTAAATTTTGTAGGAGAAATTTCAAGTGCTGCGTCTTGTATAGCCATTTTTGTACATTCAACACTCCTAACGGTAAGTGGTCCCTTCGAGTCCTGGCCGTACCGGGCTTGTTGCTCATCCCTGTATCTACTTTTATTGTTTGTACTATCCTCTTATGAAACCCTAGAGCCTGAAGTGTTATTCGATGCATTTAATTTTCACAAGTTTAGTGCACTTGTTCGGTATAGAACTACAATATAAACACGTCTTCCACAAAACGTATTTTTATTACCTGGCGTAGATAAAATCTCAAGATCTACATGGCCCTGGTCGCTCTGAAATTTTTACAGGATATTCCACATACTACTAGCCCTCGTTGTCATAGTGGCGAGAAAATGTGATGAAACCTAATTTTCGACTTGGCAGACAATGAAAATATGAGCACAGGGAAATTTTCTTACATATGTGCCGATGATGATGAAAATTGTGCAAGTCTACAACTTAAAGAGAAGTTGTATTTTTAATGTTACGGCCTACGTTACAATAATATGCAATAATTTTTGCATGAAAAGCAATTAACTTCAATCACTTCCATAGTCACTGATACGTATGTCTATTACACCGAGACTTTTGTTTCTAAAAGTATTACAGACTGCTCTATAAATGGTTAAATCTCAACAACATTATCCATGCACTTTGGGAACATTATTTTTCTTTTGTGTTTACCGCATCAAGGATTGTATCATATCTCTGTCATAATCAGCAATATAGTATATTCCAAGATGAACAAAATGAGACCTACATGAACTTCCTTTCTCACTTGTAATATTTCCTGCAACAATTTTAGAAAAACCCTTTTTGACGAAAATTTTATCTTTACTTCTTCCTGGAAAAAATGTTCTACATTGTGCTGCATTAAGAATTATGTTCTTGAATAGTCAAAGGTGTATGTGTAATATCGAATGAAGTAAAAATCATTTGCTCCCAGCTGCTCCTTTTTGTGGTCAGTGTCGATGCCTATCGTAAATTGTAAAGTAGTGGTAATTACGCAACAAACTGTTCGCTGACATCCATGGCAGTTTCGAAACGGCACATGGCAATAATAAATCAATTGTTCTATACATACGACAGAAATTCCCACTGTAAGACCTTCACACCTCTTCGGACAATCTTGGTAAAAAACACTTCAGAATTGCTGATACCTTTTATTTTAATGACTAACCAGCTATTGACAATTCAAACGTTAACTACTTAATGAGATAAGTCCTGTTGCGCAGTTGTCGAAACATAGCTATAAAATCACTTTTGTAATCCTCTGTACAATAGTCAATAGGGTATCGCGCATCCCAGTTACATCTATCTGCTGTAATACCAAGTACTTGCGCCTTTTTCGGTGCTTGCGGTGAGCTGGTACCTACATACATATAATTATTCACTTTAACATTCGAACACATTTTAAGGTAGTTCTTAGGTAAACCTCAAAATTCAAGATTATTTTCAAATTTCGAGCGGAAATAATTTGGAGCACAAGAGACCCTTGTATCAATGTTGTATTTTATTATCAAGAATTTGTTAATAAAAGTCGAAGCGTTGTAACATAGTGATACATGGTAGATTTGAAAACAAAAAAAAAAGGATTTTGTTTTACTTTTGCTTCGAAACCGGAAAAGCTATATCCAAGAATCGTACCAAAATGAACACACAATTATATTCAAGTGTCACGAGGTGAACATTTTTATTTCTGTAAAAACTGTCCACATAGTTTTTACTTGAATGTTAATGAAAAAACAGATTTACGTGCAAATCTCTCAGAAGCTACGCAGTGCAGCCGACGTGGCAACGTCTCACACTAGATATGTTTAGATGTTTGGATAACGAGTGACAATTGATTGAAATACATCAATTTCTTTAGTTAACGCTAATTCTAAAAAAGTAAAAAAGATAGTTCGTTATAAAAGATATAATGTATAATTGTTTCAAATTTATATTAAGTCTGAGTCGTATTAGTTATCTGAAATTTGGAGATAAGACATTAAATAATATAATTCTGAGTTTAATTTATTTAGTGCTGTTAAATAATTTTCTCAAGTTTGATGAATTTTCTTTTATAATTATCAATTCTCTAGTCTTTTTTTGGCAGTTCCAACTCGACATCTTTCTTTCGTCTTTTTTTTCATGATAACAAGTTCGTTGTGACATCCGCGACGACGTTGTCAGATCTGCTGTTTCAATTAACTGCGCTAGTCAATTTAAAATTCTATTTTCGTATTGCAATTATGTATATTAACATCTAACTTTTTAAAATAAATATAAAAATGTTAAAAATTATTATTATTATTTCTATAGTATTATTATTATTATTTCCATAATATTATTATTATTATTATTAGTATTAGTAGTAGTAGTAGTAGTAGTAGTAGTAGTATTTCGAAACGCAGTTTCGATTATACTCGGATTTTTTTACAAATTTTCTTTTCTTTTTACATTTGTTTCAAATCAATTTATTTACAAGTATAAGTAATAGTGTAAGTACTGTATATATGTAGCATAAGCAATGATGTAACCAATCTATATACAGAGGTGGTGTAAAAATCAGTCATCGCGATTTTTCTCAGGTAAAAATTAACCAGTTTCCAACTGACTACAAATTACAATATCAAAAATTAAAAAAAGAAAAAAAAAGAAGAAGGAAGTTTCAGCTCGATGAGATGACAAAGTTACGTCCATCGTTCCAAATGGGACAATACATTCTTTTCTACATCATTCGATGTATTTTTTAATTCTCTGCGAAAAAGTATAAAGATACTTGAATCGAGAAATAGCTGGTTTAAAAATATTTTAACTTTAACCTTGCAAAATTTGTCGTATGAAACACAAAGACAGATAACGTAATACTTTTTTATTGTTACATTCCTCCTTGCAAAGTAAAATTTCCTTTTCAAATATAATGAACGTATACACGTGTATGGGAAGAATATAAATGTGTGTACGTATGTGAATACGTTGTGCTTCGGTTTCTGTGGGAGGAGAGTTGCTTCGCAACTACGCGGTCAGTAGGTGTCCCCTACGTTTTTCGAGGGAAAATTAGAAGAAAAGAAATGATTAAAACATACGTATGCAATACGTGTAATACGTAAGAAATTATAATTTTTCATGTAAAATTTAGTCAGACGTGAGTTATTCGACTATTCAAAAAATTCGTTCGGATAACCGTGTTCTACTGTGTTTCAAATCATCAGGTCGAAATACAGGCGGTAAAAGGGCATAAACTTGTTCTGTCACACTATTGCGCGAAACGCGCCATTGGTAGCGTCGGTACCAAAATTACATTTTTTTATGTTAATACATAATCGTACTTTTTATTTTTAAATTACCAAAAAAAAAGAAAAAAAAACGAAGTTATGGACTTTGCGACTTAAGCAGCCGCGATTTTGCCAATTTTCAACATGAATAATTCATTTTGGTACGGGCGATGACGATAAATATACCGGTTAAGAATCTTCTTGGTTTTTCTCTTTTAGTCCTCGTCGGGAGCTCCAATCACCAATCAACTAACCAGCGAGATAAGAATTTTAAACGCGTGTTTATTGCGAGTAAGATAGAAGCAAGAAATAATCAGTTAAAACACTTTGCAAAATTGTTATGCACGACGAACAATATATACATAATAGGAGTTGAAACTTTTATTTCTTTCGCAAATCTACATCTCACAAGACAAATACTGGGAACTAGTAACGCGAATATGTTTATTAGTTCATAGAAAAAAAACACATTAGAATAGTAGGATAACGATTTTACATAGCGTTATATCGTAATGTCGTTATACAGGGTGACTCAGCTAAATGGAATCATCTAAATATTTGCTTCACGTATTGCCGCATGACAAAACTTTTCAGGACAAAATTAGACTATTTCAAGGGGCACATGTAACGGTGAAAAGAATTCTTTTTCAAGTTCATTTCTTTTCTAGGGGATTTCAAGGTCATCGGTATTTTTTCTTAATACAACTCTGTACATTTTCTTACACCAACGTATGTGACTTTTCATTCTCTATATTCTCGAGTTATGGGTCCAGACCCCATATAAGGTTGCGTAACAGAATTACGTGGTCGTGGAAATTTTTGCCACTGCCACATATCAGTGAAATGAAAAGATATCGATCACCTGTCATTAAAGAGTCAAGAATTCACAAAGTTGTTTAATCGACAGAAGTATGAAATTCTAGCTTTTTAAAAAATCGTTCAAATGGTTTTTATCTTTGCTTGAAATTAGGACAGAACCTCCAACAATTTGTAAAATGGTCTTAAACACAATTGTAACGTTTTATACCACGCATTTGTTGCAAAACGAAGCCTTCGTCATTGGCTACTGTACAACCGAAATATCGATTAACTGTGAGAAGATGCTCTACTTTATCAAATATTCAGCCAAGATTTGATTCTTTATGCGAAAGTAAATATGCACGTTTATCTCGTCAAATTTAATTTTGTCCTAACAAGTGTCCTAATAAATGATACAATTATAAATATATAACAAAGAATTGTTTAAAATTAAACTTCTTCGATTCTACTTATTTAAGATTTTATTTATTAAGATTCTATTTAGAAGGCAGACACATAAACCATTTTTGCAATTTTCGCATCCTGTGAGTATTTTCCTTTAATCAGTTTGTATTATGGTTAAATAGAAAACGAGGATTTTTTGGGCGACTGGGTTAGTTTCAAAGATATTTGCATCCGAATTTCGTCAAATGCAGTGTATGAAACGCAAAAAAACGAAAGAAGAACACAGGAGTATCTTTCCCTATCTTCCATACGCCAAATTTTATAAAATTAAGATCAAAATATCTTTTAAATTAAGCATCTTCAGACACAAGTATCTTAATACCTTCGTATGGAAAATAAAAAAGAACGTATCAATTGCTGCATAAAGAAATATAGCCAATAAACAGCACCTAAAAAATACCGATGACCATGAAATCTCTTACAAAAAACGAAAGTGAGAAAAGATCATTTTCACTCTTACATGCGACGCCTGAAGTAACGTAACTTTGTACTGAGAAGTTTTTCCCACGACAATAAATAAAGCAAATATTTAGGTGATCCCATTCAGCTGTACCACCCTATACGTTATATAGTAAATCAATAAAAAAAATCTAAAGAACAAACGTGTAAAATTTGTCTCTATCCAAGGGATTACGTACCTCGAAAACTTATCATGAGTCTATAAATTTTCATACAGAATCTTACGATTAAAGTATCATTACAAGCGTATAGAAATCAATGTTTAGGGAAGATAATTTTTGAGAAGAAATTCCGCTAACGAAGCAACTATTTTTATTAACAATCGTACATCAGTTGCAATATACGTAATCGATTGCAATAATGATGAATCATTGAAATCAGTCTCGACAAATTATCGTGTTCCTATCCGACGTGAAGTTTTAACGAATGAAAATTTATTCGAAAAAGTTCGTTCAATATGAACGTCGACAAAGAGATTTAATAAAAATTTCTTCTTATTTTCTATAAGCTCCTTGTACTGTGTTATTATCTTTGTTAATAGAAATAATTGTTACTGTAACGTATAATTCATGTTGCATTTATATTTACTAGGTATTTCTATTTTATAGTGCAAAGGTTGTACGAGCTCGATTATCGTGGAATTACGATGGAAATTGTTCTTAGAAATTTTGCGCCAATGAAGTAAAAACAAAAGATTAATAATACACGTACGATAGAATACAGTCGAACATCCAGTAGCCGAGGATCTATTATTCGAATATTCCAATATTCGAATATTCTACTATCGAAATGTTCCATTACCAGAACAATATCTTTTGCTTGTGTGTCCTTTCTATAATTTCATATTATTTTCCTATTACCTTAATACGAAGCTAATAATACTGCACGCGTTAATATCTAACGCGTCTAATGACATCAAAGAGGAAACGTGTCGTAACCAACAATGAAAGGAAAGAAAAGATACTCGAACAGTTAGAAAAAGATATAGAAGTGTTGGAAGAATTGCAAAAATCTACAACGTTCAAAGATCTATAATTAATAACGTCAAAGACGGAAACACGCAATTGAACATTGCTCAGGTGTTTCAAGAAGTAGGAAAACTTTAATGCGTTTGAGAAATAAATATTTATGCTCTGTTTTATAGCAATGGCGATAAACTAGCAATAAAGGACTGCCAGTATCTAGATATGTGTTGTACGATAAAGTTTTGAAATATGGATAAATATCAATTATCAACGTTTTAAGTTCTCGTGCTGAGAAAGGGAAGATTACGGTGAAAGCTTCTTATTTCGAGATGTTTATGGTAGTTAGTATTCAGTTAGTTTGTAGCACAAACAGAATATAATTCAACCTATAGTTCAATATATGAAGAAAATTTGATTTAGCAGTAAAGAAGATGTAGAGTGCATAAATAATTTAAAAAGTATTACATTTACATTATGTCGTGTTATCTGTAATTGTTCTTCTATTACTGGCTTCGAAACATAAAGTAATAATTATAAAAATAGACGCTAGCTATGTCCTCCTATTAATTCGGATACTGGTTTAATTTAATTAAAATTAATTCTACAGGTTCCATTGTACTACGTTAATAATGAAATCTATTTCTTTCTTTTTTTAATAGGTAGAAAGATAAAAGGAATTTGAAAAAAACTCACGATATCTTCAAATTAATAATAAAGCATAGTTAGACGATAAAAACGGCATCGTTTGCAGGTTTCTAAGATAACGCTATTTCTCGTGACACTGATATTCACGAAGTAAACACTAGCAACTGCGAGTTAAAACCAAGCAAGGACGAAACGTTACTGGAATGTACAAAAGAACGAATTCAAGCTATTAATATACATACAGAAAAGTGCATACGCGCTGTATCCAGTGAACTGTATTCAGTCACTAAGTTCACGTGCCTCGTGTTTCCATTAAAGGGAAACCTACTACCATTTATACAAAACATACAAAATATTTGAATATTTTTGATACGTTGACTGTCACGGAAATTTTATATTATATATAAATTGTCCTGGAAGTCGCAATAGATTGAAACATGCCAAAGATCCGAAATAACATTTACATATTTCAAACATTTTTTTGGAAAAGAGTCATTGAGTGAGAATTTTATTAAATTCTAAATTTTAAATACTAAATTTTATTTAAATGTAAGCCAGTTATCAATAAAAGTGAAAGAAATTTCTCAAAAAATTGAACGACTAAAAAGTATTAATCTTTAATTTTTCTGTTTACGAATAACCATAATGAATAATTTTAAGGTTTCTTGGCTGTCAGTAACTGTCATCGATAATGGAAATTTAATGGTCATCAGTAATCGATACAAAGAAACGGAATTTTTTTTTATTTACCAACAACCATTATTGATGAGAAGAATTTCGTTTTGGTTACAGATAACCATTATCCACGGCAAAAACTTTTTCTAATTACATTCGACTATTATCAATTGTTATTAATATCACCAATAAAATTAATATTCATTGACGAAATAAAGGAACTTAATCATAAAACTTATTTATTAATTATGAAAATGTATGAAACAAAGAATAAGACAAAAAACATTGTAGTACAATATTTTTATTCACACTTGTATTAACATTGTACTACAATATACCTTTTATCCTATTTTTTGTTTCACATACTTTCATATCCTTTTTTGCTCAATAAAACATATAGCTTCCATAATTAATATTATTAATATCTTTATCTTTTATTTTATTTTTCATGTTGTCAATGAATATGTACTAATTATTATCAGCAATGCTAATAACAACTAACGATAGTCGAATGTAACTAAATAGAAAATTGTTGCCGTAGATAATGGTTACTAGTGCAACCAAAATAAAATTTGGATTATAATGGTGGCTGGTAACCAAAATTAAATTTCCGTCGTCGATAATGATTACCGATAGTGAAAAAATTTCAATTATTTATAATGGTTATTTTTAAACAAAATAAAATTCGGGTCATCGATGATTTGTTACTGGTAATCAAAAAACATTCCGATCATTTATATTGGTCTTTGGTAACCAAAATTAAATTTCTGTCATCGATAATGATTATCAATGATTATCAAAAAGACTTTCAACCATTTGTAATGGTTGTTCATGAACAAAATTGTTTTAATTAATTTTAATTAATTCTTGTATCATAATTTTTAAAGGTTTGTCTCATAACAATCATGATTTCTGAAACATATCATAAGATAAATAAGATCTAATTTTTGCGAAATATTGTATTGAATTTGCGCATCTTTCTTTCTGACAATGTTATCGGAGTTATTCATGTCGTTGCAAATTTTTTAATCCGTAAAATTTGCGAAAAATTTAATAGAACGCGCATCACCGGAGACCACCGTAGTATCATTCAACGTGTTAAATACTATATATAAATAATATATACGTACACAGTAATATCTCGATAATCTTATCTATTATGAGAAGATTCTATCGATCAAATCCAATTACTTTCCAGAAACTAAATTCATATATATCAAATAACCATAATTGAATTTATAAATATATTATAAATCGTCTATTTTATAAATAAGTTTTATTGTTCCTTTCTTACATTAGAATGATTAACATTCAGTGGAAAATTTGACAGAGACATCCATCAATCAAGATATTTGGGGATGTTAATTTATCACTATATAAAATATTGCGGAAAATTTTTATTTGATTTAATCGTCGATACGTTATCACACTACGATAAGAACAAAACAAGCAAATATGAACTTTCTCTTGGCATCGTGGTAAATAGCACGTAACACAACATGTACATCTAATATACATATGTTCTATCGTAATCTTTCAAGTAGTTATCAAAGAAAGTAGACTAACATGCAGTTGCTACGCCTGGTCAAGAAAAGTATCCTAAAAGCATAACTAAAGTGCAAATGAAATTTTATACGTTACATTATATTTTATTTATATTTATATTTGTACATTTATATACAAATATAAACAAACAAATCGATAGCATTATACAATGTTTGAAATGTTTGAAAAATCGCTATATGTATAATGGATTAACGTATTATTATCGTTATTTGTATAATGTTTTGACAAAGATGGATCTATTTCTCCAATTTCTAACGCTCAGAATACAATGCGATACAGGAGAATTTTATTAGCTTCTCTTCTCTGTCCACCTCTATCGGTATCAAATTACACGCGAAATATATTTTACCGACGCTCGTAGCATTATGAATCGACAGACTTCAAGCCTGTCAATTCGTTTTGTCATAGAATAAACGAAAGATAATACGTATGAGGAACGAATATAAAAATGAAAGTGACAGAAGAAACGATTCTCCGATTATTTTGAACAATTTGTACCACTGTAGATACCATATGTAAATGGTTTTTGCAGCTGTTTCTTTTATACAAGTGAGACCACTAAAGAAGACCTGTTTAAAACTTCTATGTAGAGTTTTGCTATTAGTCTCATTACTATCATATATTTACAGTTAATCTGTATTCATTTTAACAAATTCTAAAGAAAGACAATAGTGCTGCTTATGTCATGGAATAAATAAAATATAGTACCTACTGATGTCTATGAAAATTGGAAAAGTATACGAGGAGTGAATATAAGAATGAATGTGACTAATGTTTGCAGCTGTTTCTTTTATAGAAATACTTCCTCTATATGAACTTTACAAATTTTATCTCAATAATATTTACAATTGATTCGTATCCATTTTAAGAGATCCTAAAGAAAAGACATCAGTGCTTCGACACACTGAATAGAATTAACGATTTGCCTCTGCCGTAGAATAATAAATCTCCCATAGGATAATAATACATGAAATACCTATGAAAATTGAAAGATAAAAAAAAAAAATTATTGAAACAAAGTGTATGAGAAATGTCAAGAAAAAACGATCCTCTAATTGGTTTGAGCAGTATCTATTGCTATAGATACCGGATGTAGCTGGTGTTCGCAGCCGTGTCATTTATACAAATGACATCATTAAAGAGGATCTATTCAAAACTTCTATGCAGATCTTATAAATTTTATTCCAATTATATTTGCAACTGATCTGTGTTCGTTTAATTTATAAAATTATTATTATTAATTTATGTTATTAAACTTAATTTATATTATTATGAATTATTATATTAAATATTGTTATATTAAATATAATAACACTAATTTTAAATCGTAAAGAAAAACACCAATAATTTGTTCAAGCATACAATATAAAAATTGTGTAAAACTTATTTATTAAAATATTACGGTAAATATATACGGTATTTTTAGCGTACAGTGACTTTCTCACAATTTCTTTGAAATTTCGACGATTTCGATACTTATGTATTATTATTTATATATCTCTATGTCTATTATCTGTACAACGATTCATTTTTCATGGAGACCAGCCTTACTCATATGAAAATATTCATTTTCAAAGTTAGTAATAAGATGGTTAGAAGAATTTTTTTTTAAAAAGAAACGTGTGTTTTAGTTTTAGAGGATATTGTCACGCTACAAATACCTTAATATGTTTAATTTAGCAGGATTAAGAGGCATTCGTCGTATTTCACGCACGTCGTTTCGTGTAAAATTAATTTGTATTATTTTCGGGCATAAATAAAAACTTACACGAGTAGGTGCGCCGATTGATCGTGAAAGGTTATTTGCCTGCGATCCCAAATTACGCTGAAAGACTCCATCATAAGTCAATTCAGCGTTATCCTTTTCGCAACCGGAATTTTGAGGTTTTAAAATACGTCTGGCGGAATTTCGCCTTGCTTCCGCGAATGCAATCCCTCTAAGCAACATTTGTTTGAAAACAAGTTTAAACTATCACCTCCAAAAATACTTTTCTCGACACGTACACCTGACTCTCGACATAAAAACCAGTGTTTGTTGTTTCTCCAGATATGCTTATCGTTATACCGAGAGAAAATTCTTTTAATACCGAGTAACGATAATGACGAATTAAAAATATACAAAAAATCCTTCGGACAGGAAGTAAAACCTTTTTTGCCTCGAATTAGTCAAAAGTATAAATTAATAAAATGTACGAATTCCGTATATGTAAATATGGTATTAAAAAAGATTTTGCGTTAACACGTAATTGCAGACTTAAAAATTATTCTTTCTATAATCGCGAATATTTCTATAAAAAGAATTTTTGACCTTAACATGAAATTACAAATCGAAATAAATTTTAAATGACTCCTCAACTTTCACTCAAATCTCACTTGAAACTAAATATTTATCTTAAAGGAATATCACAGAATAGAACGAACAGATATCGGAAACATTTAAGACGAATAACTCGTCGACTTCTAAATAACTTCTGAACACCTCAATCCTCACATATGAGAGTGTCTTTTTCCTCCGCTCTCGTTATCACTTGTCCCGAGCCGATAACAACTGTACAATCATAATCAAAAGTCTGTCAATTTTTTAACACCTATCCGTAAAATCATGATTATATTGACTTTCCTTATAACTTACTAACATTAGGAATTTTCGGATACAATTCAAAGAATAATTAAGGTTAAACCTTCGTAAAAAGGATGTGGAGTTGAAGTAAGATTCAAAGAATGAATTAAACACTTCAGAATACAAATTCTAAAAAGCTAATTAGAAAATATATCAAAAATAAAAAAAAGAAATAATGCATAAAAAGATTATAAAATAATTTTATATAGCAGAATCAGAAATAAAGTTACGATATGTTAAGGAGCATATGTATAAGTGATGAACTATAACATAATAAAAAAGAAATGTTAAAAAAAAACCAGTGAAATAACACAAGACAATGTCTAATGTCTCATGGCATTAATGTTAATTAGTCTAAAATGAAATTATAAACTCTTCGTAGAGTTATTTACATGAATACAAGATGAAATATATATAAATAATAATTTCAAATCACGAACTGTCATAACTCGGTTTATTTTTCTTTTCAGAGACTGTACTATCCTAATACTAAGACAATTATCTCTATTTAGATTAAAATAACCGTTGTCTGATATGGCATAACAGTTGAGCTAATTTATTGGTAGCTAATAGTACATTTAACTGTTGAGGAACTTGTCTACAATATTAATCGGATTACGACTTCTTAATTTATCAAAAGGTAAGAAACATTTCTATAATCTCTTTAATTATTCATGAAATTAATGTATAATTAATATATTGTACCAATGCAATAAAGAATTATAATATATTAATGAATAATATCCAACCAAAACAAATGTTAGTAATGATAATTCAGAGAAATAAGCTGTCTCAACGTTAAAATTATACGTTAACTAAAACAACATTTAATAAAAACAAATCATTTAAATATTAAATAGTTCATCTCATAACTTTACTTAATGGTTTAAGGTTATATAATCAGTTTATAAGTTTACTTCAGGAACTCACCGTGACGTAGTATAAAATTTTTGGTTTCCAGTAAGGAAACCACAATGATCACCAAAACAACACACTGTATAAATTCTGCAAACATAAAAGAAATCATACAATTATTTTGACAAAGACTTGTTTTAACTTTCTCTTATTAAAACATAATGTAAAAATATAAATTAATTATTCTTAAAATTCACTTATTCTTAGGTTTACATTTCCATATACACATATATAACATAAAATGAAAAGAGAAAAACATTTTGAATCAATGGAAAAAAAAACAATAAAACATGGAAATATATAAATTACTTAAATATAAAATGCATTTATCAATTTAATAACCGTGTAATAGAATTTTTAAATCTATATGATTAGTTTTATCATTATAATTATTATTATATATAATATATCAAAATATTTAAATAATGTCAAATAATATCAACATGATAACTAGAACTGTTTTTTAAAAATAAAACCAAAAGCAATACATAGTATCCTTTAATTTAAAAATAAAAGTTACAATAAAATTAATAAGAAAATGTCACATATATTTTAATTTTTTAAATTATGATTTTTTCTCGACTTTTATGTGATTATAATACTAATGATATTAATTTGTATATATTAAATAGTAATAGTATTTAATATAAATTCACTATTGTACATTATATAAACTAAATAATAATTTACACATATTTTTAAGTTCATACTTTATAGAGTATTTTATAATATAATAAGATAAGAAAGCAAACAAACCTGTTTCCACTATTTTCTCAACCTTTTGTTTTAACTATATTTAAGAACAATAATACTTTGAAATTAGGCTACTAACAAATTGAGTTTAAATTGTTTTATATTTAAAAATATAAAAGGACATTTTATTTAATGTTACTTATTTCATTTCATAAAATTTAGGATTATATAATATAAACAAGAAATATAAATTACATTTCACTGACATTAAATAAGATTTTAAAAAGTGTATTTTGAAGGTTAACTTAATGAAGGTTACGATTATCCTTTGTTTATTAGATATAAATTTTAATTAAAAAATCGAAATATTTCCCCCTTGTAAAAAACTCTTGATAATTCTAATAAAAATCTCATGTGTTTAACAAGCAATTAGTTGTACTGGTTACTCAGGAAAACGAAATTCGAGGACAATGTATCGATTGAGTCGCCCGCAGTAACCTTTCAAAACGAGGTTAAGAACAATAATCGTTATTTTTCCATCGAATTTCACTATTAAATGCATTAATTTCATTCTGATCAAATGTTGGTGACTGAATCTTTGAGAAATGAAAATGATACACTGAAAATACATGAAAATATAATGAAAAACAGAGAAGTTTGACTCACCTGTCTTTTTGACATTTTTCACTTGCGTCACATAACTGTCAGTTTTCCGTAGTTATCATGTTTTTTATACAATCTCTCTCACATTTACCGCGGTAGTGTGAGGAAAAAATTTGAAAAAAGTTATTTTGTGAACAAAATTCGGGCGTCCATGACGGCCCGAAACTGTTCGAAGCTATGAAGACGATCATATAATGGGTGGTAAAATTTGGTTTAATTTAGAATACGACGGGAGTTGGAGAAACTATCTACAATCACGGAAATATTTTCTATATTCTCTTACAATACAAATTCAAAGTTTTTACTTCTCAGAAATGTGAAATGTAAGTGTAAAAGATAATAACACTTTTTATGCTATGATTTTATAGAATTTAAATAGAATATTATTGCGCAATTTCGATTTACGAATTTTATTTGTTTGCTTCTTTCTCCATTATGATCACAATTTGGTTTTAAATACAGTAAGTGTTCAAATTTTAATAACGTAAACATATTTTTTAAAGTATTTAATAATTACATATTCGTACAATTTAGAAATGTATTATAAAATTATGCAATGAGATGAGTCATTTAAAAGATATGTGCAGTATTAATAGATTAACAGTTTTATTTTTGTTAAAAATGTTTTAACCGTATAAGCGTATGTGATTAGAAATATTATATTTCGTAAATTTGAAATTCTTTGTTAAGTCTATATAATGTGATCTATGAATTGATGTAATATTTAAATATATATAATCAGAATTACAATAAAAAAAATTAAAAATAGTATTGACGTGAACACATTATTTTTAAAAATAGTACCAGATAGTACCATAAAATATTAAATTTAATATGAAAATTACTAGACATTAATCCAATACTGTTAATGTAATTGAAAATTGTATAAAATTTTATATGTTTCTTCTTTAATTTTTCAGTTTTGTATTCTAATATTAAAGGCATTAGTACTAGTATTAAGTACTATAGATTTTTTGAAAATTATGATTTCGTTAATTACAAACAGACACGTTGATGTTACTGTATGAAAAGAAAAGAAAGAAATGACAAGATTATGGAAATCTCTAGGTACATTTCTAGTGACTTAATAAGATTAAATGTTTTTTGTAAGAAAAATAAAAATTTTGTTGAATTTATTAGTTGAAATATAGTGAGCAGTGACGCTTTTTAGACGTTTACCAATCGAAATAGGTGTAATATAAAAATGTAACGGTATTTGTAAAAAGTACTATACATGAAATATGTATTTCATTTATCTCTTAATGTTGGTAAGCCGTCTATCGATTCTCCCCACGTACACACCTCCTCTTCAGTCATCGATTGCACTTTTTGCACCTGCCATTTTTTTTCCAGAGTAATGAGAGCCTCATCTCAAACCAGTAGCACGAGGGTGCAGTAAAACAGGCCTGACCTGCGAAACCACCCTCACCCTCTTCGTCTCAATGAATCTTTCATATTCAATATCTTTCGAAAATTTTTGAAGTGTCTCCTGCAAGAAAGAAAGACAGAGAAAGATACACTTGAGAAGTCAAAGTGTGGAACGAAGGAAGAATAACGCTGCCATCAGTAAGAAAGAAAAAGAGGAAAAAAGACAGAAGTAGAAGAAGGTGAAAGTAAGAGAGAGACGGACAGAGGGTGGGTGGTGGGGGGCTCTCGGTTTAAGAGAGAGGGAGAGAGAGGAGGTCGAAGGGAGTCGAGCGAGGAGAATGACGGATAGCCAGCAGCAGTTTTGCTTGCGTTGGAACAACTTTCAAGCTAATATCACCAGCCAATTCGAGGCCCTCAGGGATGACGAGGACTTCGTTGATGTCACCTTAGCCTGCGATGGTAGGCGTCTCCAGGCGCACAAGGTTGTCCTCTCCGCGTGCAGCCCTTACTTCAAGGAGTTGTTCAAGGTTAGAAAACCTTCCCCGCCTTGCTTCTCTCAGTGCTAGTTCCTCGATGTTCCCCCCCTCCCTTCACCTTAACCCATCATTCTTACCTTCTTTGAGACTCATGCTTTGCTTTAGACATGGTCGAATCGAAATTAAAGTTCTTATTCATAATTCTCATGTATATGTCGTGATACTATGTCGTAATGTTCCTATATATCTTCATATATAGTTTGCATGGGAATAGTTTTTCCTTGATGTTATTTATTTTTCAATATCTGATGATTAGTTAGATTGACTTTAGCATAGCTAATTTTATACAAATTCTACATAAATTGTTCAAATTCAGTATATTGTTTATATAATTACTAACAAAAATTATGATCAAAAGGTATAAAATAAAAATCTAGTTAGGAATACACTTTTTTGGTAGTAAGCAATATATGATTTAAATTTTAGTACTTTTGATACAAGTGCTAATGTATTTATGATATTTATAGAATAGATTTATTGTTATGTTAAGCAAAAGACCATCATCTAAAAAATTATTTTAGTTTTAACATTATTTACTTACAGTTTGAAATTTGTATTTTACATGAGAATTAAAAATAAAAAACTATATTTTGTTTCATATCTTACATTTTCCTTTATAGTTTACCATATGTTGAATTTATTTAACATGTCATCATATATATATAACTTTATTATATTAAATAAATTGTGCAATACTTTGTCTGCTTTGGTTTGGTTTAGTCATCAATTAGACAATTGTGTTGCTTTTAGACACTCAAGTATAAATTACTTTTGTATTTCTAAAACTTGGATCTATTAAAAGAAAAAAATGATAACATTATGTCGGTATACAAGTGTTGATTCTAATACCTTGCGTAAAATAAAGAGAAATTTGTTAATGATAATACAAATGGTAAATGTGTATATGAAAATTAAATGTAGATTATATTATATTAAATGATTATAAAATACTGAAATTTTTGGAATACATAATATTTAATTACAAAAATTTTTATATTACTTAAAATTGAGGTATAGAATAACGTTCTCTAATTTTTATATGAAGATGTATACTTGTATAAGATCATGTTTTAACATAATGGTCTCATTAAGCAGAATGTCCGGATTAAAAATGTGGCACTACAAATACTAACATAAACCAAGAATTATAGCTTTAATTAATTATTTAATGAGTTTTATTCTTCTTATCGCTACATTTTTTATCGCCATATTATTTAATCGACATTAAATCTGTAAACATATTAAAAATTGTTATTCATATATATATGTCAGACGTTTTAAGTTAAAACTGCCTGATGTTTTACTGTAATTTATGATATAATTTATGTAAAAGTTGTATCTTAAAAGAGATTAATTGAGAAATAATATATGATAACTACGATAATTCTAACAATAAGTAATGATATTCTATACGTATTATATAGATGAATTTTTGAAATAAGATCTGCAGTTACAAAAAAAGCTAGTACCAATTCTGTTTAAAATTTAATGATCACTTTATTGGAGAAATTAGTACTATTTGCACTTTTAGTTTTTATAAATATTGCTTTTATTGTCAAATACTATAAATTGTCATGTAGTATTTGCTTAATAAATGTATTTTCAATTTATATCTATAATTTTTTATTTATATTGATTTACTTAGTAATAATTTTGTGATAGAATTAAACATAAAATTAAAATTAAAAAGTTATTTCTGCAAATATATATTAAATAAATATATGATGTGTATTTATAGACAAATCCATGCAAGCATCCGATAATATTTATGCGAGATGTGGAATTTGAACATCTGCAGTCACTTTTGGAGTTCATGTATGCTGGAGAGGTTAACATATCTCAAGCAGAATTACCTACATTTTTAAGAACTGCTGAGTCTTTGCAAATCCGTGGCCTCACTGACTCTCAAAATAATCAGCACAACAACGAAAAGGTACGTTTTAAAAATTTTTTGGATGCTACATGTTGTTCACATTGTTCTTAATATAAGTAAATTGAGATTCTTAAATTAATATTAGTGGTAATTACTTTTATTACTTTTTTCTTTAAAGGGTTTGAAGGACTCTGTACCCTTAAGCCTTACAGTATCCTTAAACTATCTTATCAAATAATTTAGTTTCTACAACTCTATTATCTAATCACCTTATCGACTATACTACTTCTTACCGTTTAAGATTCTATGAGCTTGGAGTGTTTCCAGAACTTCCATTTTCTCTTACCTTCTATTTCATGCCAACTATGATTTTACTTATTTATTTTGCTCTTATAACTGGTTTTCTAATGTTAATAGTAATTACTTAATGCAATGTTATATTAAAGAAGGCGATGTACTTTTTTGATACATTAATACTAAGTTTGCTTAAATAGTAAAATTATTTTATTTATTATGTAAAATAATGTAAAATATATATAAAGTTTATAGAAATATTGCTGTGCCAATAATTGACAAGAATATATGAACAAAAAATTATTTTGCTACAATTGTTATGATATTAAAATAATTACTTATTTCTTTAAAAATGCTTATTTAATTTAAATTTTTATTTTTAGCATTTGAAGACAAACAACATACACGCATCAAATGGCCGTGGGCTGATCTCACCAAATTTGGAGGAGGACCGTAGCAAAACTCCACCAACTTCAAGTCCTCCACCATTAAAAAGGCTGTGCAAACGAAGTGATTCGCCTCAAATATCTAGTCCAGTACCAGCTCCGGCGGCCTGTGCAACTGGAACGCCACGCACACGGCCATTAATTGAGCCACAGGTTCAACTTGACTGTTATAAAGATCTCGATATTGTTGAGGTTAGTTTATTTTCTATTATAGTTTTATATTTATTATTTAAAGGTATACTTTTTAATATACTTGTATAAACATTCTTGTATAAGCATATGACAAATAAAAATTTCAACAAATTTTAAAAATATGTAAAATAAAAATGTTAAATTATCTTTCATATTTTTGTGACAACTTTTTTACTGTAATAAATAAATGTATATCATTAATGAAAAACAATAAGTTGTGGAATAAATTTCATTTTTTAGGAAAAATAATCATAATAATTTTTGTGTTTTAGCCAAAAATAGAATTACCAGAATATGGAAGCGATGATGATTGTTCTCCAAAGCAGGAGGTCAACACACTGCCAAGTGGTTTTCTTAGCCTTGATGGTGGCATGGAAGTTTTGCCATCTTATCCACCTTCCTATCAAGGTAATTACGCAGTGTGTTTATGTTGTGTATGCATTAATATATTAGTATTAAATTTATTTAGAGTAATTATTTATAATTTATATCATTTCTACAATTTCATAAGGAGTATAAAATAAATTTTTTACATATCTACAATAATTTATATTTTTGTAGGTGGAGGAGCAGGAGGAGGAGGAGGAGGTGGAGGAGGGGGTGGTGGATCACTAGAAGGTGGGATGCCAGGACCATCTCATGGTGGTAATACGGAATTAAATCAAGAACAACAAGGTAAGTGATCGTCCGTCCCAACCCTAATTTTTTGGTAGTTGCGAGCACCATTACAAACAGCAACAACCTAGCCGATCATGTCGGACAGAATTTTTTGGATGCGAATATAAAGATGGAAGGAGAAGGAGAGCCTCGGTTTGAAATGGTAAGCTCGTGTAGCTCGGTAGCTCTTGCTAGGCGGTAGGAGAGAAAGGGAAAGAAAGGAAACAAAAGGAATGTGTGTATGTAAGAATGAAAGTGAGAAACAAACATTAAGAGAGACAGAGTGGAAGAAAGACAGAGTGAAGAATGTGTAGATGAGTGTGGGAGAGGGAGAGAGAAAGGTAAAGAAGAGACATTTGACACTCGGAGGCGATTTTCTGATTTTATCCAGGGGAGTGCAGTTTGCGGCTGTTGTGTGAGAAAGTCAGCTGCGTGTACATATATACTCGAGCTCTCTACCTGTTTATATTATTTGCCAGAATTGGAGGTGATACTAGAAGATCATAATAAATTTTATGTAGATTAATTTTTACAAAAAGAGAACTTTATACAGCTTGCGTTACTTTTGATTTTAGTTATATATTATAATTTATTTTTTATATTAAGTTTTTTTAAACCAAAAGTTGTTTTAGGTTTATTTAAAATTGTAAATATAATTATTATAAATTCAAGCAATGAGAACTGAGAAAATGAGGGAAGAAAAGAAGAATTTTAATTGGTTAAGTGTAAAATCCCTCCGTCTGGTAAAATTGCCTGTCCGTTGCTTCTATGTTTTCCATTATTGTCTTTCAAAAGCTACGCCAATTGGAAATATTGGATAATTTTAATTTATGATTTCTATTTCCTTAAAATTTTTTAAATTATAATACTTTAGAGTATATCATCCAATAAAATGTTAAATCAATTAAGATAAAATATTGATAAAATTTGAATTTATTTTAATTTACAGTCAATGTTTATTATTTTGCATTATAAGTTTTTAACATTTTACATTTCATCTAATTGGCGTTGTTTTTCTGTGTACTCATAAATATCCCATGGCAGAACACCCTAACTTGAAATATATAGCGAAACTGTTGCTTGATGCTAAATTTTGTTACAAGCTTCTTGGTTAAGGTCAGTGTTTAAGTACGGTGTTGTAATTAAAAAAAAATTAATATCTCTGGCTTCACTAATCAAGTTATGTAGCAGTAAAAGGTTTATAATATAATCAGTGATTAATTATTAAAAAAATTCAGTTGCTATTAATTTTGAAATTTTGATATAAATTCTCAACGTATGATTACATTTCTGTTACTTTTTATTTTAACTATAATACTTCTCATTTAGAGAAACTATTCAAATTTAAATGATATTTATTTTTATTACTGTAAAGTTAAATTAAAATTATTTACAATGTAGAATGCAGAACAAATAAAAAGGGAAAAATATTATGCATATTACAACCACAAAAATTATTTGTTTTTATTTATCATTATTTGTTTAACAGTGATAGTAACAGCAACAATATACGATTATATATCAATAAGATTTATACGTGTCAAGCGAAAATTTGTAAACGTAAAAGGGTGTTATTGTCAAGAAACATTGTATAATAATCTCGGAGGATGCAGCGCGAGCTCTCACGCCTCATGTCCCAATAACACACGCTTACCATTTGTCTCCGATGTGTGCGCGTTAATAAACGCGCGATATCGTTGTACGCACGACAGGTAGTAATAGGATCAACCAATATATTTTTTTCTTAATTTTTATGAAACGAACAAGTTATCTTTTATTCATTTAATAAATATATAAATGAAATATATGAAATCATACATATGCAAATTCAAGAAATATTATTTTGATTTGTTACTTGATTTGTTATGCTCTTGATTATTTTAGGCTAAAGTTGTAAGAACTTTGAACTATTACCAATGAATAGAATTTGAAATCAAATTACGAAATTATTTGACTCATTTACTTAAAATTAGTTGTGGTAGTTTTCAATGTTGCAATTGAACGTTGAAATCTAATCACATTAATATTTTTAAACTCAAAATAAAATGTTATGTAATTCTAATTGATGGGTTAAGAAAGTGGTACTTATTGAAGTGTTTTTATTTTTTTGGAGAGGATACGTAATAATTTTGGTATAAAAATTTATATAATTTATGTAGAAGGAATTGTGCAAAAAATAATATGATCGTAATACATAAAAATTGATATTTAGAATTCTAAGAGTGATCCTATTGCTAAATTAGAAAGAGTATATAATAGTCGTGTGGCTAGGGTTTCTTAGCTGGTTGTTGCTGTCCGGTGGTGGCTGGCAAATCGGAGACCCCACCCATAAATCCATTCAATAAAACAAAACAAAAAGAATTAACTCCCTTCTCCGTGCTGCCTCTACCGGGTTAGAGCAAGTTGTGTGTGTGTTGCAGCTGACCTACGCAAACTGCACTCGCTGGACCCACGCCCCTGTCCTGTCTGCAACCGCATGTACAGTAACTTGTCGAACCTACGTCAGCACATGCGCCTGATCCACAACCCTCAGAGTGTCACATGCCCCCTCTGTAACAAGCCATTCAAGACCAAGCTCTACCTGAAACGCCACCTGGTCAGCTTCCATGAGCTCAGCGTGGCAGACAGGCATCGTCAAGAAGAAATCTACCAACAGCAACAGCCTAAAGCGCAACAACAGACTGGAGCGCAAACTCATCTACAAATCCAGGCACAACAAACAGATAATGTTAAATCCTTCTCTACGCCCAGAGTTTCTATGGAAGAAGGCACAGCTACAGTAACTCTGGAAAACAAATCAAGAGTATTCCAAGATGGTGCTTACGAGGTCAATCAGACCAATGCCGAATCTAAGCACTTTCAGAGTAGCATGATGCAGTTTGATGCTGCATACCACTAATGCGCCTTAGTTTCTTCGGCCCATTTGTGATAGCTTTTTGGTTGAGTAGGCTTAATGCCAGTAATTTCTGGCCATAAACCATAAACTCCAGATGGAGGTTAATATAGTCTGTTGAAGACAGATTAAGGTGCAGTGAAGAGATTAAGAGTGTGTGCTGTGATGGAGAGCATTAAAAATTTATAGAATTCTTAATATTGAATATTTTTATAAGATTACTTATCAACCACTTTATTCTTTATAGTAAGTGCTTAAATTTAAAAGGTATAACTAACCACATTTTGCTTCCATTTTTTTTTTTGTATAAAAATATAATTGAAAGATTTTGTGTTTCTTTATAATAAGTGATATAGTAGTAATGTTAATTAAAAGTCTTTAGAGTATGATACGAGCACGAACAAATGGAATGAAATTTTAAATATAAATCAGTGAACAATGATTTTTTTTAGTTTTAACTTTTTTAGTTCTATTCATTTTTTAATTTATTTTATTTTCATTATTTTTCTATTGTATAAAAGTAACAGATTACATAGTGCATATATAACATATTTTTTAAAACATTGATAAATTTATTATGTATAAAATAATTGCAAGGACAGATTTAAAAAATATAAAGTTTTTATATTTTGAATAATAATATTTATTGAAATATAAATATTATTTTTAAAACTAAGTGCATTAAAAATTCAGGGTTTCTTTATTACTTAATTAACTTAATAAAGAAATAATTTATTAATATATACTAATAAGAAGTTATTTATATATATTAATAAGAAGATATAAGTTATTATTACAGCTTAATAAAAGCACAGAAGCATTGAAACTTATATAGAAATATTTGGAAGCAAAAATCGACAACAGAGCTTGAATTTGAAATTTATATTCTATATATAAACATTATTCTTAACTTGTTCAGTACAGCAATATTCTTTTATGATTCTTTTTACAACAAAAAGGGTTTTTGTTGCTACTAATAGTAATAAGATTCTTAGAAAGAATCTTAAGAAATTAAAAAATTCTGCTCTAAAGATTTTTAATGAAGCGACTACTAAAATTAGCTTCTGAGCTATCCATCATACAGCACTTTGCTCCATAGAATAATCTTTTCACAGTGTCTTACAATAACTAATGAAACAATAGTCCTCCGAAGGACAATTCGCAAAAGGTGCCGTGCCTATTCGTCGTAAGGAAATGCGAGAATATTCCTTAAACAAAAGAAGAAACAAGAGAGAAATCACAAATAACCGCCGCAAGTGGAACAGCCATCCCACCTCGTACTGATTATTCCGCGAGCCAGGATAACTTGTTGTTTTATTTGATGCTATACAGTGTTATACAGACTACAGATATTTACAACGATATTATATTCTTACAGAGGATTATATTTACTTTATCGATTGCGTCACACGACTGGGTGACACGCACAGAAACTCCCAGGATGACGTACGAACATATTATAATATATTTTTCACCGCATAGCAGTTTAACGGTGCAATAGACAGCCAACCGATTTTACAGCTCAAGCAGATTTACAGAGGATTTATTATTGACAGTTATCGATGGGAAACCACCGTGATGCAGCAGATTGAATTTAATATATTATAAGAGGCCTGTGCCCGAGATGGCTTTTCTTGCGAATTTTTTTATATGCTCTAATGTGATATTACAGAGCTGGATTTGTCACTTTTCTCCATAGTTTTAGCAAATTACGTATGATGCAACTTCTTTGGAATTATTTTTAATTCTTTAAAATTACTTTTTAACATCACCGCAAAACATTGCATTTCTGTATTTTACTTTCACTGTTGTTGTTTCTTCACTGTTGTTACACTAACTAATTATTTTTAATGGTGTCGACTTTTGAAATATTAGTTTCTCCATTAAGTAAATTTCTCGTAAACAGTATTATTATTTTTATTATTTTTATTATTTTTATTATTCTATTTTCATTTCCTGTCTTCGTTAACAATGATATATTTGAAACCTTAATGTATTGATATTACAAATTAACTATATCCTTATAAAACATATATTACTAATTTAGAAATAACGGAATAGTTTGTTTCAAGTGATTCATAGAGTATTATTTTATAAAATGTATTGCTTTATCGATCAGCAATTTATTATTTAATAACGTTAATCGCAGCACATATTTTACAACCCTTAATCAATCTTTCGAGAACAAGTTGAATTTTCTCCCTTTCTTTTTTTTATTAATGCTTTATTATATGATAAAACTTCATAGTGATAACAATTTATAAGTATTTTATCGTTTTAGTAAATGCGTTTAGGAGATATCTAGTAAGTGATTTATGAAGATACTTCTATGCAAACTGAATATTAACACGTTAAGTTGCTGGTTAACATAAGTGACATGTATAATTAATGGGCCTGCTTACTTTAAGTGACACTAATTTTTATACATGTGTTAAATTTGTTTGTCAGTATCTTAAAATAACGTAGACTTTATGGTACATAGAGGGTGAAGTATTTTATATTTTATTTCAGGATTGCAGGATATTTAGTTTTCCTAGAACTTGTACGATGTTCTGCATGTATTATTTAAAGAGAAAAGAGGAAAGACAAAGCCATCTCAGACACCGCCGAACTCCATAGCCATAGTACCACACAGTACAACTCAGGATCTTTTATATTATATTTTACAGATGACAATAGTTCCGTGAGCGCGATGTTCTCGACAAATTTTTCACTATATACTTTACGTTAGAGTCTGAAATTTCCAACAATTTCATAGTTATTCAAATTGTTATTATCTAAGTAGTAATTTCAAAAATGTCCGATCTTCTTTCTTTTCTATTAACCAGATCATTGATTCTCTTTGTCACGAGTAAATCAATCGACCGATCATTTCCTTTTGTTTCCTTTATTCTTTCGCTTTATTTCTTATTTCGTGATTTATACATTGAGATATTTAATTATCGAATGTAAACATTGAAATTTTTTTAAAAATGAAATTTCAAATATCGACAATTTTTTCTTCCTTTCTTTTCTTTAAATTTTTGCTTCTTACATCTCGCGTGCGTAAATTATGAGATTGTTGGAAATTTTACGGTAGACTCCGAGTTCGAGGAAAGTCGAAACGTTTCTCGAGTTGATCGCGCCATTCACACAGGCTCCTTACCTCACGATTTACAATCAAATCACAGATGCAGCTATATATTATTATAATAAGTATATTTACATACCGTTTTACAATAGTGCCGGGGTCGCAACGACTGCGACGAATCAAATTTTTTAAAAACGCCAGACTCATTAACCACGAAAGAGATAGGAAAACAAACTAATTCCAATATTTTCGTCTCGCACGTGGACGGTTTTCATTTCCTTATTGTTACGCACTTTTTCCGAAGGTTTTTCTATTCGTTTTTTAACGCGTGGAACAGAGAGCTTCGTGCCCAGCGCATAGTTTTTACTGACTCTAATAAGATTAGAATATAAATGTTGCATATCATGTTATTAAGATTGTTGTACAGACAGCCTGTTGCAAGCCTCGGTCTACGGTTCCTCCACTAACACTATACTACTTTGATTCTTTTTCAATATTTTATTCATTCGTTTCTTACATCTTGTTATCTTTTTATCGTGATCCGATATAATCTTGCTATTGAATTATTGGTTTTGTTGGGTCATAGCTCGCTATAGAGATATAATCGATAGAATTCTCATTTATTTTCTTCTAGCAAGGCTTCAAAGGAAAAACAGTTTCAGTTTCAATTTCCAGAAAATAACTAAATGATTAAATACACGTTCGCTTAGCTATGAATTTTACATACATTCCATTGATTGAATATCATTTGCAGAAAACACTGTAAGTGTCAACATGGAAAACACTTGGAATTTTTTACTGAAAAATGTTCTACATACCAATGAGAATATTGTAGCATAGAATTCAAATGCAATTTCCCTTTTCAAATCCTTATTAACAATGCTCGAAGGTGATGTTACAACTTCACCTCTATAGAAAAACATATAAATGTTTTTAAACATATTAGCTTTTGTCTATGTCATCTGTTTAATTGAATGGAATATCGAGTTTCCTAGAAGATACACTTTATAGATATTTATGACAGCAGATATTTTTAGATACACTCCTCCTTTTCATGAATTTGTACTATATTGATACATAAGTTATCCCCCCCCCCCTGAAAATTTGTTTCTTGGCACTTGCAATGTTTTCCACGAGCACTCGTCAATTAGGTGATACAGTAAAGTCTCCATAAAAGCTGAGAATTGGCAAAGAGAGAGAAAAAAAAAAAAGAAAGAAAAGAAGGAAAGAGCAACTCGACTTATTGGTAGCTGTATCGTGTTTATTTCAGAATGAGAATGAAAAGCAGAAAAATATGTAGGATTTCAATAACCAGTAACGTCTTTCTTTCAAGTTGAGTTGTTACTTGTGAGTAGACTGCGCGACTGACTGTGTGAGTAGACTATTTATGCAAATTCATATTTTTTGTCTCTATAATTAAGGAAATGGAATCTAACCAAAGACTTATTTCAATCGCTAAATATTATGGCATACATTATACTTTGGGTATCTTGCATATCTTTGCGTATCATATGCGTCCTGTGCATTCTTACGCTTTCAAATTGAACTATAATCCGTAGTCTACTTACGAGATGACCGGGTGAGAAACATTTCCATCGGGCACATGGGATAGTTTTCTTTTTAAACTTAGTTATTTCTCTCTACAGTTTGTCCTATTGGACATTCGGTAAATTTTCCCACATTCTTTATAAATTATCACGTGGTTGACTATTCCCAGTAGGAAAAAGAGACACGTAGAACAACATGTCATCTTGTATTATCCCACGAGAGTTTAGCAGGTCAGCAGAATACTTGTTTTTTAACCTTCGTTTAATCTTGGCTTTGTACGTCTGCAGGACTAGGTGATTGGCATTCGTTGATTAGCATTAGCTTCGTTGCATTTCTCTTAATTTCCTCTTGAATTGTCGGTATTTTTGGATCCTTCCTTAGACTTTCGCTCTCCCGATGCACCACGCTGCATTCACAACTGTTCTGAGCACAATTGATTGCAATGATTCAAATTGAGCCATGTGCTTTATCACTGTTGTTGTCCACAGAAATGAGACAGTTGAGAGTAGAGCTATTGCCACTCGGATGCTTGCTACGTTTCACTCGAGTGTTCTACTCGTGTTACGAGCATTTACAATGTTTCGGATAATTTATGTTTTTTTTTGGCACACAATGAAACAATCGTTTTAAGTTAGACAGCTTTGTTTTGTACGGAAATGCGAAGGAATCAACATTTTCGAGTAGTATGCTGGTGGGCTATGAATTAACAGTATTCTCAGCTGTTGAAACTACACGCTGAGAGCTTGCAGACGTCGCAGGTATACGTAAGTACACCTTAGCAATTTTTGCTAATGTGTTTCCAACAGCTGGAAGCATCGTCAGCTTAAAGCCCACTAGCCTACTAGCTGAAAACGTTGACTTGTTGGTATTTCGATAGAAAAATAAAGATATTCGATTCAGATATTTGATCGACGCGAAAACATAAATTATTCAAAATATTATAAACACCGGGCGACACTAATAGAATATTCAAGCAAATCGCATCGGATATTTTTCTGATTGCGAGTATCCGGGTATAGGACTCGAGTAATTTTTTTTTTTTATTTTCAGACAGAACCAGATAGTCGATAATTGTCTTTCCAAGTAAAAGAGAACCCGATATGATACAAAAGTAATTTTCTTTATCTCGTGACAGAACCGGGTAGTCGGTAAATTGGCCTTTCCACGTAAAAGAGAAATTCCAATGTAATACAATGCAATTGGCAAGAGATTTAAAACGAAGAAGCTTCGTCTCGTTGAAACGAAGACGATACAGATCTTTAACGTTAGATTTACTGACATTTCCTATATATACCTATCTCTGCGCGTCGATTTGACGCATGAACGAGATCATACATTTTCTTCTTCTTCAAAAAAAAAACAAAAAAAAAAAGAAAAATATTAACTTATTAATTAACTTATAAATGAAACTATGAGAGATATATTTATATAGGATTATAACGTCCAACATTATATAACATCACGTTTATTCCGCGCATCTTTCACGCATTTTGTCTGTAAACGTTCGGATCGTTTTGTTCTTCTATCAAACTGTGCGAATCGAAGAATTTGCATAAATTGATCTCCAGGCATTGTGGTGGAGAAGAAAGGCGGAGCCCATTTCCTGCGCCATAAATAAAGAGCTTTCAGTGACTTTGCTTCGTATGCTCCCAAAATCGGAATAAAAGCAAGTAGCTTAGCGATTGAAATTGTCCAATCGCTTTTTAAGACACGACGTGCTTCTGCTTCGGTACGTTTCGCATGTTCCAACGTGCTTTTGTTGATTATCAAGTGGAACTGCTGACATTATTCGTCGCCACATTCTTTGTTACGTAACCAGTAGAATCAGACATGTCCTCGAATATTTTGTGCATAAGTGGTCTGCCGCTAGATCAGCCTGTTTCCAATTTCTTCCAAGTCGTTTCGTCGATCGCAGTTCAAATTTTCGGACGATCCGAGAATGTTCGTGTCATTCTCGGACTCGGAATCAGATTGGAGATGCGTCCTTCTCCTGCTGTGGCGAAAATTCCGGAAATCTTTCTCTTCGCTCTCTCGCGATTCCTTCGTCTTTTCGCTTCCTTTCGTCTGATTCCAGGATCTGAGATTCATCCCCGTTTTCAGATAATTCGTTCTCATCACTCTTCGCAGCTTGCGCCCTCTCCTATACACTCCTCGCGTATACTGACTATGCTTTTCGATATGTCATCTCCTCTTCTGGACACGTTCGGACGCATAGAGAAGTGCTGCCTGCGAGAACAGCGACAAGTTGAATTTCGCAATAAATAGATTCTCGACGATTCGCAACTTCATAATCATACTACCGATACTCAAAATGCACTGGTAGCTTCCTCTTGAACGAGCAGGCTAATAATAACATCCGCAACTTCGAAAACGTCTTCGCACTGCCATTGCAAGTCCTTGTGCAGTTTTTCCAATTATGCTATTCGTATACCGAGTTTCGTCTTTTCTTCTAAGTTTTTTCTGCGTAAGGATTTTCCAACGGAAATACGCAGGACACGAAACGGCATTTCGCCTGCTCGAGATTTGAGAAACCGGGTCCCAAGTATCGTCGCTGCATTCTTCCTGTTCGCTTTCGGCGTTCGTTTATATTTTAATTAATGCTTGCTTTACGATTGCGTCGAATCGACGCGTATCCGTAGAGATAGGTACACCAGGTAGAGAACTTGGAAGCTGGGAAGCTTCGATGAAAAGGAAATGGATAAAAGTCGGTAGAAACGGTAGAACGTTTCGCGTAATTCTCCTCGTGAAATTCGAAATGCGTCAGAATGACGCGCGTGCCGTGGTATTGGCGTCGAAGAGAAAAAGTGGACGCGTCACGTTACTCGCGTCGATGGTTCAAAACCACGAGCAATTAAGCGGCAGATACTTGCGAGCAATTATGGAGTCTTTACTGTTAGTCCAATTCGTCTAATTGATATTTTTACTTCGCTCGTTATTAGCATCGAGTGACGCGTGTCTTGAGTTTTTCGATCTAAAACACATCTGCTAGAAACTTTCAATGCAGTTTGCTGTAACGTATGATACGATAATTCGTTGAAAGTGTAAACTGTAAATCGTCAGTTTCTTGCGTTGTCCTCCATTATTCGGATACACTTTTTTTTTCTCTTTCTTTTACTTTTTCCTTTTTCTTTATTTGGTTGAAATATTACATTATACGATTCGATATTATACATTTTGATGAAAATATCAGTTTGAAAGGATTGATAATATTTCTATCGCAGAGAGATTTGTTTCACGATAGAGGATCAGTTGTGGTAGAAATTTGATTATTTGTTTACAGAATAATCGATCGATTGGCTCCCTAGACCGAGATTCATGTTCATATACATATATCATACACACACATACAGCACATAGGCAGAATCAAACAGCGAGCCACAAAGATAGAATACATAGAACGAGTAAAGCAAAGAAACGCAGAATCGATGATTTGAAACAAAAAGGAAACGAAACGAAGCAGACAATTACAGGGAAATCATTTTTCTAACTCGCAATCTTTCGCTGGGCATTAAAAGTGATATAACGATCAGCCGATTAGTTGATTGATTGATTAATTGATTAATTGAGACATTCCAATAGACAATGCAGTTTTTCCATTTTTCCTAAACAAAGAAAAAGAGAGAAAAAAGAGAACCGCCGAATAATCAACAAATTGCTACGAAAACAAATTAACAGCAGAACTGAAGAAATTACATGAAAATTCGTTATCTGGGAAACGTCTAAGTCTGGAGAAAGCACCTTTTCGCAGGATTCATCCCCGTGTTTCTTTTTTCGAACGCTTTATTTGATCGGTGGGCGATTTGAAAATTGGAAAGTTGAGATGCTTGTTCGAGTTTAAGGAGCGAACATGAC
Organism: Bombus waltoni; assembly: GCA_014737395.1. Classification (NCBI taxonomy): domain Eukaryota; kingdom Metazoa; phylum Arthropoda; class Insecta; order Hymenoptera; family Apidae; genus Bombus; species Bombus waltoni. Next base: position 173,048 of record JACXII010000024.1, read on the forward strand.
AAATCCGAAATCGAAAAAAAAAGAAGAGAAAAAGAAAAGAGAAAGAAAGAAAGGAAAAAGAGAAGAAAGGAAAATAAAGAAGGAAAGAAAAAAGAAAAAGATCGGGAAACGCCGGGCTAGAAATTAGAAATATTTTTGAAACTGAAAAGTTCGAGGATTTTGGGATTTAGAAAGTTGGACAAATTTTCTATTACTGGCGAGGTAATAAGTTAAAAGGAACTAATGAAATTGTCCGGATCGTGATAGATTTAAGGTTGCAATAATTTCACGGAATTTTACTACGCAGGTTTTTATTCGAAAGCCGTGAACTTTCTAATTTTCGATTCAACTATATTTCCTTTTATTAGTCGAAGAAACAAAAGAGTATAGACGGAAAGATTCGACGAGTAGCTACGGATATTAACATTCCCGTTTTCCATTAATATCTATTCGTTTCGCTTATTATTTATTTTCCCCGTTATTTATTCCGAATGATAATAACGACAATTGAAAATATTCGCAGGATTCAGTGAGACGAGTTTTTCGATTCAAATTTTTATGTTTCACTTTGTTGTTGTCCTATCTGACTCCTTTTCTTTTTGAAGGAAAGTGCATTTGCTAAGTTGTTGTATATATTGTAAATTACAGCGATTCGTGTACTCGAGAGCTAGTAATTAACCATAGAGTTAGGGCTTAGGGTTAACCAAAAGAGGAGATTGGTTTCTCGTTCGGAACGGTATATAGTTTTTCTATTTCGGAAAGAATGGTAGTTAGCTTCTTTAATTATTCATAAGGATAAAATCTAGTCAAATTGAGGTTTTACGAAGAATTGACGTGGTTCGACAAAATTTCTATGACGTGTCAAAAAAGGAAGTTACATTATTCGCTTCTCAAGTTAAGCCGCCCGCTGAAGTGTCAAGTGCTTTGAACTAAACTCTGCGCTCAAACTAAAGTATACGATAACAGGGAAACTGAATTAAATAAGAAAAGCCAAAACTTCTTTCTCTTTAAGAATGCCAATTTCTGTTTAACGTTATGATACTTGCGTTATGATTTTTCCTGGCAAAAGTCTCATGAGCTCGTTGTTGACAGGTTCGTCGGTGTAATTGCACATGTCGATGGCTTGCTAGAAAATTTGGAAGCTTCTCTAAAAATAGTGCAAACAGCCTCGTTGTAAAAAGGCAGCTGGCGAGAGCTAAATTTAAAGAGCGATTGCATCGAATGAAATACAGTGGAACCTGCAGTACTCGAATTAGCGGACAGGATTTGGATGATATCGGTATATTGTCAAATATTATCGTATACGAATGAAATAGTCCAATATTGTCGGTGAAATTCAAAACACTCTACTTAAAAAACAATACCGCTGGTCGTCCAATTATTTTTCGATTGAAATCGGTCAAGCATCCTTCTATAGCAATCTATCAAGCAAACGACAAAATGTTGGCTTTAGACGCATTGTATTGTTGAATTATATTCTGTTTATGCCTCGAATCATCCAATTAAGAAACCTTTTTCTAATGTCATAAACATTTCAAAATAAGAAGGCTTTTGTCGTCGTCAGCTTCGTTGTAATCTTCCTTTTCGCCACACGAGGACTTGAAACGTCGACGATAAGACTTATCCCAATTCCAAAACATTATTTTTTATTAATTAGCACTTCGTTGTTGATTTATTAGCATTGCTATACAGCAAAGCATAGATATTTATTTTTCAAATCCATTCAAGTTTTTCTACTTTTCAAAACATACGAGCAATTTTCGGCTGCACGCTTCTGCTTTTCATTATGTCGCTATTAATTATAGATCTCTTAACGTTGTAAACGTTTGCAATTTTTGCAACATTTCTTCTTCTCTTCCCCTTGAACGCTCAGTACAACAAGTTTGCCCTTTGACTAATTTGATCATTAGACTCAAGATATTAACGCGTATTATTATTTAAACACGTTATATATATATAATATGTATATATATATATATATATATATATATATATATATATATATATATATATGTAAGTATGTAATTGATATTAACTTCGTGCAAAAGTAACGGAAAAGTAATACGAAATTATAGACAGGATGTATAATAGCAAAGGACAGAAGCAAAAAGTGTTGTTGGAAAGTTCGGATGGTAGAGTATTCGGGTAACTTCTTTTTTTCTTTTCAAGTATATCGTCCTCGGGTCTTTACGATTCGTTTGCGCGTGAACATTCGATAAATTGGACTAACGATATCGTTGATGACTGTACCACGTGGACGTTTGTCCAGTGATATTTGGATCGATGTTCGGGTGCTGAAGGTTCTACCGTGTATTTTATAAAAAGCAACTGATTAAATAACGATAGTCGAATCCGCTTCCTCTTTAAGGATACAAATTTGTACATACATGTTCCGGTCTTTGGATAGTTTTAGCTGGCAATTCTGAGAACAGTGTGATGAGCTCTCGGATTGACTGGTTGATCGGTGCAGATGCCCCGATGGTTTGCTGGAAAATTTGGAAACCTCTCTGAAGGCGATGCAAATAGCGAGGCTTATTGTAAAAAGGCAGCAGGCTAAAGCTAGATTTGTTGAAGCGCGATTGCATCGAATGTATGATGCACGTTTATTATTGTTTTCTTTTTTTGACACAAACCGTAGAACCGAAGGGAAAGAGAAACTAAAAGTCAAACTAGGTGATATATTAAACGAACAGATAAATTTTGCAATACGAGAATGAGAATTAATGTATGAAGAATTTCGTAGGTAAGAGAAGTATAGTTCACTGAAATTGCGACCGTACAACTTACTAATTACAAATATTACGTACTAAAAATTAATCTTATATCTCTTAATTCTTGCCTATCTCTCTCTCTCTCTCTCTCTTCTTCTTCTTATTGTCTTTAAATATGTATGTCTATCACTCTTATATCTAACGTAAGGAATTTTCTACTTGATAGCGTACTCAAACGACCAGTATTTCACTATATTTTTTAATAGTGATTTTTATAACTGTAAAGGTGAAGTAGTCGATAGTGCAATCTTTCGAGCGTAAGTGTAGTTAGTGTATCAGTATTAAAGTGAAGGCATAGGAATATATGCAACTTTCGTGCAATTTTTTATAATTATGTATCTTTTTTTTTTGTAAATTTTATGTGGAATTATTGATTATGTGATTCTTAGAGCTTCTTTTAATTAGACGCGTACGTGAATCGTATGAAAACAATTAATAGGTCGAATAATGCTGTGAATCTTGTATAATTCGCATTGTTAAACGTTCGATTGGAAATGTGATTTTCTTTTTCTTCTTCTTCTTTTTTTTTTGTTTGATCTTAGTCTTAGTTACTCGTCTCGTTCTAATTAGCTTTTATATTTAGAGAAGTTAAGATGATAAATTATCGAATTACGAAAATGTGAATGAATTGCATTTGCCGATCAAGTTTGTGACTTGTTAATGAGAGATAGAACAGGAACGTAGCATTGAAAAGCGAATTAATGACTATTAATAATTGCTACTAATCAGGAATAGGTTACTTTTTGCGAAAAGAATCTTAAATTAAATTATTCCAGGAAATTTCTAATTTAAATCACAATATATATTTGCAGTTACTTATTAACGATTCGCTTCAATTATTCATTATGTCGAATGGGTAAAACCCGAGAAATATAATCGAGTAATTTTGCAAAATTTATCTATGGGAAACATCTCTGTCTGTCTGTCTGTCTGTCTGTCTGTCTCTCTATCTATCTATCTGTCTATCTATCTATCTATCTATCTATCTATCTATCTATCTATCTATCTATCTATCTGTCTATCTATCTATCTATCTATCTATCTCTCTATCTCCCTCTTGATTTGATACAATCGATTTTAGTTACAAATACAATCTATTGAAATATTTTGATCTTAATGAAATTTATAATTTCATTCTTTATCATCATAAATCGTTCTTATAATTTAGTACGATTTGAAGGAATGCTATAACTAGCTTTAAATTATACGTGTAAATATTTCTCTGAAATTATCAGTCTTGCTATGGTTTTCGTTTATTCAAATATATATTTAATTTGAATATAACTTCTGAAAACAAAAAAAAAAGACAAGTTGATATGAAGCATTTTACTATGATAAAGTACTACTAAATAAGATACCTATCTATTGATATTTATCTAAAACTAAAGTAAAGATTATCTGGGTAATAGCCGAGCTGTACATTATTGCTTTCTGCGTTGGATAAGAGCCCGGTTGCGAATTTCAGTGAAAACAAAGTGGCCGAACGAGAATCCAAAGTAATACAAATCACATAATGAAACGTTTTTTGCAAATCTACTTGGGGGAAATCCTTCTCTCTTTCTTTCCACGAAGCAGAACAAGTTTCATGTGAAAGCGAAAAATCCTAATTGCAGTCATTTTCACGAGAAACATTCTGACAAATATTATCCGAAATTACTTTCGCAAAAGGCATAAATTGTTATTCCGTAGAGATTTTCACGGTGGAGAAATGTAAATTTAGCATCTCCATTGGCAAATCGAGTAAAAACTAAAGTTCGTATTGTTACGCGCACGATATATCGAGAACCAATGAATTTTGTCGTATCTTAAACGAAGTATGTGCGATAATTGTGCTTCGGAAGTTACGCTTCTTTGCAAAAGATGAAATCTCCTCGCAATTTTTTTAGCATAGCTGTAAACATTGAAGCAGAACATTTTTGCAATAAATAGAGATTACTGTTCAGAGTTCTTTTTGGAAAAAGTAAACATTCTATCACATAGTATGTGGACATTTTTTAATATCGAAAGGAGAAGCAATTCGGGCTACTAGCTTTTGCAAAAGTCACGCAAAGAGTTATAGTGAGAAGCGAGGGGAAAATTTGAATTTTTAGTAGTTTAGAGAATTTTTCAAAAAGGAAAAAGTATGTTTCTCCCGAAAATAAAGAATGCTACCGATAAAGAAATTAATAATACTATTATTACTATTAATAATATTCTTTATTCTTAATAATAAAGAAATTAACGAAGAGTACTATGTTCAAATGTTTTTCAGGTTTCTGCAAAAATGAATGACTTTAGTGAGAGAACTAGGGAAAAGTGTTTTGCAGGAAAATTAAGAACATTCAGATTTTAGAACATTCGCAAAGAAACTGAAGAAAGTTAGAATTGCAATTTTTTTGCAACATACGTATTCAGAGAAGAACGCTGAATATTAAATTTTAAGCCTTTGACAATTTTGCAGGAGTCATTGCAAATATTGTAATCCCAGATTTTTGCAAAAAATTACAAACATTAGATGCAAAAGTTTTTACCGAAAAGTCATAAAAATTAGATTGTAGAATTTTTACGAGAAACTCGAATAATAAACAGATTTATAGATTTTTTGCAAAATGAAAATGAAGGAAATGGTTTTTTCAATAACCACGGGAATTATCACGTTCAATTTCTGTGGAGATTCAAATGGGAAATTATCGGGTACAAAAATGTTTTAACGGTAATGTGAAATTCCAGATAGTAATATTTTTCAAAAATGCGAAACTGACTTTTTTTTGCAAGGAATCTATGAAACGAATTCGTTCGAATAATTAAAGAAATTGAAGAATTCCGTAAATTACGCGCTCGTATTTGTATTGAGATTATTTCTAAAATTTCTACAAGGAGTGAACGATATCGAGAAGGAATTGGAATTGAAATTTTTTATGTATTTTCTCATTCAGAGACAAAACAATGCATGTACATAGAAGAAATACACTCCGAGTGGATTTTCTTCGGATTTTCTCGCTTCTGGTGTAGAAATTTTTCACGCTTTAATCTAAGTAAATTTATTTATTAGAATCTATTATTATAAACTGTCCCGAGTGACATAGCATAGGTATATAAAAATAAGAATGATTCATAACTATTCACACGAACGACTGAATAATCGATTCCTTTCCTTTCTTCGCCTATACTAATGTGAATGACAAATGAAAATACAATTTTGTACTTAGGAGTCTGTCTAAACAGATAATTGCGCTATATCTGCCGAAATTAACTATTCTTTGTATGTACCTTTACTTTTACGTTAAAAGGAAAATACGTACGTGCTTTTAAACGAATAATTTTTTATGTAAACGTGTAGTTTGCTTTAAATTCACCGTAGTTGGTTATCAATCATGTTACGCAGCATGAGTCAGAACATGTGTGAAGCACGGCAGAAGCTGATTCAGCACGCCAAAATAAGAAGAAAAATTTATACAAAAATATGCCCCATATGATTTTGTTTTGGAGTAACAGTAGTTTCTACTAGCAATCTTTTAATAAGTGTTTTAACGTGCCTATCTTTAAACTACGTAAAACACATTTTCCTTTTTCCTCTTCCAAACGATTTCTCTCCTTTCCCGTATTTTTCATCTACAATTATCCTGTGGCTGCGGATATTCCGCTTAAGTCACCGTTCTATGTCTTCTTATCCACCTTTTCTTCTTACTTTTTCATAAAGAATCAGCTCATGCTTGCGTGTTATTCGACCGGGACCTTTGTGCAGCAAAGTTGTATAACGCGTTAAAAAAAAAAAAAAAAAAAACGCGTTACACAACACTTCTGTGTAACACGTTATACAACTATGTTACATATGCAGCAAGTTATACGTTATCCACCGAGCTCTGGTAGACTTTGAAAGATCAAAGGAAATCACATCGCTAGGCGCACCAAAGAACGTTGTTCACATACATATGTATGTGGCTGTTCACAGGATGTATTAGAACGTATGGGAAGTGCGACAGCGACTGCTTCAGCACACTGAAATAAGAAGAAAAGCCTCTGTAAACGTATATACTTGATATGATCTCGTTTTCGAGTGACAACTTGTTTTGTGTTGTAATTGTCGCTTACCTATGTTCAGGCAAATTGCTCCAAGTGACCAGGTACAGCTCGAATAGAAGCATGGATGATGCATCGCGTCATATATCGCCGAAATAGTCTCGGTTTATGCGGATTTGTCGGCAACTTTGGTCGTCATGCTGACGAAAAATTTCAGCACTGTCGATTGAAGTTTCACGAACAAAAGATTTTTTATGTCACAGAACTAATAATCGAATGGATTCAGGTCCGGAGAGCGAGCTGGTCAGAAAATAAGAGCAGCGCAACCATTGGCCAGAAAAATGTCGATCTAAGCATCGCAAATTAAGCTGCAATTCGAAATTCTTTCTTATTTTAGTGTACTGTATCCTTTGATCATAGCCTGTGTCGTAGTTGTCACATGACTCGTGAATCACTGTTATATCAACTGACTTACACTGCGTATTACTTTGTGACTCGACATTTCGCCAACTTCTTCAAGGTTATTCTGAAACTGACTGTTTTAGATTGTTTTATACTTGGTATGGTGAAAGCGGTGTCTAATTGGTCAATCATCGGAAGCCCGTTCTCATTGGTCTAGTTGGAATCAGAATGATCAGAAGACGGTTCTCATTGGCCGGTCAGAGACACCGATTGGTCCATAAAGAATGTAAACATAACCTGAAATATTCGGTTTCAGAATATCCAACGAACGAAATGTAAACAATATGTAACACCATCGATAATTCTAAGAGATCAACTACGATGAATTCAGAAAACCGTCGTGGGTATCCTAAATCAGTTAATTTGCTTTAAACTTTGTAATTTATTTTAAAGTATGCCGTAGTAGCTTTCATCGTAGTATTATTTTATTACTTTCTGGTTAACTTGGTAAACAGATACGTGATAAATAGGAGATAAGTATTAGCTTAAAGTACTAATAAGTGCATTTCATTGCATTTTTAGTGCTGTCTCTTTGAGAGTTGATCATTGCCCATTTACTTGTAGCACAAACACTTTGAATCTTTACGATTTATTTCGATCGTAACGGAAACGTGAACATTCGAAGAATGTGTCGTATCGCATTTTACTAAGTAATTGCTAAACAATCGAAGAATTAAGACGAGCAATTATCTGTACAGATTGAACTTCGCGATAAGAACAGAGAACAACAACTGTGTGTATCTTTTGCAGTTCGGTGTAACGTTTTGTTTATCGATGTAAGACACAGAAGCTGCGTGTATTTTTCTACGTTATTTTGGAAACGTAATTTATAGAAAACTTTATGTTCGAAACTGTGAAGTATCGACGAGTAAAACGTTTTGTATTCTACGTAATTGTAAACAATAAATAATTAAGCTTTTGTGAGTTTGCCAGAATAGACAAGGAAACGTATTAAACGTTAATCCTTCTTTGTATACGAATTAATTATTTATTGTTGGAGGTAACGGATGTGAATTAAGTTTAAACGAATTTAACTGCAAATTGTTTAAAAAATCGATCGACAAAGTTCCTTTCCCGATTCTGCACGAAATCGCTTAGCTAACTAATCGACCGTTTCTTTGGTTAATTCGTTAACCAAAAGGAAAAGAATTACCGCGATACTTAATAAAGTGTTTGATTAAATGTTTGTCCGATCGAACGTCATTTATTCGGAACAAGTTTCACATGTCCGCGAATTCTCTGTATAAAATTCTGTTAAACGCGCTATAACGAAACACTAAAAACGTTACTGCGTTATTTTAAGTTCCTATCTTATTTAATTCTTCGATCTTATACTTTAAGTTGAGAATTACGAACGTAAACGACCGTATTTTTTTTAATTCGACTTTACGACATTTTTATATGCTTACATTTATTTCTGAAAGTCAGATGAGTGTAGATATTTTAGTTAACGATTGATTATATCACTAATCTATCAGTAATTACTCCGTAAGTCTTTTTTTTTCTAATAAAATATGTGAATATTTGTTGGATGATTCTTTCTTACACGATCAATATTTTCCTAATTTATGGTGTGCATTTAAAATCTCACGACGCTGCACACTTGAGATGTTAGGAAAACGTTTCAAGTCATATCTGGCGGAATTGGAATCACATTTTAAAAGCAATATAGCCAAAAGTTTTCTTGGCACTTTAATCAACATCTATATTGTTTAGGAATACTGTTTAATCCTCTATGAACAGATCTAGCTTTTGCAATAGAATGTTTCGTGTACTTTCATTTCTATCGTCGCATAATTGGATTCTTTTTAATTGTGTGTGTTAACATCGACTCTAATGTTTTTAATTGTGCCCTGCATTACGCAATATAGAGAGCTGGGGAGACACGGGAACGCTAGGAAAAAATTGCCCTAAACTTTATTTATTGATATTTAAAATTATATTATACTATATAATTATATAAATTTAAAGTAATATTTAAATTAATTAAAATATCTTGTTAACTGATCTGTAAGAAATATACACATACTATCAATATCTGATTTATCGAAATATCGTGAAATAAACTTTCGAAACTCGACACGAAAAGTGCAAAAGAAAAAAAAAGAAGAAAAAGATAATTTTAAAGATAGTGACAGTGTCTTGTCCCGTGCAAGAAGCAGGATGGGACGCATCTAGTAGGTTGGCCCAAAAGTTTCTTTCCTTTTCTAAGGAAATGAACGCGCAACATTCTTCGTTTCATATTGTTTTATTGAATTATGTATGATCCATTTTGTCCCAATAGAACAAATTATGCGTGATCCATTTTACTCTATAATTCAATAAAATAATATAGAACAGAGAGTATTGTGCATCCAATATTTCCTTATTAAACGAAAGAAACTTTTGGGACAACCAATATTTGCGCGTGTTCGTTGTTGTTAGACCAAATAATAGGCTCTCCGTTTCTTTTAAACGAGATACCAATCCTTCCGTCTCTTCGATCGAAAACACAGTTTGGAAGGGTTCTAAACTAGTCCGCAACGTCCCTTGAGGATATTCTCGAGATAGACCCAGCTCTTTGTGCAATGCAGTTTTGAGGACGTTAAAAGCTGCAGCTGCTTTACGATAGCATCTGCTTCAACCGCTTTTAACTTTGTCTTTCGCTCTGTCTTTCTTTTGTACGTACATTGAAATTACAGAGGTACAGAAATTTTATGTAAAAAGTCGTCGTTCATCGAAATGTCCTCGTCTCGCCCCAAATATTGCATTGAGCTTAATCGAGCGACAATGTGTATATTTGCTTACGAACAACGTTCATAAGTACGTAAATGAATAGCTGAAACAATTGCCCGCTTGATAATATTCCAGACATATAGAACAGTTACTTACCTGTTGATGTTCGAACGATGGTAGAAGATAAGATCAGGATCGTTAAAAACAGATATATCGTCAGTGTACGAGGACGTCATAAACAGACTGTAATTATCGGTGTCGTGCAAAGTTCTGTCTGTTTTCAGTATTTCAAGAAGCATAGCGATGCAAAATAAACAATAATCCCACCTTGCCCCATATTCTCTTTTTTTTTTTCTTATTGTATCGACGTTCATTGCAGAGTGGCAATTTTCAAACCTGTTAATGCAGAGTTAATTTGAAATAATATTTCAGCGGATGAAATACGTCGAATACATGGAGGATTCAACTGTAGAGACACTTGACTGGCAATAAATCTTTTTCGTGTTTGGAATAAATTTTGTGTGTCGGAAAAATTATTTTTTACACGCGTCTGGATATAAAACTTAATTACCTGTGGTTAAATCAAAAACTATGTACTACCATAATCGATCCATACGCAACACGAATAAGAAGATAATTGAAAAAAGTAGAGAAAAAAGAAGAAACTCTTATAATTTTAAAGTATATGTTAAATTTTAAATCAAATTTGTTGCATCCATAAAGCATCATCCAACAACTAGTTGAAAGAATGAATAATCTGTCAACAAATTTATCCGTTAATTGTCTACGTAATGATATTAAGTACTTGTACCTTCGTTTCAAACTTTTACAAGATCAAGCTCCTTTTCTGGAATGTAAACGTAAACAAGACTTAGAGAAACGGCTTTCTCAACGATGGAAAGCTCGTTTCGAAGAATTAACGATAGATATTTAATATAGGTAATCAGCGGGATCGGGATATCGACACAGATACACGTGATGCAAGTACGTGAATGTGTTTACAGCAATTTCTGACGATTCCGAACCGGTGCGTTTGTATCGATATCACGATCTTCGTTAATTGTATGCGACCTTTTAATTGTCAGCGCGAAGATATCAGTGAATAAAGATATTCAAATTTGTACGTCAGCTTCGATATAGTTATTTCACGTTTTACATTTCGATTATTTGGCCGTTGGCCGACGAGGAGCTTGTCGAAAGCTCGAGCAACAACGATTCGTATTTATTATTTACGTGTGCACGAAAGCGTGTTGATTTTAGTTTTGTTCGATCTGTTTCGCATTTTCTTGTCAAAACGTGAATTTCTGCTGAGCCATTCAATCAGATTTATTGATTGGACTGCAAATTTCAACTGCAGTATGACTTGTAGTCGAGGTGTGAATTTTGAGTTTAATATTTTCGACTTAGTATTGATTAAGTAATTTTCGTCGTCGTTTGAAGGCTTCTTTTCAGACAGTAACGACGAATTTAATGCTTAAAACAGGCAAAGTATATTTATAAAATGTCAGCTTAGGTTTAGAAATTTATTCCCGTTTGTTAGTAAAATTGTCAAATATTTCTATTCCGGTCATCGGGTTGTTTGAAATGTTTGCGAAACATTCAGATATTTGTAAGCTTGTGTCCCTTCAAAGTTACATTTTGAAGAATTATGTCACTGTAAAGACTAACTCACGTTGTTACTTGTAAACCGTCTTAAAGACTTTATTTTCATAATTTAGTCTAATTTTGATTAGCTCTTAATTGCCAACACCGACGTGTTGTTGTTAAAAGCTTTTCCACTTTCGATTAACGATGAAAATTTACTAAAATCAACAAAGTTTGCATGTTTTCGATTTTGCGAAAAAAATTATTGTTCGTTTCTATTTTATTTTAATTTTAATTCTCGCAGCGTAAAGTGTTCGAAGAGACGCTCAGCGTGAAGATCTCATTCAGCGAAGATTATTTAGACACAGGACGAACATTTGTTAGAAACAAACGAATTTCTATCAGCTTTATTTAATAAATATTGTCTTCTGAAAGTTTTAGATGTGAGATACTGTTGGAAACGGGTGTACGTGTTATATCGAGAAACCTGTAATTTTCTGCAATCGATTAGCCGATTGAACACGAAACATCACAGGACTTGCTGTTACAAGTGAAGCGTACGTTTTGAATGATAATTACAGGGAAACGTTCTCCCCACCTTTCTCTTTCTCTTTACGTCGTTGCTCTTTAATTAAGATAGAAGAAGAAGAACCTTCTTCTGATCAGTCTTCTCAATTCGACCCCTTTTTGTAATTAAAAAGTTCTCCTCTCCTTTTCGTTTTAAATGTATTTGCGGTTAGTTTGTCATTTCACGGAAATCTCGGACGAGTTACACAGACTGCTACAATGGCAACTTGTATCATACCTTTCTATTATTTCGCGTTAATTGGTCTTTAACGGAAGCTTAAAAAGTTCAGGCGAAAGGAGCTGCATTAAGGTTGAACATTGAAATGCGTGAGAAATACTGAAGAAATACAGTTTGTGGTACGAGAACGTGCTCGCCAAACATTTGCATAAAATCTGTTTGTCGTACAGAATGCTACGTGACCGAAACTACGAAAACGAAAACACGTAGAAATCTGAATCTGAATTTTTTGTTTTCAAACTCTCGTGTGATCGTGAGATGATGTTGGTGCACGAGCGTAACATCGATACGATTTGCCAGTCCATTTTACAGGTCATCAAATTCGACTGGTCGATCGAATTAAACGACTTCCGGTTAAGTTTTGCGAGTCGAGCATCCGGAACTCGCGAGTTGATTCATCAGTTCGGTCGCTCGGTATAAATGCAAACAACGGGGCCCGGAACTCTCAGTTTCAGGTCTACGCTGAAGAAATAGACTGCAATGTCCACGAAACGTTGCGAGTGCAACATCTACACGATTGTTCCTTTAAAAAAAACCAATATCATGACTGTTTTATTATTTAGTTATTAGGACTGATTTATTTAGTAACGAATATTCGAAATACAACGAAAGGTACGAATATTTCCGAACGATGGGGCTGCCAGAATATCTAAGAAAAGAAGAAAAGAGGCCGGAAGTTAATAGTACAAGCGGAGCGTGGAATTTTGGAAAATTAGGACAATAAATACTGAGAATAGAAAGGAGGAAGAAGGTGTGATCTGTGCGTGGATAGATTGGAACCTATCGTACTCTCAACGAATGCAGTCAGCAGAGGTAAACGAAACATTCGCCTGCTAACCACGTGGTCAGGCAAGCAAGAGATCAGCAGTTGAACTGAGGAGCCGATTTACACGAGTCATTGTTGAGATAGATTTTCATGTGACAGTAAAAATTACGATACTTGCTGCTGTAACACCGTAGAACAAAGCAAGCTTAACGTCATCACAAAGCGAGTCTAATTTTCACGACGAAGGTCGTAACATTTAGTGTCATCGCCTTAAAAATCACGATTTAGGTCGTATCTGCACGCGACACTAAGTCATGACTTTAGAGTCACGAGGCTGAAAGTTAGAGCAGTACATTCTATTGCTGCCTGTCCGCCTGTTAGAGCGAAACTTCATGACTTTGTACCGCGTGGAAACGTACTGTCACGTTGAACTGTCACGTGAAAATGTACCTTTAGCCTCAGTTTTCACCTCTCGGCTTTAGGACACGATATCTGAAGCTTTCGAATACGCTCCTGTTCCAATCATGTGCGTTTGTTTACCTCTACTAATTCGATTCGTTGAATGGAGTACAGAGCACGTGACAAAGGACTGCAGCGAAAACGAAAGACGTGTCAGGCTGGAAGACGTAGTAAGAGAAAGACGGGTAGAAGGATTGTAGAATGGCTGGAGAAGCTGCAGGAGAAAAAGAAATAAAAAGATAGGCTATAACTAGATGAAGGAGAGTTTTGAGTAAACAGGCAAGGGTATGATAAAGGGGCAATTAGTCGTGGAGTAAGTTGGAGTCAGTGTGAATGGGACAGAGAGAATAAATGAATCATAATGCTTGGGTAAGATAGCTGTGTAAATATAGGCACGGTAGAACCTCAGTTATTCGAACTAATTGGAGGAACAAAGGTGTTTGGATAAAGAAATATTCAGATAATAGGGCAGTTAATTCACGTTCGTTCTAGGTATCTGAATAAAGGACGTACATATTAATGACAGTAATACAAATAATGAAATTAGATGGGAAGACGTCAACTTTGAAAATTCATCTTTGTTCTATGTATTTCAAAAAAGGATATATATACTAATAATAACAGTACGAATAATAAAATGAAATAGATCTTCATCTTTGTTTTATATATTCCAGGAAAGAACATAAATATTAATAACAGCAGTACAAATAATAAAATTAAACAGAAGGGTGTTCATCTTAGCAAGTTCATCTTTATTTTATATATTTCAAGAGAAAACATTAATATCAATAACAGCAATACAAATAATGAAATTAAATATGAACCCATTAAAGATTTATCGATGCCAAGTGATTTTAGCTGCTAAATTACGCAACTTCTTCACCGGATTTAATTCGGTAGAGCTACATTTCTTTTGTATTTCCTGTCATCCTAGCTTTATTTTTAAGGCGCCAAGTATTTCAAACTGTTGGGGAACATCATCATTGCCACTATATTCGTGTTTCAATTCATTATTCGAAGCACACGTAACATTAATGTCATGGTCAACTAAAGATGATTCGTCAGATTGAAACCATTTTGCCACGTCAACGTCGCAATCAGCGAATCTTATCTGGTATTGTATTCAGTGCAGAAAAATTGTCTTCCACTTGTTCAATATTATCTTCCACTTTTTCCTGTATGGTATCTTCAGTGTAGTTCACTAACTTTTTCTATGCTCTTCTTGGCGTCAAACGTTTGACACACCCAAGCATGTGTCGCCATATAACTGCAATTTTGTAAATTTAATTACTTGCGAAATTGTATCATCTTTTCACCAGTAATATTAGTGATCGTTAACAAAATTTTTTCTAAGGGATTGAACTTTTTATATTGGAGGACACCTGTTCGAATAATAGCGAGTCCGAATAAGGAGGTTCTACTGTATTTGTAAACCAAGTATAATTCTTGGCCCCGAATGAAACATGTTCTAATAGCGAATGTATTATTATTATTTATTTCATTCAAACTCATTGATTACCATGACCATAAGCGATTATTTTTAAGTTTGATGTCATGTTAAATTCTGCTCGATATTTTAATGTCTTTAAAAAAGTTGATAATTATTTTTACGACATTATGTTTTCTCTTTTTTTTTGTGTAAGATACTCCATGATTAGGTAAGTGATCGATAGTCTCGCTACGTTTCATAGTAAGATTATTTTCCAATATGTACATATATTTCAATCGT
This sequence comes from Bombus waltoni, assembly GCA_014737395.1. Lineage (NCBI taxonomy): Eukaryota > Metazoa > Arthropoda > Insecta > Hymenoptera > Apidae > Bombus > Bombus waltoni. Next base: position 188,317 of record JACXII010000024.1, read on the forward strand.
TTCTTCTTGAACTCTTCATTTGTTTTCAAATCATAGAAGCCAGGGATCGATGCGAGGATATCATCAAGATTATTGTCGACATTATGTTTTCCCCTCTCTTCGTTACACATCGAACACTCTATGATTATGTGGGTGATCAATAGGATTGATAGAATCAATAGAATTAATAGAATAAAATTTTTCGTTTGTCTTCAAATCATAGAAGTTATTGATTAATTTATGAAGCGAGGATACGTTATAATTTCGCCATGATATTCTTTGCATATTATTTTAATTATATTTCACACCGTCAAATAATGTTTTGTACGTAGGAAGCTGATTTGGATGCAAGTTCTGCCGTTAGATCAGCCAATTCGCTTCCAAATATATTTTTGCGGCAAGAGATCCAGGCACTGCCGATTCTTTTGTCGGATATTTCCAGAATAAAGAATGTAGTTTAATCTCCTCTATTCGAAAAATTTGTTCAACATGTTCCTTCTATTTCTGATTCTAGCGTACTTTTATTGGGAAACTTTTTCAAGCCGAGGATTTTGTTTCTTAAAGCAAAAGATTAGAAACGTGTTTTTGAATTCATCTACACAGTAATTTTTGCCCCTTTTTCCATCCTTTGCCGGTGGAAACTCTTCAAGAAGCAATTTTAACTTTATCAGTGTCACTGTAACGACACCAGTGGAGTACAAAGGGTTAACATCGTTTGGCCATAGTTGTGCCTAACTTTTCGGCTAGATACTCCTGTATCTTATAAATTAGGCGCCTTGATGCTTCCAACTAGTTGTTCCATCCAATAATGCACTTACCTCAAGCTTTTAGTATATCATCGATCCCTCATTTTCAATTGAACGTTTGCATCTTGAGCGTGAAACTCATAATCTAACGTTTCCACTCGATTTCTATTCGTTATGGATGCATCTGATGCTGCTTAAACGATGTTACGTTAAGTTACATTTCACATAATTGATAATATGGTATTTCGATATAATTAATAATGGATTATAAATCATTTAATTACAATTTAATGATATAATTTCCCTACGATTTGTACGCTGAAATTATATAAAATTCTTATTGTCAAAATTGTCAAAATCTGGCTGTGCAATCGCCGCTCAGATCTGTAGCTGCAAAACAGTTAGCCGAGCAAAAATCATCCACATATTTTATCTTTTTGTTACGCTATACACGTTGGACATACATGTGTACACACTTGGCTGTATCTGGCAAATTTACTGACTTTTGTGCATTTGTCTTTAGAGAAGTTGCTTGGTGTATACAGTATCGTATCGAGAAAGATCCGTGGAAATCTTAGCCATGTTAAAGGAAATCTGTGTTTCGTGTTGTTCGCTGTTTTACAATCAATACGATGTTTGTAAAATTGTGCAATAAACTGTATTTTAGATTATACTGTTCGATCAATATGTTTCTCAGCGATACGAGTATGCTCTTGTATGACAAACTGTAATTAGCAAGTGTTCAGTGAAAAGTATCTGACAATTTGAAAATATATAATCTTACAAATTTCTTTCCGTACGTGTACATAAATATGTAGTGGGGCTAATCCGTGGCTGAATAAAAAGTATTTTATGTACAGGACGTATGAAAATATGGGGTACAAAGCGATTGAAAATTGTCGAATGGAAAACGTAAAATGACGATTTTAATACAAAGCTGAACCTTCGCGAAAAGAATGAGTTTGAAATGAGTATAATAAAAATTTCGAGAATGTTTTTTTTAAGCATTTGAACGCGGCTGTCATCGATAGGCAACGAATCGAAAATTTCGTGTTATGTTTGTTTATTATGTTTGAAACGCGGAGATTATCCACCAATCTGTTTCACGATTATTTTATATGATAATTTTATGCGCCGTTTGAGTGATCATAATTCTGTGTTTACGCTGTATTCATTTTCTGTATACCTTTCTTATAAATATTTGCATTTGTTTGTAAATGCATTTCAAAATTACATTCACTTATTAACATGTATTATATTGATAGTGAAATCGCATTTAGGTTCTCATTTGTTTGCGCCTGGAGTAATTTATTCCAATGCGTCCCTATTTTGAAAATTAAACGAAAACATTCTAATTCGCATTTTTAGCTTATTCCTGCAGGCAGGATAACTTGCTGCCGATTATTCAAATTTATGCAGATAGGAACGAACCAAGTGCATGTGCATACATTATACGTACTTGTAAAAATTTCAAACTCGATTTTCACGAAAATGATGCCTCGTATTAAAAATCGACGTTCTACATTTTCAATTTGCTTTTACTTCTTGTACCGCGTTTTTCGATAGTTTGAAAATATTTATTACGCGGGCTTGGCCATTATTTAAATAAAATATTTGAGATACGATTATTTTGGTAAAACATTTAGCGATATTTAACGATCTTAATATTTGAGTAAATGTTTTTTCGAAATAATTATGCGCCAGTTTATTCGAATAAGTAAATAATATTCCTTAAAAGAATCTCCTAAATTACTTCATTGTTCAACTACCAAATAAAATCATTTCCATATTTTCATATTTTATTATTCCATAATTCGTACTTGGATAAATGTTTTTTGAAATATTGTCTTGAATAATTTCTGACCCGACATCGTCAACTGCGTCAGAAATACTGATTTTGCGGTCTCATAAGTCACGCAAACTTAAACACGCACCTATTATTCAAAGATAATTGAAATTGTACGTTTATGTTCTATGTATGTTATGTTATATATATAATTGTATATACATTTTTGAGAGAAAATATTGTTACGTTATAAAATAATTCGCGATTATGTGATTTATAACTCAATCGTATGCAAAGACAATATTTCAAATTAATATTAGAATGCAAATTATTTATTCTATTTAAAAAAGTTAACCAGAAGAGAAGGTTATTCGAAAATCATTTGTTTGATTATTTCCTCTATATTGTTTCTAAGATGTAAATAATGAAATAGATGAAATGGCCCATTATTTTGGCGATTTTTATGTAGCTACGAAAAATGTAAAGGCGCAAAATTGTGCAGGATGCACATATCAAAAATATATTAATATTGAATAAATGAAAGTTTGGCTTAGTCTTTTTAGTTGTGCTCGTAACTAAAAATTTGCATACGTAAATATCGGGTCCGATTGGAATCACTGACACAGATTTTACTGACATCAGAGCAACGATAACTTTGACTGGCAACCACTGTGATGAAAGTATTAACCGATAACAACAATAATTAACATAAAGTATAACCAGCTTTTACTGCAAGTTCGAGTCAAGTATGAGTTTGGTCCATAGTTGCTCAGAGTGGCTCCATTTTATCCGGGAAAATTTTACAATTATATACGTAAAAATGTAGCATAAAATAAATATACAAACAAGCCATTAATCGATTATAAATCAAAAAAGTTTAATTTTAAACAATAGGTGCTATATTTATGATTTTATCACATATTAACACTTTCTAGGACAAAACTAAATTTGCATATCGATGAGATAAATGTGCTTGTTTATTTTTGGTTAAACGATTAAATCTTGGCTAAATATTTGATATAACAGAGCATTTTCAAAGTTTTTCACGGTTAATAGAACTTTTCATTTCACAATCGTTAATATACGAAACGTCGTTTTGCGATAAATATGTAGTACCAAATGTTACAAATGTGTTTAAGACTATCGTAGAAATTGTTGGAAGTTCTGTTCTAATTCCAAGCCAAAATTCATTTAAATGATCTTTTAAAAACTTGTGTTTTACACCTATGTCGATTAATAGATGAATCCTTGATCCTTTAATGACAGATGATTGACATTTTTAATCTCACTGGTATGTGATAGATGCAAAAATTGTCATAGCCTCATAATTCTGTCTATAGTTTAAGAAGGCCTGGTTCAGAATATTGTTTTAATCTGCGTTCTGACTTTGTCAATACATTTGCTACGTGTGTGTGCAAACTTTTATTTTCGTCGAGTTTGCTATAACCAATTGGTCAAGTTTTGTGTCGATCATTGATGTTGTAGCTTAATGTATATTGTCATCGGTTGAAGTTGCTGTCAGTCAAAGTTGTTGTCGATCAAGTCTGTGAACTGTGAATTGTTGTTGGTGAAACCAGTGTCGATGACTTGAATGGGACACCAACAATTTACTGGCATCAGACATTTGATCAACATCAGACACTTGATAAATACTAGGCATTGATCGACAACAAATACTTCATCAACAGCAGGCACCTGATTAATGTCAGACTTTTGAACGATACCAGACACTTGATCGATACCAGACTTGATCGATACCAGACATTTGAGTGACACCAGAATCGATCGATAACGAACACTTGATCGACGACAGTACTAACCGTTAGCAATAATGATCGAGATAGGTATTTTCTAAGTGGAGAAAACTAGATCATAGCTTGTTGTAAACAATTGGTTAAACTCTGTCGTCGATTAAAGTTGTTGTTGGTCAAAGTTGTGGTCAATCAAGTCTGATATCGATGAATTATCGTTGATAAAAGAAGAGTCGATGAGATCTGTATTAGTGATTTCAATGGGACCTTAGTAAATATTCACGATCTACTCATTATCTAAAATTGTTTTCTATATTCGTTTCAAATAAATCTTACCCAAATCTGTAATGTACTCTATAACGATGTTTGCTAAAATGAGAAACTCATAGGTTCGAAATAAAGAAATTTTATATATATATATATATTGAGAGAACATAACATTTGAGAAACGCTATATGAAAATACTTGTTCAGGTCGAAGAGTACGCCGCGGCAGGCCGCGGCTTGGAACAAGGGGTGGAAAACATGGATCCCCGTCTGTACAGGGTAATTCGCCATCGAGGAGTGAATGGTTACCCTTGGATATGAGAACTACACCTCCTGCTGCGATGCCTGCTTTCCGTGGTTTCGAGGAGTCCTCTTCCGATGGCGTGGTAAATTTACATTCTTCTTACATATTTTTCTCCTGTTTCATTTCATTTAAGCTCACGTCATCTTTAACCCAGTTTTAGCCCAGTTTTTTAATACGACCGCAATAATTTCGAATAATCCATGCAAATATAAATTAAAGATGCTGAATATTGCAGATTTCGTTTTTATGAAAATATTAATTCCGAAGAATTCTAGTTCGTGTATTCGAGCATGTATAGCATGGCGGGCATAATAGCACATATGTTGTTTTATAGAGAGGCTATGTTGGACTTATTACTGACATGTTCCACTTGTGTACACTCAGCACGTGTGCGTTCATTATACATTGGGTACATACGTATTTCGACAGAAAAATAATAATTGCGCTAAGAATAAATTACACGGTAAATTTGCATTGAACACACGAAAACGTATTTAACGATAAATCACGAGAAAGTAATATTTTTTAACTTGCCTTCGCTAAGAAATTTTGTCATTTAACTTGCCTCTTGAAAACTTTTATACACTTTCGAACGCAACAATCGACTGCGTTCAACGGTAGACTTTCAAGTGAAATTCAAACGTGAATATGCTTTTGTCTTTCGTTTTTTTATGAAATATCTTACACTATCGCTTTTATTAGTTACTTTCCAAGATTATTACGAATTAGGTAACGTTACCCTACATACAGTGTGCCTGGTTTATCTCGAATGCTGAAGTATTTCGAAAAATATAAATGCTGCAGAATGTAGAAAGTTGCATGATATCGAGGCGAACTTACTATACTCTCATGTATTCGATCTTGAAACCTAGTGCAAAAGATACGAGTCTGTAGTGTTTCGAAAACGTTTGAATAGCGGTTACAAGAAAATTGAAATGAAAGGTAATCCATTTGAAAATTTTAACGCGTCTTTCGCAGAAAGTTTCAAGGTCGCCACAAGGTCAAATACACAAAAATATAGTATATTTTTCTCGATATCGTGCAATTTTTGTTCGAAATATTTTTCTTCGTATTTTTATCATCCATATCTTTCCAGATAAACTGGACACGCTGTGTATTTTCACAAATTTTTCAAAGATATTCCTTTTTATTTAAACGAATTTTTCTCGATATTGTGCAATTTTTGTTCGAAATATTTTTCTTCGTATTTTTATTATCCATATCTTTCCAGATAAACCGGACACGCTGTGTATTTTCACAAATTTTTCAAAAATATTCCTTTTTATTTAAACGAATATCTTTCTTCTTAACCCGTTAACTAGAAAAGCCAACCTGTTACCTGAATTGCGAATATTCTGAACGTAATTTGTTCACTTAAGGGTACCCCTTCTCCGAAATAATTCAACTGGGTTTTTATGTCGTCTTATACGCAACGTAAAGGAATTAATTCACCTAGATTAATACAGCCTTAAGAAGAATGTTTAATTAGCGCTTAATAATCTAGCTAGCGGGTTAAAATTACCGTGTCATTTTCCTCCGCTCTGGTTCTTTTTATTTTCACTGAATCTTTTCCTGCGCTTGCTAATTGTTAATATCGTACCCTTTCAGGTGCTTTATTTCAAATTAGTCCAGAAAGTGTTCTGTTCTTTATCATTCTTAATCGAAGGCAGTTCCCTGTCCTCCTCGTTCTTTTCTTATTCTTATCCGCTTTTCTTACAACTGTAATAATTTATTGATTCAAGTTGTTTTGAGTGTCGTGTTCGTTAACACTTGCAATCCTTTAACGCTTTGAAATACTAATTTTCTTTCAACTTCTGCACCGTAGATTCATATAACGTAGAAGAAACAAGAAATTCAACTTCTTTCAATTTTATATTCGCGCCATTTGCATAATCGTTTGCACATTTATCGATCTGACGATACGTTTTCCTACGTTCTTATCGTTCTTATCGTTTGCAGCAATTTATCTAGTTTTACAGTTATTTACTGTATATTTATTTGCTGTGCGTTGTTTACTGTATTTGCTGGTTCATATACACTTATATATTTATTCCTGCACCGACTACGTGTTTATTTTCTCCTTATTTTACTATTTATTGTTACCTCTAACCTTCTCGCTGCGGAGTTGCCTAGGAAATGGTTAAACCGGAAATACTTCTATATACTATCGCTCAGAAACATCTGGACAGTTTCGGTCAGTTCGTGATAATAGTACGTGACTTTATCAAAATTCTCTAGTTACAGAGTCGGGCATTGCTCGAATTGTTCCGAATAAATATCTGTCTAAGATAACTATCGGGATGAATTCGTGTCAGTCGAGTATTTTGTCCGTGAAGTAATTATTCGTTGTCCGTAACCGATCATTTTGTATATTTATTCGAATAATGACCGCAGAATTATTCGAGTGATAATACGAATGATTGTTTGTCGCTACTTAACTTTGTATAAATAGATACAGATACCGGCACAGTTCTTACTATTAATTTATCAAACGAATAATTTACCATTTTACGAAATAATTTCCAACAAACTTATAAATAAACAACATATAATTTTTATTTCTTCTTCTTATTAAATAATTTGAATATAGGTAGCTTTACTGTACACGAGATGAAATCTCTGCTAACTGCGTGTGATGTTGTAGTTAAATTCTGTCGAATAATTTCGAGCGATGGTAGCTACATCTTTTTATAGATAGAGCGAAGGAAAGTTTTTTTTTTAAATTGAGTTTGAATTAAATATCAAATCAATATTATGAAAGTGTACAACTAACAACGTGTTTAAACATTTTGTCAAGTGAAACTGTTTTCAACCGAGTCACTCAACGATCAAATTGATTATTTCTGTCGAGATTTGGTCGAGCAATTAAACATTCATTACGTATTATTATGTATTATATTAATTACGTATATTGATATCGAAGTTAGAAAATTTTTAGGGATCGATGTTAACCAGCTCAAGTATACCAAAATTTATTTTTAATCACTGCTACATGATTATGAACGTTTATAATCGTCTGATTAATGTGAAACGGTCATTTGATTATATAAAACGTTTTAATTAATTCAGTACGTTTTAATTAATTGAACATTTGTGCGAGATTCGTTATAACTTCGTAGATAAACTTCCATAGCGAAAGGATTAACACAGTGTTCCCTGGGTGAGGATATCGGTTTTCTCTTCGAGATAGCGTAACCTTCACATCCTAATAAGATGTTAATCTGTTAAACAAGACAGACCTAACTAATGCTCTATTTCGTTTACCACTGAAGTATAATATATTGGCGGAAAAGATACAGTGGTTGTAAAAGATCGGACAGAAATTAAAATTCACATCTTTCGAGGATCAAAATAAATACAACGTTACCTCAAAATTATTCCTTCCTCCCTTTTTCTAAAAAATTCGTTTCTAACGCTAGCAGATTAATTTTTTATTAATACGACAACTGTTATCAATTAACGGGGTTTTGACACTGTACAATTTTTTGTTAAAACATTGCTAACAGGTTTGCTAATCAAGGATTTAATTCATCATCTCGGCACATCATTTTCATAATTCATTCATAAATATTCTGTTCAAGAGGCTGATGCCTTTCCTATATGGTTTTATATGAAAGCGAAAATGTACAAATTTCATTGAACTTTGAAGAAAACGTTTCTAAGAAGAAAGTGAGATGCTTGTCATACGGTTTCCTGTCTTCGTATAAAATCCAAGGTCACAGAAATGGGTATCATGTCATTTCACTCGTATAATATTAATACCATTCCCTTTCTTAAACGAGATTGAAAATTTGAATTTTGGACAACTTTTTAGGTGGAATGCTTCACTGTGAGTCGCGTCACTAAATTAACTTAGAGAACACTGTATTTTGCTAACCACTATATTTACCTGTAGCTGAAAATTCTGTTACGTTCCTTTAAAACTTTCCTTCCTTAAGATATGTTTCCTCGTTTTAATACAGAGGCGCCATTTTTTTTAGATCAGCATCTGCGATTTGCAACTTCTGCACGCATTTTTGACTCACGTGCAAAACTCGAACACTGCAGCTATTACTATGTGCATTGTTTTTGTACCTATTTCCCTGGATTAGGGATTAGCACAAACATATTGGTTTCTTCTTTTTTTTTAAAACTTTGACAAACGTGTATTCGGTAGGTGCACTTGGGAGAGGGAATAGCAGTTTGCGAGGAACAACTAAGGGCTGTGAAATGGAGCGATTACAGAAAATTGACCCGTGGCCTGGCTGCAATTTTGTTCAGCCCCACCGAATTGGCTACTTGCTCGGTCACAGGACAACGATGGAGCCGAGCTGGAACTGCCACTGAAAGACCAGTGAAACCTGCGCTAGATAAGGCCAAAGTACAGGCTATTATATGTAAGTACTAGCAACTACTTTTTCTTAATGTATTACGTATACAAACTACTGTTGACCATTGCTGGATTTATTAGGTTGGTATGTTCTTGAATAAGGTTATAATCGTACATATTGTACAGGATGAATTAGATGGCTAAGGGAAGGAATGTGGGTCTGATTGATTATAGTGGCACAGGGCAGGGTCCATTGAAATCATCGACGTTGTCTTCGCGGACTACAATTCATCGACACCAGACTTCGCCAACGCTGGATTTCACCAACACCAGACCTAACCGACAGAAGCTTTGATCGACTGGCAGTATTAACATGGGCAAATAAGAGATGATTTTTATTTATGCATGTAGTTTTATCGCTGCAAGAAATTGATGGCTGGCCGCCTTATGGCTATCGGATTGAAAAAGCTAACTGAAACTCAAGACAGAGCAGAAGCTGGTGGCTAGAAGATCAATAAATTTGAGCTTTATTTTCATTAATGTGAGCACGAGTGTAATTTTAATGCAAGTCAACACGAAATCCATGTTAGCTAAATCTGTGTTAGGTTTGGGCTAGTATTCTTAATCTGAACGCCGTAAAGGAGCCAGCTATCAATTATTTGCTACAATACACCTACATACCTAAGTAAAAAATTCTCTCTTATTTCTCAGCGCTAATGCTGGCATTCAGTTAAGGCTGTTGTCGGTGAAATCTGGTATCTCGGTGAAATGTGGTCCGTGAAAACGGTGTCAGTGATTTCAATGGGGCATAGAACCACGCTTTCTTACACGTTCATAAAAACAAATTCGTGAAACGTATGAACTTTGTTGCTATGCGCAACTATCAGTATGAATTGTTCAGGAGACACATTGATCAGCTACATAAATTTGAAAGCAGAGAAAAGTGACAGTGACAGTTAGGGACACTATCCTTGAAATTTACCTCATAAGATGCTATTATTTCCATCCGTAATTATTTATAAAGAGACACAGCTCATCTGTGATATCGATGACCTTGAAATATGTTGTCAAGATTATAATTCAACTTTTCACATATATGTTACCGCCGCTTGGCCTCAATTTAATTTAGCAGATACCAATCTCATCTAATCTATAACCTATTGGTGTATCTTTCATTATTATATTATTATATTTCTCTTTCATTACATTAAGGATGTTTAGTACCAATGAGTTAAGTTTAGGTCGGGCTATATAATATGTTGTCAAGTTAATCATTCTGAACAATTTTTCCTTATATACGTTATCGCTACTCGGCTTTAGTTTGGTGTTGTTTTATTTGGTTTGATAACTTTTATTGTACATACAAAAGAACTCAAAAGCATATAAATATATTTCCCTAATAGACCAAAAGAGGACTCTTTGTTTGGTAATAATTTAATTTTTTCAGTCTTAGTATCTTCCAAGAAAGTGTGTCTTTCACAAGACTCGCTCTATTGTAATCTCGCTCTCAATACACATGCAACCATACCTCTCTCACATCGCACATTGAAGCCACCTAAGGGACATCTGAATTATTACGTACATTTGGTTTGGCAGATATTAATTTATCTCAACCTATAACCTATTAATTTATATTTCTTTATTTGTGTTAAGGGCAATTAACAGCAATGAGTTAAGATTGGGTTATATAAAAATACAGTCACTTATATGGCAGAGTGTGAAGTGTAGTAGTGGAAACTAAATTGAATCGAAGATTTTTATGAATATCCGAATAGGCTGAGCAGCGGTTACGTGTGTAGACGAAAGCTGTTCGGAATGATAATCTTAACAACGTATCTGAAGATCATCGAGATCGGTGTTGTCGAATTATCCCGTCATCTTCTTGAAATAAATGAACTCAGGTAGTATGTAAGTGATTTGTCATTAAGTTTGTAAATTGTTTCTCATGAAGTAAGTAATTTGTTTTTTGAGAATTGAACGTTAATCGTGCACTTAAATGCAACATGCAATGGAATTGCAAAATTGATAAAAGGTGACATAGGCCAGTTTGACTTCTGAGAGACTCGTATTTCAAGTTTGGTCATATAGTACCAAGCGATGGAAACAGCAAGCAAAACACAAAACCAAGTAGGATATGAACGGTAAAACATTAATTGGAATTAAAGCCATAACCATTAACTAGCATAACTACCGCGACGACGTACATTTCTAACTACATACAGCCAATGTAAAAAGTATTCATAATTAATTTCAACAAAAATATCGTAGAACATCGTTTATGAACAAAGTTTTGTACATGAATATATGTATGTATATTATACTTACAAGTCTGCAGAATGACTTTTAAAATTGCCAGGGCGAGGAAGGAGGTCATGATTTTGAGCAACGTTTACCTATACGTATAACTGTCGCTCGGACATAGTTTCACAATATTCGCAGAAGTCTGTCGATACCACTACAACGAATAATTCTGCCTATAATCTGATATTTGCACATTTTTTTACTAATTATGAGAATGAATTCAGGATGCAAAAATTTTAGACATATTTTTTTTTTAATTATTTAAAATAAGAAAGTTACAAGCAATTAAAAGTTGGGAAAAAGCTTTGTCGCGTCGCCTGCGATGGCGCTACATACTTAACTGCACAACATAGGAATGTTGTATGTATAAATCAATAACTATTCTATCACAAACGGTTTAAAATATGCCCGCTCTAATAGCTTCATATCCTTCTAATTGCACGTTATTCTCATTGCTATTATCGAAAAATATTTTTTTTGTAATTCATTTGGAATCTTTTTTTTATACATAATGTTGAAATAATATTTTCATTTTATACAATCTACTTTTTTTTATACTATCTTACTTATGCTATCATTTAATGATAACACTACAGATATCGAACTGTGGATGATTGAAACGATTTGTTAACAGCAGTTGTTCTGTTTACGAGTTTTCCCCAACCACAAATACACGTAAATGATGCAAATTCGAATTGATCCACTTTATCAAATAATCCAATCGTTTCTACTCGAACAACTCGACTTTTAATTTCATTTACGGACAGTTTGCTTAATGTTGTTTTAATGTTAACATAATTCCCTTTCAAGCCATTTACTACATTACAGGCCATTTAGTATTTGACAAAGGTTTTGCGATATAATATTAATACGTTGGTATAGGATCTATATCCATAGGATCTAACCGTGGCAGTCGCAACTCATAATTTCTTTACACTTTGTACATTTTTTTTAACGTTTGTCATAAAGTCAATCTTTATTACAGCATCGTACGAATAACATGTCAATTTCTACTAAGCCTACAGGGGTTGCTCGTTTGTGTTCGCTTGATTACACCAGTCAAGTTTATTGCACCAATAAAACATTTCGTTCGTAGCGACGACGCTTTAATTGCTTTAAACAGTGTATTCATCCACATAGGTAATTACATTTCTTCACGATGCCAGGACACGAATAACCTCCGCGCTTCTACAGTCTATCTGTCTCTCAGATGCTAATTCTGTTTAGCTATTCAATTGGCCATTATCTTGTCTACGGTTTTTGATCGTAATGGATTCACAAAGCATTTGCGAGGGAATAGACAGCGTTGCTGAACTACGCATAAAGGCCTTTCTATTTCTACGTAATAATGCAAAGATTGCACATTGTACGAATCGTTTGAGAAGATTCAGCCTTTCGAATGAAAGCTTCTTATGCAAGACGGATCGTGATTCGTGGTACAAGCGGAGCGAGAGCAGTGATCTAGTTAAAAATGACGACGTGTGCCAGAAGAATAGTTCATTTCAATTTTAATCGAACTCGCTTTATCGTTTTAATTGAAACATTCTCTTGAATATTGGTATTGTAGAATGCTAACAGATTGTCGAGACCATCTCTATCATGACACGGACTCTCTCTTTCCCTCTCAATGTTTCGATTAAAACGATAGACCGAATTTTATTTATTACGTTGGTTATGTTCGTGCTAAAATTCGAAAAAGTAATTAATAATTAAGCATTAACAGCAAATAAGCCAAATAAGCCAGGACCGTGGCCTAAGCAGAGGAGGTTACAATAACAGTCTGTGATGAAATCCGTGAGGTTGATTACTTGTCATTCAGCGAATCTTCAAACGCGTTCCTTTCGAAAACGTAGCCACCAACTTAATTTTGTTATTTCTAATTCACTTTCATTCTAGACCATAGAATTTTCCTCGCTCTGCTTTTACCATGCTTGCTGACGCACAATGTATATCCTGCATTTTCCTTCCACATTATTTCTTCGACAACATAGGTTTTCGTAACTTTCAGTCTCACGTGTAATTCTTGCCATTTCATTCTCTTATCGCTGTCCATTTGCTAATCAGCTTTTCCGTACTCTTGTTTGATAAATTTTTCGCCATAGAGACAGTCAAAGCTTCGTCAATTCCAATATATCTACAGCGCAATTTTTCTTCTTGTAGTATTGATAACTTTGCTCGCATTCCAATGCTGGTGCATCGGGACAACAATTTTTCTTTTTTCTCCTTTGAATTACAGATTAGCTAACAGTATTTTTATGTATTTATTTATTAATACTTAGTCCTTGCCTTTCGACTTTAGACGGACTTCTGGCTTTACATTTCGTTTTCCTTGCTCGCTTACAATTTATCAGTCTTGCTATTTTACAATGGATTATCTTATTGCTTCTTCCCTTTACCTAACTAAACTTACTTTGTCTATCTCTCTATTCTTAAATCTACCCCTTATCTTCTATAATCTACTTCTTACACTCTATACTATAAACTATTTCTTACACTCTATTCTATGAACTATTATCTACCGCTGTTACGAATTTTGTACTTTGGTTCCTTTCTGTGTTTCTTGCTGTCGTTCCTCCCCTCCTTGTATTGCATTTCTCTTTTCCATTATTTTCTTTAGTTCCGTCAGTCCTTCCCCCGTCTCATTTAGTATTATTTCCATGTCCTTTGGTCTTTCTGTTATTTCGCACTCTTCTATCACGTGTTTCAGGTCTTCTTCTTTCCTTTTGCATAGTCTGCATCTTCTCTCCCCTTCTTCTTTCCAGTATTCCCTTGCTCTCGTTTCATTTCCACATCTGAATCTCGCTATAATTTTTCTCTCCTTCCACTTCATCCTCCCTTCTAGGTATTTTGGCATCTCTTCTTTGGCAATTTCCCTGTAATGTCTGTTATATTTTGATTCCCATATTTTTCTTCTCCTCTCTTCTGCCTCTCTCCTTCTCCTCCCTTCTATAACTTCTTCTACTGTCATCCTTTCCTGTTCTTCTCTCGTTTCCGCCTATGTTCTTTCCTCTCTCGCCTCTTATTTCTTTTTCTTGCTCTTTTCCCTTCTTGTCCATCTGCCCAGTTTCTCTCTCTTACCCTTATGCACTCCTTTACTAGTTCTTTTCCTGACTCCATAGCTTTCCTCTCGTACCTTGCTGCTCTTTTTAGTGCCTTTGATTAGCTAACAGTATATTCTTTCGCAATTTTTCTCGTGGAGATTTAGATAGATAAATTTGATTTTGAAATTATTTTATTCTCGACTTCTTTCGATATCGGTTTCATGTTTGGATAGAGTCTAATTCTCGGTTGTCGTTATGGGTCCTAAGTGACCCACAATTTTACTTTGGACAGAAATATCCTGAAGATATTCGCCTGTAATTTTATTTTGCGTACAATGTACTATTAGTTTGAAGTGTTTTTTTTTTAATCTCTAAGGATTATATCGCTAAAAATTTCGTCAGTCGTGTATCGAGTGTCGTGGCAACTCTGCAAAGTTAGTAATGGGTCGTGTTGACCCAGATGTAACAGAAGCGAATTCTTTGCTGAAATCGAACATATTTTATTTCTGTGCAAATTTTCCATACAGATCCTTGCGTATTGACAGTGGAAAAACTGATTGAAATCTTTCTTATTTCCTTTTAAAATACATAAATCTACGTATTTATAAAATACAAAACCTTTGTGAGTGAATGACTTGACTTTTTCATACAATTGTCTCAGTTTTCTTATTCAAAAACTACTCTTCTTCGATACGTCAAATAAATATCTTTTTTTACATGTGCACTAGAAAACAATTTTTTCCCTTAGAGCACCACATCTCGAAAGCATTATTATAGATGTTTAGCGAGGAAAACATGAAGAAGTTACCGCATAACTTTTCATAAAAATGTCTTTCTTCGAAGCTTGCAGTTAAAAAGATTCTTTTTTTAGAACCATGTCACTTTGTTTGTTAACCTTCCCTTTATCAAAAAATATTCTAGGATGTTCAAACTGTCCTCAAATTTCGTCGATCCAATATCACTGTCATTTTTTACTGAACGACAGCTACTTGAGAATCGGAAAGGGTCCGAGTGTCTGAAATACGAGTTGATTTATCATCAGTGGAAAAGACAAATTTCAGTTTAGCAGTAAAACCATCTTGTGGAATAATATATCTCTTCTGGTGGTGAATAGGCTAATTAAGAATAACACGATGGGGACCACCATATCACCATATCTATAATATACCATATTATATTCAGTGCAATATAAAATTTTTCAGTAACAAAAATATACGTACGTTTCTTATTACTGGTAAGTGGATGTTGAAATATTTCAATTTCGGATTATGATAGACTTACGAAGTTTTCCAAAAGTTGCGTAACAACTTTGTTGTCTGATTTCGTGTTGAAATATGGAATTAAGTTCGTCTTGTTTCTATTTTCGTGTTTCAAAAAATGCCACATAATAAAAAAGAGATTAGAGGGTATAGAGTTACTGAGATGAAAAACAGAAATGGAAAACAAACCATTGAATTCTTGAGAATTTTGTTGCAAGTGCCTATTGAGATTTTGTGATGTAAAAAAACAGTATGACTAATTGTAGAATGATAAGATAATTCGTTGATTTCGGCTCGGATTGATGTGTTATTGCATGACGGTACAAGGATGTTAAATTTAAATCGAGTCTTGAAAAGTACTATATTTTCAAATGAAATGACAAAATGTTTGATTACGTTGGAATTATAGGCACTTTACGAACACTTAACGCAGCTAATGTGTTTTTCTTGCGCATCATGATGTATCACAGTATATATTCATGCGCATATCCAACAAATCAGAATTCCAATACTCATAAACCAAGCAAAAACGTGACAGTTATCGATAATGAAAAACTTTACTGGAATAAACGTCATATATTAATAAGCTACTATATCACTATATTAAATAAGTTGTAATATATTGTAAGACGATCTTTGCCACTAATTGTTATGTTTAAGACTACTATTCACGCTGTATACTAATTTTCTACGAATTGCAAGTATATACTTGTCTTGTAACTTCTGTATACATTTTCTGATTGGTTTCAAACGTTGCTACATTTAGATTAAAAAAAAAAGAAGAAAAAAATACACGTAATATATTCATAAAAAAGTTCTATGGAAAATGTTCGAATACTTTCGTAAACCACTGCGTCCATCGTGTTATTTCAAACAATGAAACCAAATTTAAATTTGTTCGCTGAAAAATTGCTAACACTTAATGAGTGAAATTTCCGAGGTTATTAATTCAAGAGTGATAACGAATTTGGTCATGAAAGATATGTATATGTTAACAGAAATATTATTTTTGATTATGCGTAATACGCTTGTCAGGTCTTGAGCAGAAATCGAAGAAACGTTCTAAGGAGTAAAATGAATCGGAGGAAGTAAAACAGGAAATTGGGAAATTCGGATTTCGATGAAATTTCACGAAATAATTGAATCGTGCGGAACGAAATGACACATAGAAAAGGAACGCAAAATACGTATATCAAGAATCATTGTAAACACAGGATATCCAAGAATAGAACGGTGACTACTCTCGACGATGTCTAAACATTTACTTGGACTGAAAATAGTTCGTTCAGCAATTGGAATTTCAGTCTATAAAACCACTCTTCTTAGAAAAATCTAGTTACCGTACGTCAATCTATTTTCTCCCGAGCCGTGTAAACATCGAAATAAGCGAACGAAAAGACGGATCAAATGTATTAGCAGTCGCGTTTAACGTTAATGCTTGTTTTCTCCTTTATTCTTAAATAGCTTGATTTTAAGCAGTGCCTAAATATTTAAAACAGATTCAGCAGTAAAATCTGATATTAGAAAATCTGTAGGAATTTTCTTTGGATATGAAATAATGGAATAAAACGCTCTTGCAATATGGTAATGTTAAGAAGATTTCAATTTCATATATTGAAATATATATGAAATTCAATATGTATTTTAACATATATTTGAATGTATATTTGGATATATATTTCAATATATTGAATATGATAAAATAAATTTATAATGAATGAATTTTTTCAATTGTAATAGTAAATGCCATTATATGGTCGGATTGATAATTTAATTTCGCAATGTATGGGGTGATAACTGTAGCGTGAAAAAATAAGTATATTATTCGTATGCAGATCTAAATTGATCAAGTTCTCATATACCTAAGAAACTTTTTAATACGACTTTATCGAAAATAAAGTTATATGACAAAATTTTACCCCGTATTTTCGACTAATATTTTTACATAGAATTACCGGGACACCCTGTACATGTTGTACTGAACAGAGCGTGCAACTACCGTATTTCGTCAGTCGTTCTTTTGCCTTTTTTAACGCCATCTGATACTTTATAACGTACGACGATTACACAAGCATTTTGAAAAATTGCAAATCTTTTCTGAACAGAAATGCTATCATTTTTCATCGGAACAGTGCGGTGCATGTCAGTTCTATGATTGAGAAAAAAATAGTGAAAGAATGAAATTGGACGTGCTCTATACATAAATTCACTTGAATTGGCAGCATCTGGTTTCCAACTACCGTTGTAAAGTGATGTGAATGAAAAAAAGTTCGGTCGATGAAAAAATTGTCCAGTATTACCGAAGTAAAAAAGTTTTCGCGCAGAAAGAATTGTAAACTGTAATAATAACGAGAATATTATATTATAATATATAATATATAATGATGAGAATAATAATAAAATAAATAATGAGAAAATTATAAATTGTTATTTTACCATAGCTGTTCGCACTGCATTGTAAATTTATACTACGTCTCAAATAACTGTAGAATCGTTCTTGCAATTCTTATATACGTATGTTACGACATAATCTGATTAGAAGTATTTCAAAACTACTTTTGCTACTTTAATTTTAACAAATTTTACTACTTCAGTATTTTTAATTGATTATTTTTTGAGAATTAATTTTTAAATGATTATATTTTGAGAATTAATTTTTAAATGATCATATTTTGAGAAAATTGAAATGTTTTTGTTAACGGGGATATGCTGACCATTGTGTTAATTAGTTTCTTCCTTTAATACTTATTCTTTGTAGTATTCATGGTGTGTATCGTTACGACGTTGGAAAAGATTTATTAATAGTGGATACTTTATGCGCAGGCATTGATAATAGCATTGCTAGACCTCGCACAGCTATTAGGAACTCAGATATACAGAATGATCCAAGTAGGATGTATCTTTAATTTAATAGTTCCTTCAATTATAGAGGGATTATAAAATGAATTTATTTTTCCAATGATCACCTTCTTAAAATTGCGTTCTAATATTTTACGAATAGATACTGTTATGTTATATATAGACAGCGATAGCAGCTTCCTCTCTCTTGCTCTAAGGAAAACAATTAAGAAGTAAGCATTCCTCCAAGCTTGGCTGGAGAATGCAGAATCTAAATCCTGGCTTGAAAAACGGGAAGATCCGTACAAGGCGAAATGCATAGTTCGCGACAAAATTATTTTACTAATATTTTGATAGCAAAGTATAATGTGAAGAATAACAATAGAATATTAAATTTGTTATTATTATTAACAAAATGAGAGATAAAAGTGAATTGCAAAAATATAGAAGAAAGTAGAATGCCTAGCATGAATATGAATATGCAAAAATAGAAAAGAAGAAATGAAAGAAGAAGAAATCCATGAATAATCAGTAAGAAATTTTGAATATAGCGTAAAGGTGGCGGAATAGAGTTTTGCGTATATATAATGGAACACAAAAGTTCTTTTAATTCATTGGTAAATTTTGTTAAAATGACGCAAACAGCACTGCCGGATTCAAACGTCGTGCGAGGTATGTCTCTTAAGAGAAGAAAAATTTCAGCTGTTATTAAAAATGTCGTAAATAAACCAATCATTTAAAAAATTACAGAAATATCCCGAGATAAATGCTTTTCTGTTTCAATAGATGAAATCACACACATATCTGATAAGGAAATTTTATGTTTTTCAATTCGTTGTGCTCGCAAAGAACAGGTAGATTTAATTGTCAGATTTGATTGGAATTATAAAATGTAAATAAAATGATAAAAATCGGAAGATTCTTGTACAAACGTTTTTTATATTCTTGAAAAAAAATACAATTTGCCTGTAAATAATATTATCAACGTATACGTTGACAATGCGAATCTAATTTCTAGTCTATTGAGAGATATTGACGAAATTTCTGTCCTCCAATGCGTTCGTCGTTCAATACATTTGATTGCATATTTGCCATCGCGCACAGAGCAAGTTTTATACACACGATTATTCATACATGCTTTTCACAAAGTCCTAAACGACAAAGCGTTTTAGAAAACGCGCAAGATATCAGGAGAATCGCAAAGGAAAAATGGCTGCAGTGCCATACACAACCAGATAGCTTGCATTTTCTGAATCTGTGATAAGAATTTTAAATCGATGAACAGTCTTATTTGTCTTCGCAGAGGCAGCAACATAGGACAAATATGAAATTGCAAATATTATGAAATGTTTCAATATTTTAGTTCCCTTTACACGAAGATATATTCGAATTCTTGAAATTATGCGTCAAAAATATTTAACAAGTTTAATACGTTATTCCAAGATGTAAAAGTCCCGGTTCGTTGTCTGCTCCCTTGACACTAACCTTACCAGGTCTGGCCAAATAACCGGTTTCAAAATTTAATTTCAAATTGTACATTCATCGTTATTCCTTTTGTTCGCCTAATTGTAAATTCTTATATTAACAAAAATTGAGAAATTGATTAATCAGATAATATAAGAATTTACATTAATTGAAATTCATTTAAATTACTATTATTTAAATTAAATTTTGAAACCGGTCATTTGACCGGGTCTGATAAGGTTGGTGTTAATGTTTTAGATTCCTAACCTCTTAATCGAATGTAGGATAAAAATGTTTCGTTATGTCGAGTAAACAACCCTATTGGGTATGACGACAGAGTTTATCATTAATTATTCCAAACGTAGTCATTTCTACATGGAAAATACATTCCTCGGTTAAAAAGTAAAGACTATTTATTGAGAGGCAATGTTATATTATTCGAACAATTATAACTGTTAAAATGAGTATAATTATTATAATGAAACTAATCTGTTGCCGGCGCTGTCAGTTAATCAAATTCAACATTGTAATTTAGATAATGACGAAAAACTTATCGAACTTTATGAAAATATGAAACAAATAGATCGATTCGCTTTGAATAGTGCGGTTAAGAGATCGCTCTCCAATGATGAAGTTTTCAATTTGTTAGAATTTTTTAGCCCGCAGTTATCTTTAAATGTGAAATGTCGCAAACTGTCTACTGAACAGTTAGGTACCTATCGGTGTGAACTAGGCTTTATTTCATGGAGTAAACGAATAATAATAAACGAAAGTAAATGTAACAGCCGAAATCCTTGAAAGTGGAGAAACGTGAAGTTTGATAAAGAGAAAAATTCGTCAACTTCCGTTCAAAGCTTCATTTTCAAGGAAATAGAGTTTGAACATGTACCACGCCGTGCTCGTTTTTACGCGTTATTCGATCGGACCCGATATTTACTGATATCAATATATTTGCAACAACATTAATTCAGCAATATAGTTAATATTAATTAAACAATATTAAATTGTTCGTAACTTGAAAAATAACCGTCAATCGATAGTTTTGAACGTATGCCAGATATTTTTCAATACTCTCTAGTGGTCTCTAGTGGTCAACTGACTAGGAAAAACCAGTGCAATATATTTTTTGCCCGAGGCGTCGTTTTCGAGAAAATCTAAATTTGAAAATTTGTCAAATGTGCTTAAACTTGGCTAATATAATTAGACGCGAGTAATCGACAAGAGGTTATTCTGTACGCGAATGTAAATTAAAAATGTGGAATAAAATTTCACTATTTTAGGTATGATTTTAAGCTAGTTTCATTTTTCATCTCATGGCTCATTTTTCTCTGGAACAAATCGTCTTGGGAAAATACTTTGCCCTACATTTCCCACTTATTCTCACGCGCAGAATAACTTTCTGTCGATTATTTGTTCCTGTCCAGTCCAGATTTAGCTATGTATGTTCAAGTATTATTAATAAATTTTCAACTCGATTTTCTCAAGCACGAAGCCTGGGACAAAGGATTTTATTCTACGTTTTCCAGTTGCTTTTGCACGTATTTAGAATAACCCTTTAATGAATTAATCACGTTATTAGCACACCCTGTGTATATTTTTGTCTCAATAATTGCTTATCATTTTTTCGTCTTTCAGTGAGTATAATTTGTACTTTTTTGGAGAAACATTATTTCATGTTATTAAACATTACTATTTAAATTGTGCTATACTTTAATATTATATAATATATATTATATATATTATCAAAGTATGGCACAAATTAAGTAATAATGTCGCATTATAAAAATATTATATATATATATAACATAATAATATGTATAATATATATAATGTAATAATAAACATATTATATCATATTAACTGCAATATATCAGATTTTAAAGCTTTTGTTTTTATAGTTATGAGATGCAGTTAAAATCGATTCGGGAAATATATACAGGATGTCCTAGAACTGATAGCACAACCGAGGAGCAGAGGCATCTACATGAAAAGATATGTCTGAAATATAGAATACATTTTTTTATATTTGACGCTTCGTTCTCGAGAAAATTGACTTTGAAAATTTGATTGCTATGCGTAAATTTGGGTAGTTACCGATTAGATACGAGTAGCAAAAGATTATTCTCCCTCCGAAAATATTTGTCGTTTTAAGGTTTCGTTTTCAAAGAAATAGAGTTTGTCCGGTATGCGCGTATTTATTCAATGTTCAAATTTTATTTTTTTTTTTTGCAAACGAAACATTTTATGAAAAAGTTTTTCTCTACATTTTTGACCTACTTTCACTCGGATAACTTGCTATCAATTATTCGTTTCTGTCCCGTTCGAAATTAATCAAGTTCTACTACACTTGACGAACTTTCAGGTTCGATCTTCTCAAAAACGAAGCGTCGTATGAAACAAAACAATTCTATTCCGTATCTTCGATTGGTTTTTCACGTACAATCGCCTGCTCACTGATTGTATCATCAATACCGGGACACCCTATATATTGTATCCACGAGTAGCATCTATGTACAGTGGAAACTCCAGTATTCGAATTAATGGACAGATATAACTGATCAGATGAGAGATTTTTCGGATAATAGTAGTATCTTTTCATAATTATTTAAGGAAAGTGCACTTGCTTAGTCGTTGTAAATATCCTAAATTACATCTATTCGTGTACTCGAGAGCTAGTAATTAATCGTAAAGTTAGGCTTAGGGTTAGCCACAAGAGGAGATTGATTTCTCGTTGGGAACAGTATAGTTTCTCTATATCGCAAAGGACGGTAATTAGCTGCTTTAATTATTCGTAAGAATAAAATCTAGACAAATTGAAGTTTTACGAACAATTTACGAGATTAGAGTCATAACCAAAACGACTAAAAGTTGCAGTATAAGAATTAGTAGATAAGTTTGACTGATTTTGGTTACGAATAATCGTTATAAATAACCAAAATATTATTGGTTACCGATAACCGATAGTGATCTGCGACAGAACTTTTTTTGATTACCGATAACCGTTATCGTGACAATTTCTTGTTGGTTTTCCATAATCGTTATATACAGAAAAATTGTTTTCGGTTGTCGATAACCATTAACCATAACATAGTCCCCCCCCCTTTTTTTTTAGTAATCAGTAATTAATATTTGGGACGGATTTTTTTTGTTATTGATAACTACAATCGACGACAGAATTTTTTTGGTTACCGGTAACCGTTATTATGACAATTACTTTTTGGTTGCACATAATCATTATACATCAGAAAATTGTTTTTGGTTGTCGATAACCATTATCCCTAATATAATTTTTCTTTTGTCATCAGTGGCTATTATTCGTGACGGAATCCTTTTTGGTTACCGATAACCATTATCGATGACCTAACGCTTCCTTTTGGTTATCGGCAACCACTATCAATAACGGAATGTTCTTTTCGTCGTCGTCAGTTGTTAATATTAATGATAATCAGTATCTAGTCGAAAGGCACTAAAGACAGATCCTCTATTCGGTTTTTATATGCAACTTTCTTAACTCGTTAAGCTGCGAGAACAGCTATATTCACTTCAGTTAATTGCTCGCTCGGTATACCAAATAGTCAAAAAAAGAATCTCTCATCGATAATGGTTATCGATAAGCAAAAAATTCTCTCATTGATAATGGTTATCGGTAACTAAAAACATTTTGATCGCTTATAACGGTTGTTCGTAGCCAAAATCAGTTAAACTAATCTACTGATTCTTATATGTGCAATTTTTTTGATTTTGATTATAACTGTGTGGTCACTGGTTCTAAGTGAACGTTACGTACATTTGGAGTGGTAATTCTGTCCACGAAGAGCATAAAGTTAAACGAATGCAGGAGTGAATGAAATATTGGTTGAATGTAGTAGTGATCAGTAGAATCGCAGTATCTAATTTTCTACATCTGGCGAAAATACATTTTTCATTGAAATTTTAAAGCCTACGTGACATCGAGGTTTCCCACAGTCGACGTGAGCAGCGTGAAGCAAGTGTTGGCTTACAAGTGCAAGGAGAACTCGACGGCACTCAAGATGAAATCTATTAGATACATTTGGTGAGTCCAATTTAATTTCCGATTCATCCTCTCTTTTTCCTTTTTTTTTTTTTTTATCTTTCCTTCGATCGTAAACCGAGACTTTCAGTTATTGCACTTCATCAACAAGAACTTACTAAATTTTCATTCGAGTATCATCGACGTGTGAAATTGATTAAAATAGGTTAAAATAGGAAATCGTGCAGTTTTATTTACTGGTGAAGAGTATTTTCTATTAATTATATATTTGCGAATATTGTTAATAATATTAATTCCCTACGATTCTGAATCACTAATCGTTATAATAGATTAAACCAGTGAATTATAGTAGATTAAACGAGTAATAGTTTAAAAAACTGCTGTGACCAAAAGAACGCTGTGCGTTTGCATTTAAAAGTGATATTTAAATCATTTGCGAAGTTTAATACCCAATAAATGAAAATGTAAATCCTGGCACTTTTTGTAGGCGTAAGCCTCCTCATATTTGCATAAAATTGCTTCTTTCAGTCTGCGAGGCACTTTGACTTTTAAATTAAAGATTCTAGGCATAAACAAATGTTTTCCATTATTGAAAGACATGGAGCATTTATTACTTTAATGTTTCGCAGAATTTTTAAGAAGTTTCCGTATTGAGATAAGATAAAACGGAAATGATAGCCTTTTTAATAATCTGACAGTTACAAACTTTTGTTATATCTTGAGATACACAATATACATATATATAGTACTTTCTGAGTGTACTCATTGAACGCAGTACATATATACAGTTCTAATCTAAAATTTTGTTAAAAGGAAGATCTATTCTATTTGATATTTTGGTTACAATATTAAATATAAACATGTTGTAAATAGAAGTATTATAATTAAAGTTATTGTGGTATTTCGAAACGATATTCGATCAATACTTGTTTACAGTGTTAAGCCGGTTACATACGTGACTATATACTGTATATACTAGTATACTAAGGGTATACGTGGACAAAATTTCACAAGTATATAGTATAGAGAGCGTGTGTATGATATGAATATTGCACAAGTATTTTCATTGCACGAGAAATATAAATATGTTTAAATATCTATACTGCACAGTTCGTGTGTACGCGAGTATACTTTAAGCCGATTGTACGCGTAACTGCATACTTGAACATGTATAAATTTACTGCATAACTACACCTGACGGCCATATAGTCTTCACACGACATAACTGTACCTGAGTAGTATCAAGTCGGTTACACACGTACATAACTGCATATTTGAGTGATATACATGTACAAATTTATTGCAGAAATATACATGAGCGTATATATCCTCATATTGTACAAGTATTTGAACTGTACAAGTGACATGAAATTAAAAAATTTTAAACTTAAAAATTTTATGTCCAATTCTATTTATGATAATACTTACCTGATGGGACAAAATCATTTTGTTGTAAAGTATAATGAATATATTCTTATAGATAATGATACACCTTTGTCCATTGTTATAATTTTAACCCATGCACTGAAGCGGTCAATAATTTCCTCTTGACTTTATTTATTTTTTAGTTACATTGTAGGTTTTCAGTTTCCCGAAAAAAAATGATAAAAACGGACAGCGTCATTTTTACATATAACTGTACACGCAGCAATATATAGTATTTTTATTTTTTTCTAGAAAAAATTTCATTGCATAAATTTTTACAATTACATAAATAATTATATGTGTCTTATTATACCGATCAATTCGCGAGCATTAAAACGAATTTAAAGCACGTTTTTTACAACGTGTTCATTTAAATATAGGTTATAGATACTCGAGCTATTCTCAGTAGTTCAATTTTGTCTATAATGTAAGTGCGTGACAGTGCATGCGTCGGTATTGGTTGCCAACCTAACCGGACCCAAACCTAATTCTTATCTTTTGTCTGTAGTTTATATAAACGTAAATTAAGCGACGTGACAACATGTCACTTATGCTTGTAGTTGTGTCACAGATAGACACGTACATATGGGCATAATTCATTCTTACGCACGAAATTTATACACGTACAGCGCTCAAGTATACGGTTAGGTGTATAGTCGGTTGGTTGCACTGAAGTATTTAGGCCTACGCCTATTGGGTTGTATAATACAACATTGGACAAGCTTATGAGTAGAGGAATCCAACGTTGGTCGCAACTACTGCAAGTGTAAACCTTTTATTATATTTATATAAACTTCTATTCAGAAAATATGGGTTGAAATGTGTAAACCTGGCAGTAGAATAGTCTGATTCAAATCTATGTGGCCCAAACCTAACTCGATCTGTCGACGTAATTCAATTCTATATTGTAACATTATAGTAATACCAATTTGAAAACCGATTATGTTTGCTATCATGAAGTATCATCTAACATACAGGGAAACATGTGCGATCGATGACTGTTTGTCACAATGAATCTATCTTTCACTCGTGTGCGACGTGATCTTCCTTGAATTTTGGCGGTGAGATTGTGTTAAAAGTTTACAATTTTCCCTTATCCTCTCCCCTCTCTTTCTCTCTCTGTCTCTCGCGCCTAAACTTATTTTTTTCTCTTCCACCTTTTCATTGCAATTTGTCTTGTTCCATATTTGGTAATTCTCTTTTATAATTTATGATTTGGTATTACGTTAATGCCAATCCCCCATAGAATGACATTCCACGACTGTTGCTTCTCCATAATGAACTTGAATCCATGGGTTGCTCTCTACTCGTCTTCTGTTAATTTTGTTATAGACTTCTGCTGCTATCTAGTTGGGCTACTTTTGTATTCTTTCCTTGTATCTTTTAATACAGTTTACTATCTCTTCGGACAGAGTTGGTATTTTTCTCTCTATGCATTCTCCTTTCTGGTCTACATGTACGTAGTAACAAATACACTTAAACGAAATAAACTTGCTGCAAAAGGAATGCATTTTTTATCGTAATGTAACCTATGTTTTCTGAATGGGATGTTCGCTGTAAGGATGGAATGACCTTGACCACCTTTATTGGACTCCTCTGCTCATGAGTTTTCCAATTCATTGGAAATTGGTTGGTGTATCATATGGTCCAATAGAACTATATACTATAGTACTTCCGGTTTAATAAGTCTATCAATTTAATTAAAAGAAGAAGTGCAACATTTTTTGCTTGCTACGTTACTGATCCTGTAACGGGTAACACATTCTTAGGAAACGTTTCTGCATGCTGGTCTACGTAAATATGTAGATCTTTCCCTTTTCTAATAATATTTCCATTATGATGCTTATTTATGGTATTTTATGATTCACTTATTTTTTGAAAATGCAGTCGTGAAAGGAAGCTTTACTTAAATATTATATAACATGCATTCATAAATGATAAAGAAGAAGAGGAAAGCAAATCAAAAATAGAAATCAACTTTTTGAGATACTAATAAATATCCTTATTTCAATTAAAAAAAAATAAAAAAGTTTCCATTCTTTCCATAGGTGGGGTGAAATTTTTGCACGTACGATATGTTTGTATAATATCAATTTGTATAGTAGTATAATTAAATTTACCTGTAAAAATGAAATTGTTAACTTTTAATGCAAGCAAGTTGAATTAAAAATGAGAATCGCAATTTTATTTCTCAGTAAATGCAAAAATTCAACAGCTACATGAATTTAAATTAATACATTATATGCCCTTGATATTTAAAACACGAAAATGAATTATTGTACGTAACAATTTTATACTTTTCTGGTAAAATTTAATTGTATACGAGTGAAACAAATAATTGAATTTAACAGAAACAGTTAAGATAAACTAGTTAATTTATATAATTTATAACTATAACTATTCCTTCAATACACTCAAAGGTATCACTGAAGAAAGTTAATCAAATTTATTTATAAAATAAGCATAATTTTTGCTGATATGAAAATATGGATTTTATCTTGTTATATTTTTGTAGAAATATTGTAATTATAAATCTTCCAAAAATTGCGGGAAAATAACATTTTTTTCGAATCATTCCGAAAAACGAATCAAATTTTCAAGGTACAGGATCCAAGGAGTATTTAATCGTCCATCTGCTTACTGAGTTTTTGATCAATAATTTCAAGTAATTTTTCATTCTTCTCACATTTCTATTTTAATTTTATTTTGTTTAAAAAGACTGAAGTAAACGAGGTAGCAATAAAAACTACTGGATGGATTTTAGGATTTTAGGAGCTTGAAAGAGTATTCAGAAATTTTTTTGGATTTGTTAAAACACAAATATTTAATAAAAAAATTGCATGGACTTAAATAACCCGGCATGGAGATGAAGTTATTTATATTAAATAATACAAAAAAATTCTATTAGCTTGTTTTAGTTTATTGTTATTCACGTAAATTGACCGTTTAAATTACGTTTATTTTCCCTTGAATAATCAATAGTTGATTTTCCACTGCATATCACTACATTCCACTACATTTTCAACGACATTTACCAATAAATGCAATTATTGTCGCTTACTTACACACGTGTTTACACACGTTTGTGTAAAAAAGAGGTTAATACGATAATTTCTATATTAGTAATTAATTGTCATAAATAGGCATCAAGTAAAACAAGAAAGATTAACGTTTCCTAAGCGTTTCCCAATGAAAAATTAGCATTTCTTGTAAATTAAAAATTTTGCAGACATTCAACTAATAACACAAACATTAGATTCATGAAATGCCCAAGACTATTATATCATATTCTATTGAAGCAAATAAGAAACTTATGCGCTATTATACTATTTCCATTCATAAATTTTGTTAAACTTCGCTAAAAGAGATTTCTGTGATACAGACATTCAACTGTCTCATTTATACGTTATCCAGACTGTTGCATTAATATATCCTTACATACGTTTAAGAACGGTTTAAAACGACAGGTATGAGTTTTAATTGGTTCAGTAATTGCATCCAATCATTTAGAGGAAGTTGTAGTTAAGACTGTTCTTTCTTTTCTGATTAATCGTAAGCTTTTTAAAATTAATTCCTACGTATCGCCCGTGATACAGCTAACTTATTTCATTAAAGAATCTCATGCAGTAATTAGTCTAGGACCCAACGACTTTAATTGCAACGAAGAATACTTTGAAACAAATCGCATTAATCACGCTTGTGTTACAGATAACATAAAGTACTTGTATATACTGGGTGTTTCATAATAAATGGGCATCATTTGAGGGATAAATTCAGTAACCCAAAAAAAGAAAAATAAAAGATTCGTATCAACATATCGCATACTGTACAATATATATAATGGGTTGTTGAAAAAAATGTCCAAGAATTTAAGGGCTTATAGTACTCACCAAAAGTATTTTAGTAGGTGCTGAGTATACGATTGATTTCAAGTATCCCTACAATTAACCAGTTAACTGTTGCGACCTCCTTGAAAAACGTATACCTAAAATGCGTCACATTGTTCACACTTTATACAAATTTTTCATAATAATTATTTTTTTTATTTGTTCGTTTTATTTCGTCTTGGCCTGAAAATATTCAAAACGTCTTAAAATTTACGAATATATTTTAGTTTTCGCTAAAATTGCAATTTAAACAGCAAATTGTAACTACTTTTTACACATATACTCGTCAAAAACAGCTAACTGGTTAAAAATCCAATGGATGGATGCACTGAAATACGAGCTAGTTATTCTTAGTACTCCTACGAAGGTAATCAGATACGAAATAACAAAAAGCTAAACTCGCTATATCTCGTAAACAGAAACTCAAAATTTCTAGTTTTTGAATTATTCGCAAAGGAAAAGCAATTGTTTATTGCATGTGTTTTCTACTGATAAAAACCTATAAGTGAACTTTAAAACTTCACTACGTGGGGCGGTTGTGTCGCTATTGGATTATCACGAAACTATAACAATTTAGTCGCAAACCATGCTGAAAGATGCAAGAAGAAGCTATCCAGTCACTCAAATACTTTCGCAAACGATACACAGCCGACCTATCCTGAGGAGATTAATTAAAAAACATCGAAACGATTCAACAATCTAAGAAACGATAGGGGAAACATATAACTATAAATTGTAAATTAGTACAAATTGTGAGAGGTTATGCAATGATACATCGTACTATTCTTTACATTTGATACTACATATGTATAATACGAATTAGTTAATATTCGAGTACATTACTCCTCACATCTCCCATATATACCAACCTCCGAGCTTAAAAATAATTCTACAAAAATACATTATATAAAATTGCCGCATATCTCCAAGCAAATTGTCATGTTTAAAAAGAAGATATGGGAGAAAATAACAATTCAGAACATTCAAACTCGTGTTCCCTAAAATCGTGTCTTTCGAGTTATATTATTGCTATATAGTAAATGACCGATATATTAATATGAGTATTTTTCTGTTGTGGTTGAATTAGGTGTTGAATCCGCCCCTTAAATATCGCCAATTTATTACGAAACACCATGTATATGATTTTTATATATTTGATGAAAGTCTTTTATATATGTTTCTTAATATTGTAATCTTTTATAATATAGGTATCTACACTGCCGACCGTAAGTACGTATTAGGACACATACTCGTTATATTTATTGGAAAATTAGTCCAACCAAAT
The DNA here is from genome assembly GCA_014737395.1 of Bombus waltoni. Lineage (NCBI taxonomy): Eukaryota > Metazoa > Arthropoda > Insecta > Hymenoptera > Apidae > Bombus > Bombus waltoni. Next base: position 218,970 of record JACXII010000024.1, read on the forward strand.
TTACTTCATTTAGTAAACATTATCAGATACACGTATAACAAAATTTATGATAAAATAATTAGAAAATAAAATCTGTGATAAGTAGTCAATTTATACTAAGTATCAGCAGCTGTCCTAACAATGTATATATATATTTTATGGTCGATAGTGCACAATAAAAAATTTTATACAGATCTTTTATTACATATGTATATGAAAGAATACCTGAAACAGGGAAAGGAAAAGGAGGAGTCTGGAAGGGTTGATAATATTTGTTCGCAGTGAGAGACAGGAAACAGAAAGATCACCAAGGGCAAATCCCGAAGATAAGTGAGAGGTGGTAGAAGTGCGTTGAACGTGCAGCCATAATCGAACAACTTCGCAACGTTCAATCGAATCTGGGGACTTCTTGCGGCTTGCGACTAACCTTCTTGCTTCGTCTTCTCTCGGCATCAACACCTTAAAAATTACTATTTTCGATTAAATTGGCTCGTCGTTTAATCTGACCGTGGTTAATGTGCCACCACTGTATTACTCGAAGGATTCGCTACTGCTAAATAGTTCTAAAACTTCAAGGGATCAATGCTGCCGTGTTAATTCAAATAGGCGTATCTGGTCGAAAGGTGATTTCGAGAAAAATGTCTTTTAACATTTAACAATCAGGCATTAATTTCATATACGTCCCGGATATAAACTGTTATATCTTCAATTTTAACGCAGATACGACTTCCTTATTTGGTATAGACACAGGCAAATTATTTTTCTGCTGCCTGACAGCAATGATTTGATTTAAGTGGAAGTTGCAGATATGCCCTTTTGACCTAACAAAGGCAGAATGGCAAGTCAAGTTACTTCGGAGATTAATATTTTGCCTTCGATGGAACAATGCCGAGACTATTTTGACAGTTAAAGCCGTTATAGGATCAGTTCGTTAATTGCTTCAGAATATCAGATTATTCTGGTACATGATGTAGTTGAATTACATCAAGAATTAAAAAATTTTCGAAGGTATGGGAAGAACGTCTTTTTGAGAAAGAATATGACGTCTTAAATTGCGTAATTTCCAAATTTGTCAAGGTTGTCCTTATGCCTTAAACCGCCGTGTTAAATTAGCACCGCTAGGATCGGTTGAAAACCGTACGAATCAATGATATTATCTTCGTAAAGAATTATTCGGAAGAAACTTTAACGTATATTCGTTAAAAAAAATTAAGAATATCCAACTACCGTTATTAATAACCGAGCCTTAAATTTATCAACTCTAATTTCTGAGTGTTGAATACAATTCGTAAACGAAGAGCGGATAAAATGTAAATAAAATAATGAAAAGTATCGTGAACTTAAAAAAGAAAAAGAAACATCTAACCTAAAAGCGGACGCGGCCTACTTGATAGAAAAATCATTTCCGAAACGGATTTAAAAAAAAATCGATCTTAATAACGAAAGAAATCATAATAAATCATATAACTTGTATAGGATCGATAATTAGAAATGAAAAAGAACGAAGGAATTTCTTTTATTATGAACGAAAGACAATTTTGTTTATAATTCGCGAACGAACGTAGTAGTAGCAACCTCTTAGGAAGGCATTCAATGAACTACAGTAGAACCTCAGTTGTCCGAACTAATTGAAGGACAAGGATATTCGAATAATAGAAGAGTTACTTTCCTGATGTTCACCCTCGAAAAGATGTTCATCTTTGAAAGTTCATATTTGTCCTATATGTTTCAAGGAAGAACATAAATTATAATAATGACGATGCAAATAATGAAATTAAATAAGAAGATGTTCATCTTTGTAAGTTCGTCGTTGTTCTATATATTTCAAAAACTTTATTCAGCAACGTAGTGTCCATTTTTATTCATAGACCAAGGTTGTGGCTTTTGTCATCGTGTGGGTAATAGTTCCACTTTTCCAAAACTCATCTTTTTCTGCAGAAAAAAAGAGAAAAAAACGTGGACACGTGCATTTTGCAGGCCTTTAAAGAATCAAAATCTTTAGTACTGAATTTTGCAAAGATCTGAACAATATGACAATTTGAGGATATTATGTCAGAGGAGTAGTGGACGACAACGTCCCACTTGAAGTGCCTCAATTTTTGCCGAGTTTGCGACGAGATGAGTGGTTTCTCATCGTCGTGGTGAAAAATGACTTCTTTTCTATTCGCTATTTCTGGCCATTTCTTCTCAATATTCGCCTTCAGCCGGTCCATTTGGTTCCAACATTTCGTAGAATTTATGATCTGATCTTATGCTAGGTGCTCATAATACACTATTCCCTTGCAATCCTGTTATACACACAGTGTGAACTTTTCAGGCTAACAGCTTGGACTTGGAAGTTGTTAATGCAGTTGATCTTGGGTTAGTTCAATGCCTTTTCCATACGACGTTATTGTAGGTGTCTTTCCAACAATTTGTGCGGAACCTAAATGTTATATGAGCCGTTTAATGCAAAAATGATGTAAATCGAAAAAGGTTGATAATGAAAACTGGATAATGAGAGATAAAGTAAAAATTCTGTAAAGGGTCGAGTGACTGATTCTCACATGTTCTTGTATCCACCGAAAAATTAACGAAGATATATTTAGACTACATCTAGACAAAACAGAATGAAGATTTCGAAATGTTCTGTTACATTAAAGAGGCAGAAGATTCACTTACACTATTTTTGCATTAAACGTCTCGTATCAGGAAACTATTGCACGTTGATATAAGAGATTCTGAACGTTAGATTCCGTTATTTTCAACATCTTGACAATGTATCTGATTGTCAACAGCCGATACTTTGTCATTATCAACTTCGACGGATGTACCAGGCCGTTTCTCATCGCATAGAGTGCAATCTCCACTACGAAATCTCATAAACAACCGTTTGCATCACTTTTAATTACAGCACCATCATCGTGCACATTATAAATCTTCTTTTGTCGTTTGTGCGATGCTTTTTAACAACACAATTTACTAAATTATACGTTTTTTCGTCAGAGGTGTCATCAGCTAACGTACGGCCCTATTTGAGAGGTTAGGAACGCTGCATCGTTACTTGAAGACAATAGAACGCCAGGTGGTATGGAAATATGACATTACTTATTGGCCAACCCGGTATTAATAACAGCAATATCGATACTGAAATTAAATATGATTCGATTGAAGATCTATGGGTGCCAAATCTGTTTAGCTTCTAAATCACGCAGCTGTTTTAGCAGATTTTATTCGGCAAAATTACATTCCTTTTCTGCATCCTACCATCTCAGGTCTATGTCTAATGACTCAAATGCTTCAAATCGTCGAGAAATATCATCATTGCCATTATATTAGTTTCTCAATTTGTTATTCGAAGCACACGTAACATCAGCATCATAGCCAATCGAAGAAGGTTCATCGCGTTAAAACCATTCTATTACGTCGGAATTGTTGCAATAACCGAATCCTGGTATTGTGTTCAATGCAGAAAGAGTCTCTTCTATATTTGTCGTAATATTATCTTCCACTTCTTCCTGTATGGTGTCTTCAATATAAATCGCTAGTTTTCTCCATGCTCTTCTCAGTGTCATACATCTGACACCCAATCAAGCATACGCCTTCGCATAATTGCAATCCTTTAAACCTAACTACTTGTGAAGTTGCATCATATTTTCGCCAGTAATGTCGTTGGTCGTTGACAGAAATTCGTAAAAAGGATTGAACTTCTTACATGTTAAATGTGTTCGGATAATGGAACGTACGGGTAATAGGAAATTCGGTTGACAACGGTTCGGATCATCGAGGTTCTACTGTAATTAGGATGATAAGGATGCAGTTTGGATTAATTTTTAATTATCTTTGTAACATCTTAACTGTAACAGAGGTTATGTTTCTTTTTAACGTAACATTCAAAGAACGTACAACATGCAGTCGAAATGTATGATGTTAATCGATTTCAGATTAATAAACGAAAGAGGAAAAATTACTTGCTAAAGTAGCAAGCTGTTTAACAGGTACAGCAATGTACGATTTGTCTCTTTAAATACTTATATGAATTTTTATGTCTTTATTAATTTACATTTTTCAAATGTATTCGAGGAAGAATACAGCAATCGAATTCTAATTTTTTATTATGCGATATTGACATTGACAAAATATTTGATCGCAAAATTGAAACATTTTCGATTCTTTACCAATTTTTTTCTGGGATATTGTTTAAATTAATATAATTTTTGAACTCGCAGTTGAACCAAGTTACACAGAAAGCTATGAACCCCCGATGTGCAGTCAAGTTTTAGCTCCAAGATTTTAATTTGAAAAAAGTAGCTTCATCTCTATTAAATATATTTTATTTCCTGTTGTTGTTTTACCATTTTACCATTTTCAATGGCTTATTTAGTAGTACATGTAGTTAATATGTGGTTTGGAAGTTTTCTGGGGTAGTTTTAATAGTTAAACAGTGTAAGAGTTGTTTTATGGGTTGGTAATCTTTTTGCAAAGTAATCGTGACAAAATTATGGAATCCGTAATGCGTTTAACTAATCTTTTTGTCATTTCGAGGACTGCTAGGCTTCTGCGTAACTTGGCCCAATTGCATCATCGTCTGTTTCTTAATTTTACAAAGATATTTTAGCAAACTGTAGTTTTTCCTCGCCAATCGATAAACGTACCAAGAGGTAATTGTAACAAGACGTTGATTACTATTTTTTCGTCAGATTTTACTACAAATTTTCCATCTGTGTAAACTGAATAACGAAAAAGGTAAAACAAAAGGGACAACTACCCGGGATGTGAGGGTAGCAATATTCGTATAGAAAAACGCCTAAAGTTTAAACAAGTAAATAGATAAATAAACCGAAAAATTAAAGAAATGAAGAATATATATATACATACATATAAATATAAATGAAAATAAATAAACAAATAAATTCATATGTGCGTATGTATGTGTATATAGAGATACGTATATGTGTACAAATGCATACGCACGCATATAATTATATTGAATTATTATTAATGAGAATAGATGAGAACTTATATATTATTTGTTGGGAGAGCATATATTATACGATATTTAATATATTTAGGATATTTATTTGTTGATTTGGTGATAATATATATATATATATATATATATACATACACATTATATATATATATATAATATATATATATAACATAGAAAAATATATATATATACATAAATAGGTAAATAATTTTTACAAGGCCTATGACAGGTTGAAACAAATGAAACATGGTATTTCAACGGGGAAAAATCGATTGATCACTTTCGCGGTTTTAATCCGGATTATTTTAACTTTACCGCTTAATTCATTGTTTTAATCTGGAGTAATTAGAAACTGGAATAAAATAATAACATTTGATGTATATACAAAGTTGCGAAGTATCCTTCTCCTTATCGAGATCGATTCGTCTCTCTTTTCTAATTTCTGTTATATAGGTTACGTTGAAGATTAAATTTATCACGGAATTAATAAAAAATTGTTATTTTATAGAAAAGTTATACTTGTCTCCAATTATACAAACTCCATACGATTTTATATTATGTATATTGAATTTGTAGTTTACATGCGGTGTTGGGCAAAAGTTTGTTTAATTATTAAGCAATAAATAAAAAATTAAAATACTGTTCGAATTGTGAGGAAAAATTAAATGTCTCATTTAAATAGAAGTCATTCAAGTAATGCGAGAAATAATCTGTTTATTATTTCTTATTAAGGAATGAAATTTTATTTTTAGTTCGGATTTAATTAGACGATAAATGAATAAATAATTTTTGGTTTTTGCTTTGTCTTCTTGCTTCTAAAACTACTCGCCTTTCGAACTAGTTGTCAAAAAGCTTTAATAATTTATTTGTTTGTTAACTTTGACGTATTTGTCACAACTAACGGACATGATTAAAAATTACAAATTGTCATTTACAGTAATCTCTCCGATTGCAATGTTATATTTGCGCAAAAATCAATTCGTTCAACGATCGACAAATCATAAATAAAAATGAATAAAAATAAAAAATACAATCGTACCTGTAAATAACAATTAACTTGGTTACTTTAAATAATGCGTCTAGACTTGTTCAAATAACAAATAATTTATTTCTGTTTTTCATTCGAACTTTCAAATAAAGAATGTCTCTCTAAATATTTATTTACGCGAAGATTTATTCAATAATGTCCAACATTGTTTGCAGGCGAACAATTAACATGCGAAAAGGATGTTCAATTAATTGTTGTTCGATCGATTGTTAAGCAAAGCTTATGGCAAAACGTCGATTAACTTAATTGCGAGGCCTAACAGATACAAATTTTAAACTATCAATGCACGGTAATATTTCGTTCTTTAGTTCAATGGTTCCATCATCGGATTTCGATAATCCTTATCGGAAAACAATTTATCTGAAAGGCGAATTGATCTCGGTAAATCTTTTCCAACGTGAAAGTATTTCTTAACTGTTTTATTTAAAAGCCAGAGGTGAAAATACATCTCGCGTTAACTATCGTTTTGTCGGAAGTTTCTTTACAAAAAATTCTTTCGGACACGGCATTAATCGAGCGAATGCTGTATATTTAGTGCACTTTCTACGCTTTCACATATTTATTAATTTTTTGTTGTCATCGGAAATGATAAGCGATTTTAAAATGACATGTATATAAATGTTTTGTTAAAATGTTACTATCAGTTATATGTACATGAATGAAATTTCATAATTTTATTTAAACGTTAGAAGCGTTGTGTAAACATTTAGAGAAAATATATTAGTTCGTTACGAACCTGTTATTTTTATCGATGTCCGATTTGTTTAGCTGCAGTAACAAAGAATATTCGACATTTGGATTATTAATGGTCGTGTAATTTAATGAAATACATCGATCGATCGTGTTTGTAAGTGAGGAGGAATATCGATGATAAAATATTTGCAAGGAAACTTTACACGTAAGGAAATGAATCTAGCAATAAATTTTCTAAATTAGCGGTTAGTGAGTGAAATTACCATTGAAGGTTCATAACTTTGATCGTTTTCGAATGTCGTGTCTATGTACAGCGACTGAAAATTATCGAGGGGAATAATTTTCTTTTATTAACGAAAGTTGCCCGTAAAATCAGATACTCGGTTGTCGATTAAAAGCAGTTTCGAGCAATAAGATTTTGTATACAATTTATACAAAAATTTAGAAACGATTTTACCGAAATTGAATAAACAAAATTTTTTGCGTTGTGAATTCGTACGGTCAGAAACAAAAAAAAGAGAAAAAGAAAAAGAAAGAAAAAAATAAGTGGACAAGTGGCAAAAATGGTTATCAATAAATTTCAAAATAGTATTAATGTTACATATATTTATATGCGATTTATAATATACCTACATAAACACATGTATTTTAATGAATTGTCAGCCAATTGCAGGGGAACAACAATAGTAGTAGTAGAATTTACTGCACCATCCGTACATTGTTCAATGTTTTCGGATATGATATATAGTACAGTCCTGTAATATTCCAACGAGTGCATAAGATACAATGCAACAGAAAAATAGCAACAATATATGTGTCTAAAAAGTAACAAGACTGCTTCTATAAAGATGTTTACGCGTCGTTTAATGAAAAATGTGTATTGTCCCCTTCGAAACAGTTCCCTTGAGAAGCCATACACCGCTAGATAAGCTGCTGTCGTCCGCAGTTCGAAAATGATGTCCCTTAAGAAGGCTTTCAATTTTTGGAGAAAAGAAGGTTACGTGGGTCTAAATTTGGCGAGTATGGCAGCTGTGGAACCACGAGAATACGTTTCTTGCCCAAGAGCTCATTTATAGAGAATACAGTGTATCAATACGATATACGTTATGTATCAATACAGTATAAGCCTCAAATAACGTCATGGCACTGATACAATATTGGATACAATATTTTCGAGAACCGAAATCTTTCTCATTACTTTTTAGACACACCCGATATTATTATATACTATTCAGAAGAACAAAAAAAAAAAAAAAAAAAAAAAAAAGAAGATATATATAGATATATTACAAAATACTAACAGGTAATATAAATACATAGCTACCACTGCAAATTAGTCAGTGCTACTGCACGTTGCCAGAAATTATGTTTAAAATGTTCTGCAATTTATGAAGTCTCTGATAGAATTTTTACCGATACTTTCTAATAACGTGTTCCAAATGTATTCTATCATTTCGCTTATCCAATGAAATCTCAGCATCCAGTGTACTGCATAAGTTCTCAATTGAATTACAAGCCTTGTTGACAGCCACTTAAGCAATTGAATATTTGAATCTTGAGAAAGCTTTTTACTTTTCTTGGCAGCATGTCTGCGATCATTATCTTGTTGTAGGATGAATACTTCGTTGAGACCAATTCTTAAGCCTGTCTCTTTTAAATTTTCTTTTGTTATTATCAATGTACCTATCTTCGTTCATGATTGTATTTATAGATACTGAGGAATCGATCCGATATGCCAATGAAAAATTCCTTTATACCGGTGCTTCTTAAACTTTTTCCATTCCCATTTTGCCCGGACAAATTTTACACCATCCCTGTTATACATATAAAAATGTACACAAAGTAAAAACAAAAATGAAACATTGATCGATGATAAAGCAAAGAAGTTTAATTTCAAATGAAAATTAAATTTAATTTAAAAAGTTCTATTTGATTGTTCATTTTTATATGAAGAATTGAATATTGTCTGGATATTCGATACAACATAATATTTTGAATGTTTTTCAAAATTTATTTTTTCTATTATTCTTCACCTCCCTTCCTACATTTCTCATCTGTTCCGTTCCTTTCTAACTCCGTCCAGTCCACCATATAAATTCTCTTTTTTCCTTATCACTTGAGATATCATCAGGGTTTATTCGTTTTTCTTCCAAACATCGTTCCACTAAACTGTTTTCTCTATTTTAAAGTTTTTTTATATTTCTGTTATTAACATGGCTTACGTGTAATTCAACTTTATTTAACCTTCGTCTTGCAGTTTTCGTCGAAGCTTATATCTCTACTTTTTCTACAATTTTTTGTTACGCTCATTGGCTTTTATCGGTATTCGTGGACAATTCCAGAATCTTTGTCTATGATAGCACATTGTCTTTATCAAATAGTATGCAATAGTTTACGTTTATATATTTTGTCGACTATGCTTTTTTGATAAACTGTATGTATTTTAATATACTATATATATTTTGAAGCAATTATGTGGTCACTTAATTGATTACGACGATCTGAAATAACCCAATTTTAAACCTGTAATCAAAGTCTCGCCATTTTTGGCATCATAGTATTATTTAAGAAATAGTCCTATTGTTGCAAAGAATTTTATTTGAATCAATAGACTTATTCAATTGACCACATTTAAGAATCACTTACGTTTGCTGTCTTGAATAACGGAACCGGAAATGTCCTCTTAATCGACTATCTTATTTATCAAACACAATTTTTTACAGTCTACTTATTCGCCATTCTTCTGCTATCTTCTTCTATCAATTTCAGTTATTGATTAAGAAGATATATTATAAATCAGATTTAAGTATGTAAGATTAATACTATTTTAATGAAACTTTATCGAACACTATTTCTCTACGTTTGTTTCTGACCGTATATTTACTTGCCGTTAGATTTTTAAATAATAAATTTTTCCAAATCGTTTCGATATTATCTGACAGTTACTTTCGATTTGAACTTGATTAATTATTAAATGATACGACCGATTTCGACGTGCATTTCGTTTCCTCAATCAACGTTCATGTAACTCGTGAAGGAACGATTATTTTCTATTGTTAGAGTTCTAATTGTTACACTTCTGATTAGTTGTTTTTTATAAGGCGAAATAATTTGTAAATAAAATAATAATAAATAAGGAGAAGAATAATAATTAGGAGTAACGAAAGACAGAAACTTTTGTGATGGATGGTTACGTTAGTAACGGATAATTAACAAATAATTAATTAGGCTGAAATTTACTTTGCCAGATTAAGGATTATTGACTTCGTTTCTTGCAATCTTGTCGTTTTCGTCCTGTAGAATCTGGAAATACAAGCTTTAAGCCACTAGTTTAAAAATTATGACTGTGTAAAACTGAGTATTTTTAGGTTATTTTATACCTTGTTTTGACGCCATATTGACTTCTATACACGATTCGTCCAATGAGTGTCGCTGGCTGTGAATAAATGCATATGAATGGTGGCCACTTTGTGGCGGGATTTTGAATCATGAGTATTGGATTATTTATTAATTATCAATTAATTGGATTATTTATCAATTAGGTTTGGGTTACTCCTTACGTTTGTCGCCCATTTAATATCACAACAGTGACATAACGACATTTAGCCACTTATACGTCTTCAACGCGTGAGATTCACATTTATCGCACTATTTTACAAACTGTCGAAATTTATTAGCATAGTGACATTGTACCTTGATAAAGAGAAAGATAATAGAAAAAGAGAAAGAAAATGCTGGACACACAGAGGTTTGAAATTAGGAAGAAGCGAAAGTGCATTTGACCCACTGTATGTGTAAACAAATAATTAGAGATGTACAAAAATTCCATCGATACTCTCAAATATCAACGGTGCGATATCATATATTATTAAAAAAAAATAGAAAATGTTATACAAAAACGAAATACGAAATTTGGAGTAACAACGCCCGAAAAAAATGGACAGTACGTCTAAGCTAGATGCAGAATAATAAAATCTTATTTGCGATATTTATAATATATATAAAATTAAACCAACTAAACTGATTATAGGTCTTGATCTGATTACATTAAATCATAAAAAATTGAAATGATTAAGCTAACCCTGTTCGTCACCAACGCGTTATCAGCAATAAACGCTTAACCTAACTCAGATTGCTATCGAGACGATACGGGGAAGCGTCAATGCTGTGCGGTTGTCGTTAAGTGGACAAACTTGTATGAAAATGCTACTGTTGATGCTAGTCTGACGCTGTTCAGGTGTTGTGCTGTTGAATGAGTGACAATCCTTGTACATAGAATTGAGCGTCATTGTTACTAAAGTAGAAAATTTTGTATTTCACTCATCTTCTTAGAAAATAAAGCTCATAAATGAAACGTGTTAAAAATATATTGGTTTCTTCAAAAGAAAAAAAAAAGAAAGAAATTTTCAGTAAAGTTCGGTTGAACCCTCATCGGTGCAGGCCAATCAATTAAGAAACAGAAGCAACGTGGCGTCAAAGGGACATGCAAAATACTTTTGGAATGTTCATAATTTTTTATCCAGTGAGATTTCTCGCTTTAAAATATGTATTTGTCGAATCCTGCGCGTCGAAAATAGCCAGTCAGCAAAAGAAAAAGAGTCAATAATTTTCGATCCTGAATAATAAAGTTCAGCCGTTAATTAACCCATCTCGGTAAGCTTTAATTATTGTTAATTATTGAATATTAGGTAACCGATAAATTAGTCATTGATCAACGAGCTAATTTACTTAGGGCAGAGAATTCATGGGACTTTTACTCTAGAGAAAATAGAATTCGCGCAGAGACGAATGTGTTAGTTAGCTGGCGAGCTATTCCTTGTGATCTTAATGGGGAATAATGGGCTGGCTGATCGTATGGTTAAACAGTTACCGAAAATATCTTCTCTCTGTTCTATGTCTACCGTGGAACCATAGGCCACATACGCATAGATGCACACCAACAATTGGTCGGCACGATTAAATAAACAAATAACAATCGATTCTATCAGCAGTGAGTCGATACCAGGAATCACCGAAGGCAACGGTTTTAATTAATCGGTTTGCGTCGCCCGAAATATTCGAACGTAAATTCAAAACTCGGTCGAACATAATTGAAAGTAAAAAGTGAAACGTTTCTCGACTATAGTTTAGAAATTTATTAATGAATTTTAAATTATCGAGAGAATGTGCAAAGGCGGAGGGGGGGGGGATATAACTTTTTTCGAGCTAAAAGGTAGGAAACGCGCGATTGTTTCGTTGAACAAAAGGGGAAAAGAAATACCGAGGTAAAAATTAGGAAATGGGGCGTGTGTGCGTGTGTGAGAGGAACAACAAGAAATTTATAAAGATATACGAATAATCTAGATACCAGATAACGAGATGACATACTCCATGCCTTACATAGAATTATCTAAGCCTAAGTAGATGTATCTATATAATTAGTCATATTAATTGAGATAAATTACGAGAACGTCATGGTCAACAAAGAATCGAGAAATCGAGCATATGCACAAATCAGTTTCCGGGGATAGATCTTCGAAATTAGAAGTTTTATCTTCTTTCGTTTCCTAAGTGTTTTCTTAACATCTAACAGAATAGCTAATTGATGTTGTAACGTATTACGTTGCGTTAAGAGATATGTTTTTTTTTGTATATTTTTTATTTTTCTTCTTTTTTTTTCTTCATATAATTTAAGATGGATATCAAAAACATCGAGAGTCTTGAGGTCTTCACGACCTGGGTTGTCGCTATTCACGCTGTTACATATAGCACTGATCCGTTTAACACAGTTTGAGGCTTCTGAGAAACAGCCTCGTCCAGAAGCGTAAGAATTTCGACGCTCCGCCGGCTTTGCAGCTGGCTTTCTCAGGGCTGAAACAGAATTTATAGTGTTTCACTTTGGAGGAACACGGTCGATGAACGCTGCTTTCATCCTCGAATGATCCACGGATGGAAACAAGTTTATCCGCGATGTTCCTCCGAAGTGCAACAGTGTAAATTCGGCTTGAGCGTATAGGCCCATGTTGTACACTTAAAACATGTTGCATGCATCGACTCTTAAGTTTCATGACACGTGTTACAATTATGTAGTTAGTTATCGACAGATAGACATCAGAAGTAACTTGTATCGATGCAGGAACCCAACCAACAACACAGTCCTATCTTAGTTATGTATAGCGTAGTATGGCGAGTATAAACTAATTGGGACACAAATTTCAACATGTAAAGGACATCACCGATTTAATTTACTTAATTTACAGTCGATTCATTATTATTGTATTTTTGGGTGAACTTTATCCAGTAAATGTTGAGAAACGGAATGATACGCAAATAATTTTTATAATCTATCGGTTCGTTGATTTTTAGTTTCATCAACAACGCGAAATTAGGAAACCTGTTTCTTTCAATTGGCCATATTCTTGCGCATTTCTTTTTAGATTTTGAATTTTCTACCTTTTTATAATGAACAGATTCTATTATCGATAACGATACTGGAGGTGGAAAATAATCAGACACGTTGAAACACGCGTTTCAACATTGACATCACGCTATAAATTGAGAAGAATTGGCAATGTAGAGGTAAACTGAAACTGAACAGATTTCGTGAAACCTAGATGTCGGCGCATCGAAACACGTTTCAACACGCGAATCTTAACGGCGTGGATAGCGATAGAAGAAATTGTAAAATTCTGTGATTGTATTCGTAAAAAAAATTATTGCGCTCTTGCAATTTTTTAAAATTTCTATCGTATCGTACAAGCTACATACATTAATTCTGACTGATTAATTCTGATTCTAATTAAATGTGTATTAAAAATTCAAAATAATCGGAGGATGTTCCGAATGAGAAGAAAAATGAACTTTGTCTCGAAGTTACGAGAAAAGGGACGATGAGAAGGGTTGTGATTTAAAACTCGTGTGATCGTTTAGAGGAATATTTTCATCGACGATTTACCATAAATAAGTGCACGATAGTTACAAATATTTATATACCTTTAGACTCCAATTGTTACTTACAAAAAAAAAAAAAAAAAAAATCGTCGATGGGAGGTTTCGGTAAACGAATAAATTGGTCAATGTGATCAGCGGGTTCGTTGTTGACCGAGCATTTTTCTTAATGAACTTATATCCCTAATTAGAGTGGAAAGTGGCGCTGATTAACTAGACATCACCTCGGAAATTGAAAACTCGGTGGATTCTGAATTTTGTTCGTACGGTGTTTGTCGATAGAGCTAGAATTTTCGTAAACATCCGCGAAAAGAGAAGTATATTTTCTCTTCGAGCGTTTATATTAAACTTCGTCAATTTCTCTTTCACATCGTATATTTTGATTTTTAACTTGATCCATTGGTTGTGTACATTTCTAAAACCGAATGACTTAACAGCTTCCTGAATAGCGTCGTTGGCAATAAAAATTAATAAATCTGTCGAACGTGAAAATAAAGCGTTTCTAAAATATAATCGCGGCAAAGTTTCCGTAGTAAATTAAATTCGTCGAAAGCAAATCGATAAATTAATACGCCTCGTATCGGTTAATCACGGATTATCGAACGCGATGTACAAGTGATGCGTTAATAAATATATTCCTTAAAATACTGATTTATTTCCCCAAAGAAAAACTTCTATATAGTTACCGTGTGATAAAACAGATAGAGATAATAAATATTTATTAACTATAACATTGTTTATTTATACGAAGGAAATATTTTGAAATCCTATTCTTTAATCATTAATTTATTTCTTTATTATTAATTAAAGTTCTCTGATATACTTAATCGCAAATAACATACGAATGCGTGATCCAGACAAGTCACTAGTATGGAAATAACGCTGAAAGAAACAATTTTTTCTTTTTTTTAAATTTATTTAATAATAGATGAACATATATGATATAGTTAACCAGGAACGAACAATTTATGAATTTTTTTATCTTTTATTTTGTCGAATGTCAGATATATAAAATTAATCGAAAATTAAGAAACTATTGTCGATGACTTATTTATTCCCTTCGAATAATTAAGTGATCGCAAGAAATTCTCTTTTGCCCTAAATCTTTGAACGTTTCTTTCTTAATGACGAAATGCGATTTGATTACTATCGAAGAACTAAATCTACTACTATTCATTTTTATCGATAAGAATACTATTATTTAAGTAAAGGATATGTAGACATTCTGGAAATGGTTGTTCACTCGCATGTATATCCATATAAGTTGATTGCATATACCGGTGCTTCTCAGCCACATGATAAGACCGATTTTGTGTTTGAAATTATTGCGGTAAAATTCAATTTCCAACTGAATCGTTGGTTGAGAAACACTAACTCGACTCCTCCCCATATTACTGCTACTGTACTTTCTTTTTTCTGGTAGCAATGGAGAATAAAAAATTTCCCAAAGAAATTGTACGATTAAATGAAAAGTTAGGGTAAAACTGTTATTTAGGGGACCCAGCACGTATATCATCAAGGTCAATTGTCATGAGTGACCTTCGAAGGATTTTAGACATTGCTCGTTGCTCGTTAAAAAATCACGAGATAAAAATTGTGAGTCTATGATTACTTTGTTCCACATTAATTAAGGTTAAAGTTAAGTTAAAATTCCCAAACCTGACCTAAACCTAGTTGTGACAACGTAATTAAGAGATTCGTAATAATTCTCACGGTCTACCTACGCTTTTATTAATTTCTCCACGTAGATCCTGACATTTATGCGTTTCTTCCTCTGATACGAAAGAGATTTGAGTTAGGTGATGGCTCAAACTGCGCAGCCAACAATGAAATTTGTTAATAATTTTTTAATGAACAACGAGACACGGTTAGAACTTTTCAAAGGTCACCGAAGAGGATGACCTTGATAACATATCGTTCTTTTGCTGCAACAACGACGTAGTTCAAAATTGGTAGTTTCTGAGTTATTGGTATAGAAAAAACAGTTGTTTCTTGTACTTTATACTGGTGGAGTTCTGCAAGTGAACTTCGAGAATTCACTGCGCGTCGACAGCTATGTCGCTATTGCATGTGCAGCAAATGAATGATATGTGAAGAATAAGATCATTGGAGATGGACTGCCAGGCAGCAGTTTTACCAAAGCTAGTGTTATAAAATTGCGTAAAACAATAGAACTGGTTTGAACAACGGAAATTGTAGCGATATTCAAAGAAACTGAATGGAGTCAAAATATTTGCGTCATATGGGTGAACTGAGAAGATTTATTTGTCGACAATTCGTCAAATATTTCCATCAAGTTTAGTTTGATATTGTATATGTTGAAGCTACTGTGAATTAAAGTGTAAACAGTTACCTAGAAATTCTGCGGGCTATCGACGATAGAATTAAACTGCCAATCTATGTTGCAAAATATTTCGTGCATATAAGTTTATGATAATCTGTACAACGAAACGATGTGATTTTAATAATTACATTACGCGGAGAATATTTTGCAAGATGTGGCAGTAGATCGAGATATTGTATCTTTCAAACAAACTTGTGTATTCATCTGTGTTTTTATTCTTTTTTTTTTTTTTCTATTTCTATCGCCGATACGGCGATACGAAGCGTTTTTGGACTTATCCGCATAAAAATTGTAAAAGCTGGTGGATAAGAGGAATACCGGACGTAGAGTTGATTTACGTAAGAGAAAAGATAATAAACTTGAAGTTATGGCGATACCGATGGCCTTCTCTCGAAAACTGAAAATGTAAAAGAAATTGGTACCGAGAGGAGCGCCCGCGGTTGTGATAAGCTATTAGCTAAGTTTACTAATTGATTAATTAGATGATCGTCCTAACCGGTTAGTGCGGCTTCATTGTCCTGATTTGTTGTTTGTCATTTCCTTTATTCTTTCCTGTGTTATTTTTAATAAATTCACGGATTATTTTGTTTAAATGCCTGTCTGTTTATTTATTTATCCCCCTTTATCGTTCCTTTTTAATACCCTTAAGTGTATGCGACGAAACACCTGAGTTAAGACAAATACATTAGAACTCTGTTTATATGAACCTATCGAAGAACAAATTAGTTTACATAACCAGATCGTTTATATGGTAGGAATTCATGTTCATATAAGAGGATTCCACGAAACATATGCTCTCAAATACGTAATAATATTGCAAATCTGTATCGAGTGCGAAGCATGAAAGTGTGTCACATAACACGTGCCTCTACCGTTTATATCCTAAAGGCGCGTATACAGTGACAGACTTCGTCCGCATACATTATCCCCCGATAATTATCAAAAGATGTATGTAGGGTGCTTTACAATTGAAAATGTGTTAGAAATGGAACACGCAGATTGTCGAAATTCTTTGTACAAATGTGACCATCGCCAGGTCCTTGCAAGACCCTTTCAACAACGAAAATGAGAATCCTAAACTTTGTTAATCCTGATTTTTAAATAATAAATACATACATATGTACTGTTCCGGAGCCGGATATCATAAAAATATAAATAATATTATAAGGACGAAACAAATTTTCGTTCGAAACAGGATTAAATTTTTATCTCTCTGGACGTGAATTTTCTCTCCAATTTGAAACGCAAATTGTAAATACTCGTCTGCGGATAAATATCTGCCAGTATGGTCTAGGCTTTAGGTCAAGTGCGCACTAGCGACAATTTGTCACGCGATAGTTTTTTCGCTTACAAAAAGGGCATTCGTTTATATGGACGTGCGCGCATTTGGCGACGCGATCGCAGAACTTTTTCGTTATTAGAAAAAGAAGAAGAAATAGAACTTTTGATTCATGCGACTGAGAGCGACAAATTGTAGCTAATGCAGACTTAGCTTTATTGGTCATTTACATGAGGCCCAATGCAGACGCGAGACATTTTTCCGTGTGATGTTACTGCGATCGTATATTTGTTCTTGTTGTTCTTGGGGGAACAAATTAAAGAGACAAAGGAAAACACGCGATCAAAAGCGACATCACGCGAATAGAAGTTGCTCGTCTGCATCAACTCGTCTAAGTAGATTGACACTCGGCGACAATTGAGATGAATAGAAGCTCAACTAAATTTCAGATAACCAGGCAGTGCTAAAATTTCGTTCATATAAACGGAGTTCTATTGTAGTCAGTGTAGTTCTTGCGGAAAATGACGAAAATGGGTTTTACTTCATTTACAAGAGAACTTTCGACTTATGGAAAAGGGCGAACATGGAATCGGAAACTTCTCAGTTTGAAGTACGCGATTATCGACAATAATTTTGTAAAACAATTCGCTAGAAATCGAGGAAACAACAGTTAACGATCTACCGAATCGGAAAGTTTCTCAAAAGGGTTCTATCCTCGATCGTTTCCTTTTTTTTTTTTTGTTTCTAAATAAATAATGACGCAACAGTAACATCAGTATTAAAAATAGAAAACACATCGAATTTCCAGATAATAAACGTTGAACATGCTTAAATAAAACAAACTACGTGAAGGACAAAATTTAAACATATATATGTAACTAATAGATCTACACACGTGTTAGGGTGATTGCACCTAACACGATAAAATAACTGTACCTAATATGATAGAGCAGTTGCACCTAATTTGAAAGTTTCCCAAAAAGAGAAACATGCTTTTGTTTGATGAAATTAACGTCAAATCAGTTAAAGTTTATATATATTCGTATGTTAACAGCTTTTTTTATTAACTGCTTATGTACAATTTATCAAATAATGATATCTAGCACTAATTATGGCCGTTTATATATATATATATATATATTGAAAGTGAATATATCATTGATGTATCACATTGTCATTTACTATCTTGCTTTGCTAAATGTGAAGGATATATAGTTGGAGGAATTGGTGCCGTTTTGGCAATTCCTGTACCTCGGAGATATACAGAAGATGCGCTGCTAGCCGATTGTAGCGTTGAGCTTGCAGTGACGATTAGCATCATTTGCTAAGTTAGGTGACCTCTTTTTTTTATAGGGATTCCCTGTGAGAACATCGGTTTCGTTGTTGATTTAGCGGTTTGAAACACACTAACCTACATTCGTAATGGCTCTTAACTTTCTATTTTGCCATTTTTGAATAATTTAAAAGTTTGAGCCAGAAACAGTGTTCCACAGGGTTGGCTGGCTGTTAATAGTTAACTATGCAAAAGTTCTAGTGTCTTGAAGTCAGGGTAAAGAATTTAAAAAAGATAATTTAAAAAAAAGTTCAAAAAATGGCACCTAGCATGAGACACCTAGAAAAGTAAAGGAATCTCAAGAAGCTTTTATTTCTCTATGAAAAATGAATATTTATTTAAATCAACAGGACAAACAAACAAACATCTTCCATTTTTTTTAAATTTACGTTATATAATTTTCTTTGTCTTCTATGTGTTGAACACGCGGAGTCACATCGTTCGTCATTCCAATAAAAACGGCGAAAAAATTAAACCCACTTTCCACTATCGTCGCTTCCTTTGTAATCGCTGACACGAACAACGGTATTACTTACTGTTGATTTTCATGATGATTTTACTGTTCCATATTACGTGCATTCAACGTGTTCCACATTGGGCACATACGTATTTCGACAGAAATTAACCATTACATTAAGAAGCAGATAAATTTTACGGTAAATTTCGTTTGAAGACTCAGGAACACGTTTCAACGTTGAAATGTCAGAAACATGGTTTTTTTAATTTGCCTGCAGTAAAAGATTTTATCATTTAACTCACCTCTCAAGAGATTTTATACGCTTTCGAGCACTGATGTAATCCACTGCATTGAACAACAGATCACCAAGCGAAACTGAGACTTGAATATGTTTGTTCTCTTCCTTTTAACGAAATATTTTACGCTTTGCTGACTGATGTTGCTAGTTACTTGGCCAGATATTGCAGTGTGTTCCATATTAGGCGCTGGTTCCATATTAGGTACAGTTACTATATTCCATAAAAGACAAGATTTACGCGTGTCGTATGTCGTATTACGTTTCATATACATCAAGTCAATATAGCGTCAACATACTGTGAGAGGTCAACTTATCATGACAAATACTGTTGTTCTTCGTTCCAGCCGTAAACGCTGTACACGTGTTTTACGATAGAATTATTTGCCAAGCGTTCGGATCCAATTTCATTGTGAAAAAGAGGGCACGTTTACGATATCAGATTTTACATTTGCATAATTTGCAAAATAATAATAATTTCGTTAAACGAACGAAACGCACATTTAGGTGAAAACGATTATTCTCTGATGAAAAATTTCCCTTTTTTGGAATAAACGAATTTTGGAATAAGAAATTTAGGATTGCGTACGTTTAATAATAAAGATAGAATTAAAAATGGAAATAATAGAAATCGAGTATAATTCGATCGATAAAAATGACGGATTTATACATTCGTGATAAAATCGATTGGCTTCGCTATCGCGAGGTCTACTGACGAAAATGGAATCAAATCGCTACGTAAGACGAACAATTCGCGGTTATCTTTTACAAATACGAGGAAAATATTAACGGTTTCATTACGTTCAATTTAACAAACTTTGTCGAGTTGTTCATTCTATCCATAGATTATAAATTTGAATGGATTTAATTAAAGACACTTAATTAAATTTTCATTTGATTTTGGTTTAATTAAATTTCGGACAGATTTAATTGAAGAATATTGCTGATTTTAGTACGCACAGCAACAGCGAAAAATTCCCAAGATCTTAAAGGTTATTATACTCGTCGTGGCAAAATGTCGAGCTTTTCGTAAAGGCGTAAAGTGTAATCTTTTATTTACGGAAATTAAACAACGCGTATGAGTTCCTTAGCGAACCACTATAAGTATTGTGACAATGTGCACGAAGAAATGGAACTTTTCGTTGTCAAGAATATTGATTTTCGTATGTGTGGTCTAATATAAAGAACCGTGTGAAACAATATGAACAGTGTGTTAAATTTGGAGGAAAATTTAATAAATCTCGCTCGATTTCAATCCGAAACAAGACTGTACTAAAGATTACAATTTTAAATAATGTTGTTATTTGCATTAAAACTAGCGAGAAAAAGAAAAATAAGAAATTTGAATAAAGTAGTATATTAAAGTTATACTAAGTTATACTACTATATATCAGATATATTATACATAATATATAATACTAATAAAAATTATCTGTCTATCGTTCCCAATTACACGCAAAAATAATTTAATTATAATTAATTATATAATTAAAATAATTATTATAATGAAAAATAATTAATTATAGTGCATGAACGACTTTGTAGGTTTGAAAGGAAAATTCTGTTAAAATATGTAACTGGGAACAAAAGAAAGTTTATAGGATGAGCAGACAAGAATAAGACGAAAGATGTTAAAATCTTAGAAAAAAAAGGTCTAATTGACAGAAATAATTAGATTCTTAAAGTACTATAATTTTAAAAAATTTGTTTGTAATTGACAGGAACAATGAGTTAATTGAAACATTACAATGTTAGAAAACGAAGTTATAATTGATAAGAGTACTTAAATTATTAAAACACTATAGTTTTGAAAAAAGGAATTATGATTAACAGAAATAATTAAATTGTTAAAAGACTACAATTTCAGAAAAATGAGTTGCAATTGATAAGAGCGATTACATTATGATTAGATAAAAAATGTTCAATGCACCAAGCTTACTATCAATATGTATAGTTACGTATAGTATACTTATATAATGTAGTTATCGTAAAAAAACATATGAATTTTAAACTATCCTTCAGCCACCACTATATACATTACATCTTTATAGGAATGTACAAGTTTCACATACAAAAATTTTCAAAATATATAAATCTTATTTTGTCTGCTTTTGTCACTGCGACTGTTCTGATGTTCTATTCACATACGATATTTCTGATATCGAATAATCTGCTAGATTGTTGTTGTTATCATTGAAATGGCTCAATTCTGACTAAAAATTTCAATATCTGTCATTTTATCGGAAACAACATTTATCAACCAAAGCATGATTCTATTAAACATCCATTGATCTTCATTTATATGTCTATTTAAAAATTCTGTACTTTCGGATGCAGAAAAATCTTTGACAGCGTTACTGAAATTGTACGTATTTTTTTTATTAAATTGTATATTTATATTTCAACTAATAAATAATCAAATGCTCCATATCACGACAGCCTGTCATCGCATACAGTATTGAGCTACGCTGTAGTATTTAGATCCACGCTTATTTGGTCATACGATACATCGTTGGAAAGCCTATGAGTAGAGTAATCCAACATGGATGGCCACGGCCACCGCAAATATCCCATTCAGAAAATATGAGTTGAAACGTGGAAACATTAGCTTAGGTAAGCAAGATCTATTTAATCCAATTTTGCATACGGCGATACAACAGTGATATTATAGCAACACCTACACGAAAACCAGCGATATTTACCATCATGAAGCACCTAACAGATGGCGAAGAATGTTCATCGACGAATATTTGTGTCTATAAATCAATTACCGTCAGTCGTATGTGGCATAATCTTTCTCGAATTTTGTTGGCAAGACTGTGTTTAAAGTTTACAATTTTCTCTTCCCTCCCTCCTTTTTTTGTTATAAATAGTCTTTAAAATGTTTGAATCTTTTTAATCTTTTTAATCGTATGCACGGGCATAAATTAAATTATTAACTTGTATTTGCTGAATGGGACGTTTGCAGTAGTCGTGACTAGCTTTGCTAGACTTCTGTGCTCATCAACTTCCCAATGGTGGATCGTACGATCTAATGGGCATAGGCTTAGAAAACATAGTGTTGCACAGTCTGGTGTAAAAATGGATTTTTTAATTGTACGCGAAGGAAACCCATAACCTTCATTAATCATCATGAAGAATCCATTTATCTTGTTCTTTCTTCTATTAAGGCTTGTAGATGATGAGAGACTGTTATATGACGCGGATCTAATTTACGTGTACCATCTCGTACAATGACGTGTATTAGACACGATTAAAATCTTTAGAGCATCATTGGTAACTTCCTTCGATCGCTCATGATTCATTTTTAGTGTTTGTATCTTTTCTTATTCAAGATCTCTCACGCCAATAACAAATTGTACGTCTACTTGTAATTTTTGTACGAAATCCTTTATTAGTTCATGTTTTTTTTGCTCATTATAGTAATGTAATATACTATTTCGCGATACGTCTAACCACTATGCACTATATTCTGCAGTGCAACACTATATTCTCTAGGCCTATTGGATCGTGCGATCATCATTGGGAGGCTGATTTCGTAAAATGTTACATCATTAAGAATTTGGCCATTTCACACGCAACAACCTAGTATTTATAGCAATTATTAATTTAAAGTTTTAAAAGTACGGTAAGAACTGCAATCAATTATGATCACCTTTCTCGTAATCAAGCGAAGTTTTGATTGTACGGGCTAATCTGATATAGTATATGAAAATCGTACAAGCAGAAAATCTCATGCAAAAGTAAGTCGAAAATGTAGAGTATCAGTTTTTCATACAACGCTTCGTTTTTGAGAAAATCGACTATGAAATTTCATTAAGTATGCGGGCGCTCGAGGAGGAACGAGACTATACAAAATTCTGGCTTATACCACCGAATAAAGTGATACAAGAAATTCGTTCAATCGGCTCTCGTTATCTCTGCACTCGTACTTGACGAAATCTTATTTGTCTGATTTTATCGAAAATAGATGCTTATACCATAAAACCTCAGTTAGTTCGTCTTCATGTATGTATTTTAAAAAAGAACATACATATTAATAATAGCAACACAAGTAATAAAATTAAATAAAGAGCTGTTCGTCTTAGAAAGTTCATCTTTATTCTATGTATTTCAAAGAAAGAACATAAATATTAATAATAGCAACAGAAGTAATAAAATTAAACAAAGAGCCGTTCATCTTAGGAAGTTCATCTTTGTTCCATGTATTTCAAAAAAGAATATAAATATTAATAACAGTAACATAAAATTAAACAATAAGCTGTTCATCATATCATATTCGATGTCCACTTTTAATTTATTCTGTTGCATTATTCTGTACTATAATTCTACTACATTGTTCATTGAAGTCCCATTGAAATCACCAACTCCGATTTCGTCGGTAACAATTGGCCGACACCAGACTGGATCGACGACAATGATAGTCGACACAGAATTTAACTAATTGCAGAGTTTGGTTTAGAGTTCACAGCACATATTATATCAGTCCGTGTCCCAGCTTTGTCCACTTAAGAAATATGTATCTCGGTCATTATTGTTCGGTTGACAGTATCGGTTAATGCCGACGTCGGATAATATTGCTGTCGACGCAATTGTCATCATTCAAATCTTGTATGGAACAGGTCTGATATCGATGAATTGTAATTATGTAAAAACAGGGCCAGTGAAATCCGTGTCGGTGATTTCTCAATGGAATCCATTCATTGCAGAGATTCAAAGTCCAGGATTAGTCGAAATTATAGGAATAAACAAAAATATCTTTAACAACATCATCTTTGTTTGCTAATGACCAGGAACTGGACAAGTATGAAAAAACAATAATAAAATACTACAATGAAATCTTTTTATTTCTTTCTATGAATATGTACTTGTACAATCGACGAACCTTTAAGATCTTGGGTCAACTTTTCGAATATTTTGTATGTTGATTATATTAGAATTTTTCTGCACTGTCCTATCCAATAACATCAGTAATCGTATAATCCGTCACTGAGGATCCACATATTGTACTCTGTTCAAAAAGTTTGTAGAATTACATCAGCATATCGTGGGCCAAACGTAGCATCAAATTTTCGGATTTCTAAATCATTTTTCAGAATTAAATGTACAATTCCTGAATTGATGCTGAGCTCTTCAGTGACCGCCGGGGCAGTCGATTTAACAACAGAAATTTATGAACAGATTCAATGTTTTCATCGATGTGCGAGGTAGAAAGTGGACCCTCGCGAGTGTTATGTTCCACGTCTTGTCCTCCTTTTTGAAATCTTTTTCCTCATTCGTAAGTGATTGCTGGCTTCACAGTATTCTCTTCATATGCTTCTTTTAACGTAACAACTATTTCGATTTATTTTTTCTCGAATTTTGTGAGAAATTTTGCATTAATGGATTGTTGCTTTTAAAAAATCACTAGATATTTTCAAGGCGTGTGACGGCCGAAAAAAACAGGGCGTACTAATAGCGTTGCCAGGCGAAATCCCTCACGAGGAACAACACGATGGCACATTACCCCCGTCGCTACTCTATAGCTACGTCGCTTGTGTCACGTGGCATGAATTTCACACAGTGACAATAGTTACTTGTGCTCCACCTCCATTTGTCTAATCTACACTCCATAGTATGAGTTACGATGTCCGCAGTTCACTAACTACACTACTTCTCGTATTATCATCAGAACCTTTCCCTTTTTCTCTCGACCTGGTAACGCTGCATACTAAAAACGTTGCCATCAGCAAACGATTTATCATAGGCTGGCGAAATTTAATCCGTTTACAGACAGAACTACAATCTCCATTTCTCGGCCGACCAAATCAACACACCATTGCTGAGATGACATAAAAAAATCATTTTACGAACTCTTTGAACAGAAAGGTGTATCACCTCGAGACAGCGTCTCTTAGAACTGTCCCATTTCTTCGATTCCATTCACGTTTTTGTCAAACTAATAAAATCTCTTTACAACATTCAAAGAACCCCCTCCCCTCTCCTTTTCCTCTTTTTCCGCTTTATTCCAAAAGAGTAATCCATCTTCTCTTTCCTTCCTCCACATTTCTATTATCTTCCTTGTTTTGTTTCTTTCGAATTTCGTATCTCTTTTTCCCCACTCTTTATCCCACTCGTTCTGCATTCCCTCTTTCCAGTACTCTTTCACCCTTAGTTCCTCCTTAATTTCACCCCCGCTCCCGCACCTAGACGTTGCAGTCGTCTTTCTGTCTTTGCTCTTCATCCTCTCTTCTGGGTATTTAGGCTTTTGCTCCCTCCAAATTCTCCTGTATGTGTGCCATCGTGTTTAGACTCTTCCACTTTCCACCATCTTTACCTTGTGGCTTCTTTTTGTCATTCATCCATGCGATAAAAAGTATCTTCTTTAAACTCTGCCATTTCTTCACTTCCATCCATGTTTTTGTCAAACCAATAAAATCTCTTTACAAAATTCCCAAACCTGCTGTCCTTTTTCTCTATTTCTGTATCGCAGAACGATAACCTGCTGTCTCTTTTCTTTCTCCATATATCTATTCTTACCCTCTCTGTCTCTCCTTACACTCCATACTTTTCCTTTTTCTTCATTTTCTTCCCTTTCTACTCGCTCTCTTCTTTTCATCTGTGTTTCTTGGTCCCCGAGGCTACTTCAGAAAGATCTTCCTACAGAAATTATACGAATTGTTCGTCTTTATGCCATTTGAACCGTACCAACAATTTAGATCTTCGAAGAACGTTTTATCTAAAATATTTGCCAGACTTTTCGATTGACTCTGTTCGAAGGACACGCAGTTGTGCATAGGTCCAGCGCTTTTTGCCAAGTTACAGAGGTCATGGAACACGGTAAAATTTTAACACGTTTCTTTCTCTCTCTCTCTCTCTCTCTCATTACGTTAACGCGATTCTTTTCTACGTTCGAGAGATATTTGCCGGTACGTGTTTGAAACGCGGACATTTTTCAAAGCAACGGTATATACAGATCGAGATCTTTGAACATTTCAACATTTAATGCTTCAACTAATATTTTAATTAAACGGTACGTAAACTAAAGATTTTAGAACTACGTTCAATCGACAGATTCTCAGCAGTGTTAGACGAAGGTCGGATCGTTTTACATTGCTCGCATCGATCCTTGTTCATCCTTGATATTAATATACGCTAATAACTTTATTATCTTCTGTTCTATGCATTAGACGGTTTTCGAGACTTTATTATTTGATTAAAATCTTACTTGTTTAATATCGATCGTTAAAAATTAACTCTGGAATGTTACTAACGCAAACTGATCATAGCTTGTCCGATATTATTAGAATCTTCTGTAATGCAGTGTCTATAACGTAAAAAAACTTTGTACTATTGTGTCATTCAGCGCCATTTCTCACAATATCCCAAGTCAATGCACGAAACAACAGCAATAAAGATGATTTTTAAGCGGTCTTATTCGATATTGTTAATGATAGTTATACGAATAAATCGAGCCGTGAACGTCGGAGGGAATTAACGAGTTGAGAAATCGCTGGCTTCGTTTTAACTTGAGAAAATTTCTTAACGCTCGTATCTGGGAAAAAGATTATTTTTTCATTATTTAAATAGTCGAGAATAGTACGGACTTGCGTAACAATACAAGTATGTAAGATATCGCTTCGGGAATTTCCTCTTGCTGTTCATTTCTGTAAGAATTATAGTTCTTCTGCCGTCTTTCGGTGGATAAAGTGCCGGGAACTTCCATTCTGCGGTCTAAATCAGCAACGTGTAGTTAGAAACGGAAACTAGTTCTCGTTTAAAGTGCAAGTAAAAACGAGCGAGAAGTTACGATGTTTCCGATGTCGGGACGATCGTTGCTAAGTAACTGTGTTGCGTTTCGCATTTTGCCACATTGTCGAGGGGGTAAGAGTCGCGGCATTAGAAAGAGCAAAGAAGAACGATAATTTGCAGGGCTCGAGAAATGATCGTTCAACGCGATAATACCAGGTAATTGTGATAAAAGTATAAGAGAAGCGTGACGCAGAAAAGAATAGGCAAAAATTACCAATATTAATTAGTTGATTAATGAACACATAGTGAAGTAGATAATTTTTTTAGATGATTAAGAAAATAAATTACAGGGAATATTTATACATACGCGTGCGTACAGAAAAAAAATATATATATATTATAGTTGCACGCGTGCATGTGTAAAGTAAATGAAACGAGGCGAGAATTTTATCCACGAAACAGACAAGTGATTAATATATAATTGATTTAAGGGCTGTATTAACCGACACAATTAGAAAACGATAGAGAGATATACAGTATGATTAATTAATGAAACATTAGAATAACTATTATACCAATTAATTAATTGGATGCATACATATGCGTGTATACATTAACAGCAGCAACGTATGTACTTGTATACATAAATAATAATACAATATTATTATTATAATAATTATTATATATTATACATATAAATATATTATATTGTATACACATTAGTGAATGTTCAATGTTGAAATAAAATGCATATACGTTGTTTACACCATATACGTCTATTTACTCGCCCATTATTTCATTCCCTCCAACGCACAACTTTTACGCTGCTTTTTTACGTTCGTTTAATAGCGTTCCAGCCCAGTAATCCAATCCAGCACTGAATCGTAACTGAAGTAACGTGAACAATGTTTTCATCCAGTACAGTAACGTCATTCCGGTAAGTACTCCCAACGACTGGATCGAAAAACCATTTTTTAATCCAGCGAACGTAACATTCTAGCGTTTCTGGAATCGTCTAGACGCTTTCAACGGTTCGAAAAACACTGTAATAACGTAGATATCGACCGATTTCCAGTCGAACGACTAAAATGTAATCGCTCGAACCAGCGACTGGACTAATACAAAACCAGCTTTATTTTTTGGGCCGTATTTTGAACATTAGAAGGTAAGTAATTATTGTCAATCATAATATGTTTTGAATATTATCAATTAAGAAATTTTTTAAGGTATTCATTTGTAGTTTATTCTTTATAGGCAAGTATAATATAATTTTATGAGTATCTCCGATTTTTTTTTAAATGTAATATATTGAAAGGGATTTGTTTAAAAAAGTAAAATATCGTAAAAAAAGAGCGTCGTTAATAATTCTAAGCACTTTTACTTTAATATTTTCTTACTTTTATATTTTACTTTCTCTCTTATATTAGGTTGTACCAAAAGTTTCTTTCGTTTTATAAGAAAATAATATTATAGATGCACGACATTTCTTGCTTTATATTATTTTATTGAATTATTTTTGTTTTATTACTACAAAATGGTTCATATATAATTCAATGAAATAATATGAAAGAAAAAATATTGTGCATCTATTATTTCCTTATAAAACGAAGGAAACTTTTGGGACAACCTAATATTTATAAGCAATTTTACTTTAGGACAGAACCAAAACCTAATCTAAACCTAACTATATAAACGTAAAACCTAAAACTAACTGAATATAAGAAAGAAGTTCGCTTTAATATATACTGGCAATAAATTGATAATAAATTCAATTAACCGAAAATAACAAATACACACAACAAAACACAAGCCACGAATTCATCCAGGAAGGAAGCATATTCCGCCCCTCCGATATTGGGGGACACATAAACGGCCATCACGGCCAGGTGCCTCAAACGTACCGCCACGAAGCCCCGTCCCCGCTCGATCACCGAGCAGACGGGGCTACCCGCACTCCTGATCCAAAATACTGCGACCGAGTCGTCCAGGTCGTCCGCACTGGAAGGCGCGTCGGGCTCTCTGAACGGCTCGGCCGCAACAGCCAGTCTGAACCCCTGCTCCACCAAAGCTCAGGCTCTCCGCACCTGTAGCATCGATCAGTCTGGTCGGCCGCCGACGTGCAATCTCGACGTACGTGCCCCAGTTCCAAACACCAGAAATATTGGAATCGGGTGGGGTGCACCCTCACCGTCGACCATCTCATTCGTAATTTGACTGCTTCCGAATTGATCTTTCTCGTCGCCGTCAATAGGCATCGAAGCCACACCGAGTCGAGGTCTCGCGGGACGGTTTGAAGCACGCCCACGCTGACCACGCCGGTACGGCAACTGCTTGCCTCAGCGACGAGGGTGACCGAGTCATCGAGACCTCTGTGGCACGGCGAACCCGACGGGGGTGCCTGGGGGTGCCAGGCTACCATATCCGATCCCCTTGCTCCCCTCCCTCCAATATTCTTTCTTACCTCTTGCTCCTTCTACTTCTTCCTTTTCCCTCACTCGGGAGCTGGGCGATCACCTCGGCGAAGGTCCTGACTGCGGTGGTCACTGTCCTCGACGTTGCCAACCTCTTTCACTCGGTGCCCTCGCTATCTTTACCAAGGCTGCATCTCCTGTCATGGCCGATCTGTACCGATCGGCGCACCAGCTGCTGGCGGAAGAAGAGAAGTGCGTGCCACCGATCCGCCTCTCCTTCTCCTTCTTCTCCCTCTCCGAACGGTGGTGAACTCCACCGATGATACGGCCGTCGACCGCGAGGTGTTCCTCCCCCCGTTTTCCAAGGAATATCCTTCCCTCTATCTCTTCAGATCTCCTATTATTTGGAGGAACAGAGCCTTGATATCCTTTACTGGATCCCGAGGCTCTGAGCCACCAGATCTTTTTCCTTCGCCCTCTGCCTCACCGGAACAGCGGGAACGGCTCGAAACTGGCCGTGAGTGAGGGGGCAGTGGGGGAGGAAGGATATGCCATGATAGCCGTTGTGACTCCGGGTCGTCGGTCCCCCTCTTAATCCCCATTGGTCCGTTATTTCCTCTCTCTCTTTCTCTGATACGACCTCCGCCCTCTCCTTCTTTCCTCCGGTCAGCTCCGGAGACAACTGACTTCGTTCTCAAGATAACACACCCTGTCTCTCAAGCGTGCGTTCTCCCCATCTCCTTCTTCCTTCCCTTTCTCCACACTGCCAGCTGACATCTCAAAGGCGACGGTCATATGCTGCTAAAGCTCAACGCCGGCTGCCCGAATCTTACAGGACGTCTGCCTCAGCCTCCTCACATATGTGAACTTAAGATTTTGGAAGCAATTGACTCTACCTTCTCCATTTCCCTCATAATCTCCGTTCCGAGATCGACTGTTGTTTGGCCGGTCATCGTCAACTTATATTCTGCCACCGTCCCTACCGGCCCGACAGCGGCGGCAGCACTTCTCCTCTTGCCAGGAGCCGTCGAGGTTGACTCAAATTCAAAGTCGAGTTCCTCCTTGACTTCCGCTTCCGCTTTTGTTCTTGTCTCTCCGCGTTCGTCGCCAATGTATCCGTCCCTGTCGCGTAACCCGGTGATTCTCCAGTACGAACGCGATCGTCGTTCAATCAGTCTTCATGTAACATTTGGGCAAGATGAGAATATCTTCATGAATGACAATTTTTAGATAAAGTGGACGTACAGTAGAAAGACAGAGTGGCAAAGTTAGACCGAAGAATCAATGTGGAAAGCAATTGTACAAAAAAAAAAAAGGAAAAAATGGATTATCGTAAAGCAGTTGCAGCTTTTAATGTTCCCAAAACTGCATTGGAGAGATAAGTGGCTTTCTGTCGAGAAAATTCAACAGATATTCAGGAATAGTTTAGGACTATTACAAATTGTGTTTTTACTCGAAGAGGAGGAGTCTTTTTTTCTTTTAATTAGTCTTTTATCTAAGAGATTCGGAGGGTCTATTATTTGGTCCAACAATAATGAACATATGCAGTTAGGTACGTCCCATTTTGCCTCGGGTACGAGACACGACATTATCACTGTCTTTAAAATTATTTTTTTGTACTTTGTATGTCAGATTTTGGAACGTGATTTTAACATATTTGGACAAACACATGTCCATACTATATGTAATATTTTTTGTAGATACAACATCAGTAAATATAGTATTCTAGGGCAATTTTCTTTATTTTCTCATCTTGCGTCAACTTGTCCTATATATCTATGTCGAACTGCAATAACAACTTCAAAATAGTAAAAGGATTCCTACTAATTCGAATTTACATATGGAAATTATACTCTTTGCAGGAAAGTGCGGAGAAAACTTCAGAGAAAAGTAAAGCACAAAACAAGCTTGTAACAGAAACTTTTAAAAAAGGAACGAAGATATTCGTTCAATTTGTTTTTTAAAGCAAAAATGTTGACAGTGCGATATTAAAGATTAGTAATAAGGATGAGGAAATTTATATATTTATTGGAGATTTGAAGGTATAAAAACGTGCAAAATGCACATAAGATGAAGAAATTTTTTAAATATCCAAAATAAGAGGCACATGACAATACTTAGTAGGTTTCAAATTTAGTAGATTTAAAAAAACAAAATTTCTGTTTACGTCTCGTTTGTTTTATCATTTCGATACGAGTATGAACTTGCATAAACATCTGCAGTCTAGTAACAATGTTCTGAAAATGTGGAAAAAACGATAGAATTTAGCGAGAAAGCTACCTACTTTCGTAATTAGAAGAAATATGTTGAAATTGAAAGTGGTCCTTAATTTTATAACGAACAACAACGTTTGTAGGAGTGAGAGAGAAACATTTCAACTAAATGCTGCGAGAAATTTTCAAAATGCTATTGACGTATCAGTGATTCAACGATTTATTTTATTCATTTCAATCCATAATAAAATGTGCGTGGGAAATACACGTACTAAAAAGATACTCTACCTCTTCATTTTGAAACAGTTACATAATCCTTGACATATTGAAATTTATTTTATTATGGAACATAGTGAAACTTCCCTTATCCACCCTCGGTTTAAACGAGCCAGTTTCTGTTTGGCGTCAGTTATACGAATCCATAACTTTATTGTTCAAACTACGCGTAGCGAGTGAATCCTCATTATACGAACTCTTCGGTCCTCCGAACGATTTTAAATAATAATAACAACAATAATGATAATGAGATCGACTGGGTAATTTATTTAAAGTCATATCGACTATCATGGTCATTAGCGACTACTTTTATATTCGGTGGCTTATTCGATTCTGTTCGATATCTTAATTTCTTTAGAGAAGTTGATAATTTCTTATTGAAGAGGGATGGGGCGAAGACGTTATTAAGATTACTGTCGACGTTATATTTTTTCCATTTTTCATTGTACATAGTAGGTTTCCCAATTATATAGGATCACCTAAATGCCTTCCTCATTTACGATTGTATGAAAAAACTTCTGAGAACGAAACTAAATTACTTCAAGGAGCATATATAACACTGCGAGGCATTTTTTCTCAAGATCATTCTTTCAGGACACTTCAAACTTATCGGATATGTTATCAAGGTCACAAAAATATTTTTATCTTCTATATATATGATCTATATTATACTATATATATTTTGATGCGAATAGAATTTTTATGCGCAATTAAATAATTGTAATTGTTAAAAGTTGAGTAACCGCATTAAGAATAGCGAATAAATTTCTACAATGGGTAAAGTTTAATAAGCAGTAAGACGGGTTGGCCAGTGTTCTCGCGATATCCATTTTAAATGCATATAGATGCATTTTAAATCGCTCTTTGCATTGTTAATGTTAGAATTCATTGGAACGAGACCGTGTTTAAAACGAGAAACTTGTTGAAGGATTCGATTTAAATTCGTTACGCGTTTATTTTTCTGATTATTCCAATTGGCGCCTTTGGTAAAGAGAAATACTCGTTTGCGAAGAAACGTTTGCAATGCTACGACCTGCCACGAAGTTCGCAGGATTGTACGAAAATAAAAAGCAGCTCTGACAATGGAAATGGCTGAAAAGTATATAAGGTGGCAGTGAAAAAAGTACTTTAGAAGATTAGATCTATTATCCGAAATGTTCTAATTTTTTTTTAACTGTACATAATACACAGACAATTGGAAATATTTGAAACTTCCTTCTTCCCTTCTTTTCCTTCTTTCGTAATAACAGATTGTTACGTTTCGTGATACAGTAGAAACTCCGGTATCCCAAGATCTATTATCCAAATTTTCCACTATCCTAACTGTTCTATTAAACTGTTAACTGCGGAGTTTAGTTTCAAAAATTCCTTACAGGGTGCGTAATACAGGGAATGCAGAGTAAATGCTCCTATTATAAATTTGATGAAAGAAGTAGAGCAAAACGAGGAAGGATTACATTTTTATTAGATATAAAGTTAAGGATTCATTGTTGCAAAAGGTATTGGGTTATTAAAAACTGACAAATTGTCAGAAGATAATGAAGTAAACTAGACAAAACAATTGGGGGAATAGCGGATGTACGCAGCAAAGTACACAAATGGGGAAGCATTGGAGAGGAAGTCAAGTGAATTTATAAAAAGCAATACATTACACGGAGCATAACCGATATACCAAAGAGAATAATCAAATAATCAAACTTTTGTTCATAAAATATATATTGCAATGGGTTTACTGGAAATATAAAGGGAACTCACTATAGAAACTGAAAATTTTAGTAAAAAGTAATACAAATGATATTTAGTGGTATGTTTCCTTTATACTTCTACAGTAATGGTAATCTTTTAATCCATAGTAATTTTTTATTTCACACGACGAGTATACACGTCAACCTCCCTGGCATGAACTTTTCGAACAATATTTTTTGGTTTACTACATTTACTATTACGTGTCCTTACTATATTTTCATATCAGTTTCCAGTTACTTCAGTATGAAGCTGTTGTTGTACACATTAATATCTTGTGTCTAATGACATCAAAGAGGAAACGTGCTGTATCGAGCGTCGAAAGGGAGGAAAGGATGTTTGAATGGTTAAAGACAGGTGTGGAAGTGTTGCGAAAAATTGCAAAATAATTGCACAACGATAGAAGATCTATAATTAACAACGTCAAGAACAGAAACATGTAATTGAGAGTTACTCAGGCGTTTCAAGAGGTAGGAAAGTTTCAATGGGTTTGAGAAATAAATATCTATACCCTGTTGTATAGTAATGGTAATAAGTCTGCAATATATACACATACTGGCATTCCTTTTATATTTATATTGTAAATTATATTATATATATATATATATATATATATAATTAAAGAATAATATTTGTCATTTATATATTATATATATAATATATAAATAGTAATATTGTTCTTTAATTCTTCCACTGTATTTTATTCGATGTAATCAATCTTTAAGCTTCTCTATTTGGATGTTTTACAGTTTCACTTTCCGGATCACTTTAAGGAATGTTTCCAAATTTTCTAACAGACCACCAGTATTTACGCTCATGAACCTACAAATGAGTTCGTCAGACACTTATCAGAATTGCCAGGCAGAATTATTCAAAGATCAAAACACTAAATACAAATTTGTATTCTTAAAAAAGAAAGCAGTTTTAATTATTTGATTCGTTCTTTGCTATCGCATACTTTAGTTTGAGCGTAGAGTTGTTTAAAGCTCTTTTTTATTCATTCATTGGAGGGCAGAAAATGATGAACGAAGCTGTGACGCTAATTTATAAAATTTATTTGCAAGGTATTATTGGTTGACGATAAATAATAACTTCCTTCTTTAACGCATCATAGAAATTTCTCGAACTTCGTAAATTCTTCGGAAAATTTCAATTTTACTGGATTTTACTCCTACGAATGGAGTAAAAGAGAATGGAGAAAAACAAAAAATGTTATGCGTCTATGAAAGAAACTTTTGGAACATTCTAATGATACGGCAACTTAAAATTATAAAATTATAAATTAGAATTAAAATTAAAATTACAAAAAGATATGCGCTTTCCATCGTATTATCTGAAACTTCTTTCATCCAAAGAGTTAAGTCTGCCCATTAATTTGGACACTGTAATCTCCATTTTCCACTGTAGCTAAATTTTCATGTCGAGTATTCAATTCTTTCCAAACGTGAGAGAGATACGTCGTATAAATACACACGCTCTGTGCTCAAATATACGTGCTCCGTTTCAAAAGTTAAGAAACACTATATTTACAAAAGCTTTCCTAGGGTTCATTTGCTTTCAAAGTAATTCCTCTTGGCAAGCGATATACCGAGATGGAAACTTTTTTTCGTCATTTCTTCAAACAGTGCTGCAGGTCTTAATCCCGTAGAACGTTCGCTTGGTCGACCTTTTGAACGTTTTCGAGTCAAATGCGATAGAGATGACCTTTCGAATGACTTTTAATTGCAGGAAATAGAAAGAATTTATTTATATTATTATTTATATTTGGAATATATAGAATAAACACGTGGTATAGTATTTACACTACAGTTGTACTGGACGAGCTGATGAAACGCCTTAAAATGAACGGAAGTGGTTGCTGCTGCACGCGTTTTCGTCGCCCGCATTCGTCTGAATACGTTCAATCAATTTGACTTGATTGTCCAATCTACTGCAATTGAGGGTACGTGGCCCGGATATTTCGAACAAACGACGATTTTTTTTTGTCAAAAGCTACTTTAGTTTCGTCTAAAATTTCTACATGGAATATAAAATAGTGTTACAGGGTTTATTCGTAGCATACCGTTGGATTCATCTGATCGACTCAAAGGATACTCAAATGAATTACCGACCATAGTCTCCACTTACGTCTTTCGAAGAAAACATTTTATTTTCGCCTTTTAATTTGCCATTTATTGGTAAGATTTAAATAAATGATTTTTGGAAAAAAAGTGGTAAGAATCTTTTAAATTCATGTCCATTTCCTACTATTATCAAAACTGGTTTAAACAGCATATTACGCTAATTGCATATTAGGATGAATAAACTCATCGTCGAAACGATCAAATTAATTCGACTTTTTCTTTCGATTTGTTGCGACGAAAGATACACAAGATATATAAAAAATGTCGCGACTAAAGACATACATACGTATAGATATATCACATTTTATACACAAGATATATAAAAATTATTCGTTTTATGTATATAAAAAATATTACATATAAAAATTATTAAATTTGTACGTTCATATAATTTTTATACATTTGTTTATATAATAATTTTGCAGGTGCGGATCGATGGAATTTTGTGAAAAAAGACTTGTAGCAAAATTGACCCTGAATTTTAAACACCTTGTTTTATTTTAGTTACATTGTTATTATTTTATTGCATCGTGTTGGAGCAAAGATGCAAAGAGAACCATGTGAACTATTTGGGCTTTCTATTGCCCGAACATTCCACTGTTCAAACGATCTGTTAATCGTAGAATATTACTTACTTGTGCTCATTGCTATTACACAGCCTTCCTACAATTTCATATCTTCCTTATTAATTTAGTATGAAGTTAATATTGTGCGCACCAATATCTCGTATATAATGGCATCAAAGAGGAAACATATTTCATTAAGCATCGACGGAAAACAAGGGATGATTTGAAAAAAGAGAAAAAAGTGTAAAAGGGTTTTTGTAAAAGTTTCAAATACCGAATAATAGAATAAGAATAAAATAAAAATATATTAAATAGAACCAGAAAAACTAGACTAAAAAGTAGAAACATGTAGCTGAAAGCTCTTCAGGTATTTTAAGAATTAAAAAAATGTTTTAGTGAAACTGTGAAGCTATGTGGTATAGTAGCGATATTTGTAAATTAGAAGAAACGTCAATGTTTAAATCTATTAATATATTATGCGAAAAAATTTTAAAATTTGGATAAATATCGTTGGCAATATTGGTAATTATACAAAGAAAGAGTCCTCGACTGCAATGATCTTGACCATCAGATATATTGTAAGGAAAAGATACTGAGTAACAAATAGAAACGTTTTAATGGAATTAAAAAAGTATCCAGTCTACGTCGTATAGTAGTGGTTTCTGTAAGTCAGCATAAAAGGAACGTCACTATCTAAATCTATTAGTATGTCATATGAAAAGGTTTAGAAATTTGGATAAATATTTTTTACAATATTGGTAATTATGTAAACAAGGAGTGCTCGACTTGTAATATACAAAATTTATGTTCCACCTGATATTAAGTTCCATTTGTACTGCAAATTTACTTTTTAAATTTTGATTTTTACCGACTTTGAGCTAAGATATAAAAAACAAAGACTTAGCGCAGTCGGTACTGCACGATGCCTTATATGCCTTATCTGCCTTAATATGTATATAAACATATATGATATATAATATATGATATGTGATATCTGACATATTATATATAATATATAATTTTATAATATATTTTATAACATAATATACAACATACAGTACGTAATATACAATATATAATATGTAATATATAACATATAATACATAGTACACAGAGTAAGTTTTGGGATATAAATTATTTTAGGGACATAAAGATTTGGGACTTGAGATATCCTTAAAAATGCATATTATGGGATTTTCACCTGGATTTTATCCTGGTGAAACAAGCATTGTAGTAGTCCTAGATACTACTTGACATTTAATCAGGATATCCCTTAAGTCAAATCTTTCAAGAAGTCAGCAATTATCGATTACACAAAATATTAAACCGTTCGTCATTAAAACATCTTGAATGACGAGGCTAAATTTATTACGCATTTGAATGTGGTAAACAAAAATATAATTAAAATCAGATATAAAAATGTACATTACAAAGAATTCTTATCTTTGGTGAATCTTCTTTCTTATTAATATGTTTCCTAAAAATATTTTGAAAAAACGCTTAACGAAGTTTTACTCTTGATTTTCCTCGCTTTCTAATTTTTTTCACAAGCAACTGTCTTTAAAGTCTTCACATCCCATACTATAATATCAAATACGTTAATTCTTTTATAGTAAATAAATAATCCTTATCGCTTTCAATTCATCACAACCAATTTCCATCATTTTGAACTAATAAAGACTTCTGAAATACGTTAGAAGCATTTTCACAAGAAGCTATTTGTTTGTAGAAAAAGATTTCAAAAACTTTGATATACTTTTCACAAAGCCTTTCTGCCTTTGTTTTCACGTTCCCTGCATATATAATTCAAGTAGAAGAATTTTAGAAAGAGGATAAGGCAGCTGACGTATACAAGGGAAGCAAATGTATAATTTTGATACGAAATATAGCACTCAAGCTGAAAATATTCTCGGTAATGTTCATAAGTTACAATCGTTATAATGTAACAAATCGCCATTTGTACTATTTGTATCGTAGTAATCATCATGACTAAATGTTTTGATAATCTGAAGTGCATTGCTTTCAAAGCATTATAAGAATACACGCAGGATTGAACAAAGTAACTCAGTACAGTATACCATCTCGTGAGTGTTGTAGCATCCCCGTATGCGAACCAGGTATAAAGCACAATAGTTACACAACAGTAAAAATGTAGGAATATCAATGGTTGCTTTCGTAACACAATGAAGATCGTATCGCCAAATTCTAAAATTCTCGATAGGACAAATAGCCATGTCCAAAAGCCAGAAACATAATTATGTAAATAGTTGCTGAAAAGAAAGTAATTCCGTTCTTATTATATATTATTAATAAGTATATTTGAAGTATCGGCTCGTTTCTTAATTATCAAATGTAAACTAAAATCACGTATTATGTTCCATATAATGAAACAATAAGAATTTTACTATTTTGATTTAGAAAATTATTGTACGATGTGAGTACACCATATAAATCGATATGCTGCAAATTTTATTGAGTATAATTGATTATACCAATTAATAAGATAAAGTACATTTCAGAAACAACTTTATACGTAAAATTTGTTCATATAACTATTTTAAGAATAATACTATCGAAGATATAAGAATAATAAGCTATTGAACATGTATTTCTTGTTTGATTAGCGCCTTTCACGTATCAGTATTCTGTAAATACCTAACAACAATAAGGAACTGTTTCATATAATAATGTTTCGTTAATAATTATTTTTCAAGTCGCCATTCATCCGAAAATATGTTAAAATGTAAAATATGAAAGTAGCATTACCTAGGTATGCAGAAACTATGATAATAGCTATCATGTTTCAATACAGTGAACATTTCCGGTGCTGTTCCACTAAATCCGATAATGGAGAACACTGCAAGGAATCCATTCCATAATGCAAGTGGATCTCTCAAACTAAACTTTGGTCTATTCCTCATGTAAAATTTCCCGCCAAAAATTACGATCAAGTAAATAATACAGCAGCAGTAGCAGTACAAAAAATTATTCTTCACTCATTTTCGAGTGGCTTCTTCGAGTGGCAATAAGAGTAGCTTCTTTCGAAGTTGAACACATACGAGTAGATAGATTCAATGTCCTGCAGAGGATCCTCTTTATTCATTGTGAAATATTATTTTTGTATCCATTAGCCTAGCCGTAAAGAAATGAAAGAAATAAGTATTCTTTCGGCCACATTGTCAATTGACTAAAATATAAGAACAATCATTAACATTTTCTTTTAGAAATATGTAAAATAAAAATATGTAATAAAGAATACGTTAAAAATGATGTAAAATATTCAGAACAAAATAATAAGATAATACAAACAAAATAATAAATTAATCATTTTTATGTACAATATTTAACGAAACTTTCATACAAAATATTATTGTAAATTATTAACCAGTTAGCTGTTGCAGCTTCTTTGAAAACTTCGAGAAGCGTGCAGCTAAAATGTGCCGCAAAAAGTAAGCGATGACGAGTATACTCGTCAAGAACAGCTAACTGGTTGATATTATTATAAACTCAACGTGGTACAATGAGTTGAGCACAACTCACGGTGGTAACTATGAGAATGAGGTTGAGTAGACGGATGAAATGAGTAGATGAAAGCTACTAATGTTACGCGTGCACTTACTGACGTCCTAACGAGAAAAGCGCGGTTCACTGATTTATACCTCT
The DNA here is from genome assembly GCA_014737395.1 of Bombus waltoni. Lineage (NCBI taxonomy): Eukaryota > Metazoa > Arthropoda > Insecta > Hymenoptera > Apidae > Bombus > Bombus waltoni. The sequence continues at coordinate 259,023 of JACXII010000024.1, forward strand.
GCATGTTCTTTTACCATTGGTTCCTTTGGATTTTTTGGAACACGTAAAGGTCTAAACCGTTTAGACGGTCAAAAGACAAAAAGTCAACGGTTGACGCGGAAGTTAAAACTGAAGGTAAATAATTACCACACCACCGTTTCTCGCTCTGATAAGTCGACGACCTGTCGATAAAGTATGACAGTTCGAAGTTTGCCGATCTGACCGGCGTGCCGGCGCTAACAGTGCCGGAAACTGCTGAACGAGACTGTTGACTTTTAAGTATTAGAAAAACAGACGCGACGAGCTAATCGGCGGGGAGATAAAAAATTCTAAACGTAGAACTTTTGTGCGTTTTTTATGCTTAACATGATTGAAAATTGTTATTCCTCATTTTGAAACCTATTAAAAAATAATATTTGAAATATTGAGTTGTTCCAAAAGTTTCTTTTCTTTATAAGGAAATAATAGATTCACAACGTTTTTTTGTTTTATATTATTTTATTGAATTATGTATGATTCATTTTGTTTTATTCGAACTACAACTATTGTATTGAATTATGTATTTTATAGTAATAGAACAAAATGGATCATACATAATTGAATAAAATAATATAAAACAAAAAATGTTGTCTATTAGATATCTTACTACTTTGTTCTGAATATTTCTCTTTTTTTTTTTAACATGTTATTTATTAAATATTCAATTTTACGTAGTTTTAAAGGAAAATGTTAACAATTGGTTAGTGGATATAAAATCCAAGTTCACGTTTATTTGAGCACAAATCTTCACGTCTTCGTATTGGATTATCTAGGTCAAATTTGTCTAATTAAAAGAAATACATTAATTCACTTCTTCTGTATAATGTAGTCAAAATGCAGAGAAGTCATTTGTCTATTTTAAAGCTTGTAACAAATTGCTGGGCTTCGATTAGATTAGTACAAGATAATGATTGAATTAAATTTATAATTTACCCTCAGTCGGAGTATCTTGAGAAAACCAGGAAGTTACTTATCAACAAAATCATTTATTTACGTAGATGGCATCGGTCTTGTGCAAGATAAAGATAACATAATATAATATATCATAACTTTAGACCTATACGTAACAAGAAATTGATATATAGTAGTAATCAACATATTCTAAACAATTTTTGTGCATTTATTATATTCGATTCACATATGGGCAGGGTTGATGACATCGATGATACATCGAGAAGACATAGATAGATATTGCTGATTAAAGGATATTAATCCCGGAAGAAATGTTGCAATGGGATTCTGTTCACGGTCCAGTAAAGTTCACCGCAGGCTCACTCTCATTGTGTTTATTATTGTTATAGGACATTGATCATTATCATCGATTTTAATAAAATTCATTCTGATGAATGTAGAAAAAAAAATAACTCGACCCGCATTCAACACTTTTTTGTCAGTATTCATTATTTAAGAAGATATTATTACAAAATAAATACGATCAGTCCATATTGTTGAAACAATAAGTTTTAAGCAAGTCTTGAGGATATACTCTAGTGGAACGATAACAAAACTAATGACGAAAAGAAAATGGTAATTGTTATACCGCATTTACTACAATATACGTGGTTACAAATGAAATTGCATATGCATTTGCGTAAAATAACGATCCTAATATTAGTAAGATATAGTTAGGTTAGGTTAGGTTAGATTATTGGTAACCTAACATCTAAATCATCCTACGCTTCGAACAAAGTGAATGCTGCTCAGGAGCTTTCCCTCTGCAACATATTCGAAATTCAATAAAATCGAAGCTGAGGCCTATGTTTATTTTGTGCCATCGTATTAAAAAAAAAAAGAAAATGACGATGAAGGCAACGGCGAATGTGTGCCCTTTTTATTTCGAAGCGTTTATGACATCAAAGGATTTAGGTGGTCCGAGGCATGAACAGAATGTAATTCAACGCAGCCCAAGATGTTAATAAATTTATTTGATTCAGCAATAGAAAAGATACGGGATTCATAAATAATTTTTTAAATGTCACGTTTAAGTTATATCGTGTGTTGCGTTTGCAAGGAAATGCAGGAGCGGAAGGTCTGCAAGGAGGATGTGGAGGCAGAGATTTAGGTGCGGAACACGATAGGAAATGATAAATGGAAGAAGAATATGAATAGCTTATTAGGGGACAGAAATTTGGGCGCAGAACATGATAGGAAATGACAAATGGTAGGAGAATATGAATAGCGTATTAGAAGGCAGATTAGTGAGAAAGTTATGTGTTTATCGTAGGACGTTGAAAATTTGAGCACTTGGTAAAGAACTGAATCACAATAAAAATTAAGGAAACATTGTCACCACAGGCTAGCTATTTAATTATAGCTACAGATCCGTATGTATATTCTTCTATGCTCTTCTCTGAAATTTACATTTTTTTAAGTTGTGCCACTATCGATGCCCAGCAGCGATATTATAATATTCGGCATTTTAGATGCCGAAAATTCCAATATTACATATTTGACATTACTTTTATTCAAAAAAGGTGAGATCGGAGATAATTTTTCTTGAAACAAAGAGTCTTTTAGCCATTTTACACAATATATTAGTCGTTGAACGACTTTGTAAGAATGGTTTCTCCGAAATTAATAAAACTTATCTTTGCAGCGACTTTGGCAAGGCCAGGCTTTCTAAAAATTGGATCACGTATAGATAATATGTGTAGCGGAACGCGATCGTGACCTATCGTTCGAATCCCATCAAGGATAGCATTTACCGGTAATCGCCTAAATTCTCACAACAATTTAATCAAACACAATCTATCACAAACGTCACCTCGGCCTTGAGTTCAACGATGACTACTCATAGATGACAAGAAGCATAGATGGTTACATGACAGCGTGTGGTGGGGCAAATTCGATAGGTCATTAGGAAATGGATTCCGATACTCGGATTCAGTATCCTTCGAGTGAGAAAATTATTAAAGCGACTTATGAACAGCAACCTACGCACCCGACGATTTAGTGAACAAAAGCGAACAAAAACACGTTGTGAAAGTGTATCAAGACAAACAACGAATAAAGGTTTTAAATATCTAACCACGCACACACATCGTCTTATTAACCTACATATGCTAAATGATGTATTGCCGAAATTTCAAAGAGATTGTAGGAAATTAACCTACGCTACAAATATTTTAAGCTGCGTCTCCACTGACAGCAACATCGACTTTTTATGTTTTAGTTTGGTTCAGTTTCAGTTTCAGGGTTTTTCCTTTTTTCTCAGGAAATGTCGCTTGTAGGAGCCAATCTACTTCCTCTATATTGCTCAACGAAAACATTTCTTCGCAGTGTCTTTTTTTCTTTGTGTTCCTTTTCCTGTCATTTCGGCCTATTTATCTTTTTATCCCGTTTCTCATTTCTTGCCTCTTTGGTAGACTACATTCTTTAGACAGATTCTGAACCACCAGAGGCTGAATTTTTTGTTTGTTCCCTGCTTTGTTATATTCCAAGTCGCATCGACTACCGTAGCCATTAACGACTATATGTCAGCAATACACTGAGGTCCCTAGCGATTACTTAGTTGCCTAGTTTCGTAATCGAATAAAAATACAGGCATGTAAACATCAAATCTAGACACTCGCTAGGGGAAACTATCCAAAAATTAAATCGTAAAAAGCCAACATGGAAGACAGGGAAGTTCTCATTCTTACCAGGCAAACAGAGATGAGTAGAGTATCTGTGTCTGCCTGAGACATTCATAACATATCACGCATGCGCAGAGAACCTTCTTACCTCTTATATTCATTTTTTACGACTCAATTTTCGGACGGTTTCTACTATGCTTTCGATATATGAGTGTCCAAACCTGTTTTATATGATCGTAAATGGCAATTGTTAAACATCACGATTACACAACATTTATTAAAAGTTTTACTTTTGTGCAGATACACAAATATACACAACTATGTTAATGTAGGAGTTGCCTAAGATTTGTGTATACGAAAGTTTTCACTTGTAGCCTAACCTTCAATTCTGGTTTTTAATAAGTAATGATGTAGAGAAGAAGTCACCTCGCCCTTTCAATGAGTTTGAAATATGTTGTTTGAATAACTTTTTCCTGTACATGTTACCGCTACTCTGTTTTAGTTTGCCCGATGTCGGCAAGAAGTGGAGATTAAACGTAGGTTAAGATTGCACTACTCTTTAGTGTATGGAGCCATCTTGCATCTTAACGTACAAATTACATGACTAATTAATTGCTAAAATAATTAATTAACTAGGTTTCGGTTTAGGATACCGGGTTTAGTTTAAGTTAAGATACATTTCCAATCCGGTCGCCGTAATTCCCTAAAGTAAAGCTGATCTAAATCTAATTCTAATTAAATCAAATATAATTCCAAACGCTAGAAATATGATATATTTTACTTAGTATACTTTTGTGTTTAACTCTCAAAGTAAAATCGTGCGACGGTAACATGTATAAGAAAAAATTGCTCAAAATAAAAACCTTAACACTTACCTCTTAATATTACATTTTATCGGTCTGGTAGATACTACTTGCAGCAGCATGACAGTTTAGATAACACATGTTTAACTCTTAGATTGTAAACGTTTTTACGGTACCCTCAAACTGTAAGCGTGGTTCTTTCATGTTCGATGCATTTTTCAGTAAGCAATACTTGTTAAAAAAATCCAAAAAAATTCACATATTCACATCCTCAAACATTTTAAATCGAAATTATCATATACCTTTTGCCATATTTGGCTTCCTTTAAGTTGGCTGGGAAAGGTTTTCTACCTATTAGCTCACAAGAGATTCTCAACACGGTCGAAATACCCACCTTTACAGTTTAAGGGTTAAAATTTTATAACGGAAACGAATGATTGTTTCAGCGATCGTTGACAAGTTTTTTGTTGTTGTTAGATATATCCGTAAAATGTCGCCACATTGTTGCTTCATTGTCAGCGTGGGCAAAATATTTCTACAAGCTGTTGTTTATTCAAAATGTTTCGAAACATGCAGCAGACAACTGGCGGCGAATAGTTGCTCGTTGTTACATCAATGAAAACGAGGCCTTACCTGAACAACAGGGAACGAAATTACATTAATAAATATTTCTTGTTACAAGAAATGACACTCGCCTTCAGAAATTGATCGGATTGCATTTAATTATGAAAAATACAGTGCAAATTCGTTCATCCAAATCCCGCTTATACAAAGCAGTTTTTGCTCACTGTCAATTATATGCGCTCGTAATTGAATCTCTATTACTCGTAACGTACTTTCAGTTATACGGACGCGTACTCTAAAGTCCTATACGTCCGTATGTTTTGTCTAAGCTGACGCATAATTTAACACAGTTTGTGTCGAAATTGTCGTTCAATCTCAATTATTCGAACGTCAACCTCTATTATCGAAACTCATTGCAGCAGCTGCCGGGGGTAGCAAATGAGCCTCTATTATCCGAAATACCCGACGACCGGTTTGAACAAATAATGTTCCACTGTATTTCTATTAAGTGTATTTTTAATCAAACACTTTAATGTTAACAGCAATAGAAAATTATTTATACGAAATCTGTGATTATTTGATTAGTTAAGCTCCTGACTGTACTTTGTTAACCTTTTTTTAACGGACGTATATATCGCCTGTAACGTGATATTGTAACTTTACCATATCGAATATATTTTACGTCGAAGGTAACGGAAAAACTACAAAATCCTCGAGTCGTATTGAATTACGGGGGTTCATGGATCATTATACATCTTTGTATCTTTTTTATACGTAAATCACTAAAGTGGGAATGAAAACTGTTTTGAAGGCGAAGAAAAACAAGCATATAAAATATAGCTATATAAATATGTACTACCGATGTAGATATAAGCTTGTAAAATCAAAGGTCTTCGAGGCCTGGAAGGTCCAATGAAGTACCAGTAAATAATAATGATATGAAACACCGCAATATCTCGGCAAGCAATTAACTAAATCAATCTACGTCATAATCAAACTACAATGTAAAATACTTTGTTAAAAGCGAAAGACAAGCGTATTCAGAATGCAGTTGAATGCAGTTGATTGTTGTGTTTGAAAGCACATAAAAGTTTTTGCGAGGCGAACTAAACAATGAATATTTTTTAGTGAAAGCAAATTAAAAGATATTAATCTTGCATGATTTATCATTAAACACGTTTGTTCTTCTGTATTCAACTTTACCGTTAAACTTATGTTCTTCTTAGCATAATTATTATTTTTCTGTCGAAATACCCGATATGGAACATGATACTGTTACTGATAAGAATCATATAAAATTATATTTATTTTGTGGCGGCAACTATGAAATAGACAGTAGTGAAAAATTGGCCCAGTTCGATATTCTCACTCTTGGTATCGCGAAGATGTGCTTCAGAGTTCAATCATTCACATGTTCAACTCGTAGAAGACAAAAAAAATTAATCTAATATAACTTATTTTCTTATGTTTTTATAATATGAATATCCATTTTTCATAATAAAAATAAAATTTTTTGAGATTTCTATACTTTCCTGGGTGTTCCATGTTAGATATCGTTTCTTTAACTCGCCGTATTTGATGTTTCTACATTTTTTACCGTGATTTCAAGACATTTAAACTTTTTCATAGTTACCTATTAGAGCGCGAACAATTATTAATTTTATCGCGTTTTAACGTTACTTTCATTGAAAAAAGCACGTTTCTCTTTTTGGCAAGCTTTCGAAATCAGATGTTTCATATTAAGTACAGTATTGAGATTCAATCAGGCAATTCTTTGAGACCGTTTTCTTTTTATATATGGTATTTTCTGCTCTTCAATACAGACCTCTGCTACTATATCTAAACAAATTGCAACTTTTTTCGCAATGTTATTTCATTGCTTGGAAAATGTACTATACCATACTCCATATTACTCTTATAAGTGGATTTCATGAGATCCAGTCCGCCACGCATGAAATCTCGTCTACAGGCATGCCTCGAGGTAAATGTCGTCGTGTACACAATCTCTTTTGATGGACAACAGAGTATAAAATAATGAACACAAAAATATGTCTCACGTTGGAAGTAATCTGCGGTTAATACGAAATATGTGCCCAGAGTTCAGACGTACACGTTTGTCGTATACAGGGTGAGTCGCTAAAAGCAAGTCAGTTAGATAACTCGTCCAATTTTTGAGATACAGAGAAATGTTTGAAACGGAAGTTAGCCGGTTCCGAGGAGACTATTACTCAATGGAAAAAATTTTTTCTTAGGTGGTCGTGTTTACTGTTTTTAAAGGTCACCTTCATTTTCTTAAACGGAATTATGTATCTTTGAGTATCTACGATCGTGTAGCTCTTCTTAACGCGAATTCGAATATCACGGTTGCTTAAGGTCACTCAAGGTCACGGACGCGTTGCGAATGCTTCTGAAAATTGTGTATTCTTGGCTTTATTAGCAAAAGAGATCTTTCGAGACATCGAGATCCTTCAAAACTATCAATAATTGACGACCGTTCAATAGTAGCAATTCCTCGCTGATATCACACTTGCTCAGCACGCGAGTATTTTGTTTGCGTCTACTAATTTTTGTCATTGGACGGACAACATACATTGTACACCGCGGATATCTCGAATGAGCTCTTTTGTCGATAAAGCCACTTTTCAGAAGTATTTGCAATAAATTTTTATTTTTCATTCATTATTACGTCCGTGACTATGAGTGATCTTCAGTGATCATGATATTTAAATTCGTCTCGAGAAGGTCTACAATCGTAGATGCTTAAAAATACATAGTTTCGTTTAAACAAAGTAAAGGTGATCTTCAAAACCTGTAAACGCCTGAAATCCACTAAACCATTCTTTATATTTCAAGGAATTGAAAGAGTTATTCGGGTGGTTCGCATTATTTGATGACTCGTTCTGTATACTGACCTCAGATAAAACGTCTTATCTAGCATTCTTCTCGTTTTTTAAAATATGTTGAAATATTTGTCTTTCTTTATCTATTCAATAACGGTATATTATACTGGCTGAAATAGACTATATATTTTAAATTACTAGAAAAAGATTTAAAAAAACGCAATGAAACCACGAAAGAAATGATAAAACATACATTTTCTACAATTTCCAGAATGGTAAATGGGACATTTTAACGAAATAGTGCGGAATACACCTGCGTACGAACGCTGCTAATCGAAAACAACGCGTATCTGGATCCCAGAGCTAGGATGTATCAAGTCCACTTTTTCTAAAACACAACATTCTACATGTTTCTCGTATCAAATTTTTCACCTTTTCCGAGGATAAAAACTTTTTCGTTCCAAATCGTTCAGTTTTTAACATAATAATTTAAAATTCTATACCACGGAGTATAAAGCTAATAAAAATGGATATTAATTTTATAATGTTCTATATTTTATAACATGTACATGTTATATTGTATAATGTTCCTAGTAAAAGTACTAAGTATAGTAACATAAATAACCTAGTGAATAAGTTTATAAACGTATTCACAATATGAGTGTATAAACTGAGTGTAAATGTAGATGCAAATGTAAATGTAAATATAAACTTAATTAGTTATGTAAATTCAACTTAAGTAATTTTAAAGCATAAAAAAGTAAATAGGAAGTAAGGAAACGATGCAACAAATTTAAATCATCCAGTACTAGAACATACAGCTGAGAAATTGTAATAGTAATATAATAGAAATTGTAATACAAAACCTAAATTGCAATAAGGAATACATACATAATACGTACATAATAACGTACAAATTATATTAAGTCCATAACTTATTGCAAGACTTCTACAAGTTTGGGTCGCTCTCCTTTAAAGTTTGAAAAGTGCGACTTAATACACTCTGGGGTCTAAATCCGTAAGTATAACTAGCAGCTCACATACGTCTCTCACTTATAGGAAATTCCATCTTCAGCAATAGAGTATACGATTGTAGGAGGAAATGGGATATCGCGGTGAACTGGTAATATCCGATGTGAACTGGAAAAGCATCATGACGAACTCGTCCGCTCGTATACGTTTTCTTACACAAGATATCCCGTATAACGTGGTCAACTGACCAGGAAATGACACTAAAAATAAGTAGAAAATATAAAATAAAAATTATTTCATATGTAAGAAACGATACAATTGTCGTAATATAACTGCAACAACTAACAACAGTTGGAACATCACTTTCGCGCGTGCAGTGATATTCTGAGATTTATTTTCATCCGGAAAATGTGGTGATGCTATATCTATATGCTTTCACTATAATAAAATAGTTACTGATAAAAATAAATCACAAATAATAATTATAATTGCAACAATTATTATTAGAACCGTAAATGTTACTTTAGTTTCGAAAATTCGTTCCATACTTTTTTGCGTTGGGAATATTATATTATACTTGAATCGTTATATACTTATATTATGAATACTGCATTATACTTTTTATGCCACTTTAGACCAAAATTTTATAAAAGGCAGAATATTCTTTTATATACAAACAGCTATATTGAGTTCGTCGAATTTTGAAAATCCAATTTAATTCATTTTTAACAGTCGGCAAAACCCCTGCCAACAGTTTTTTCTGCATAAAAGCCAGTACATGAAACATTTTTGATCCTCTCTGTGTCAGAAATTAATTGTTAGCTCAGCTAGAAAATTTATGACGATCGATGTCTCATTGTAAGGTATCATTTGGCACAAAAATCAGTAGAATCAAACACGGGCGATTTTTCGCGTAACTCTCATTATTTGTTGATTTTATAAGATGCTGCGTTCTAAGTATTATTATTGGCTACTAGTTCCTCGCTGCACTAATATTCACACATACATATTATACTTATACAATTCGCTGATATTCATATAGTGCAGCTGCAAATCGATCAAAGTAAAGCAAATATGCCTACATGTATATAAAATGAAATAGAAGCACTGTTGTTACTTTTTTCCCTATTATCAGTGGGCGATAATTATGCTCGTGTCGAATCAAATCATTCCAGTATTGAAATCGGCATACGTAAGTCGTATTAGATCCATTTGTCAAAATAAGCTATTGTATCATCGAATAGACGCATAGTATAAAACTGGGTTATTTTATCGTATATGGGAAATTTGGAACGAACCTCTTCGACAGAAACGTCGATGTGCCACGTAGGTTGATATATTGATCCAGAAAGAAATCATTTTCAGCAAGTTTGTAACCCTTTCGGCCTCTATGATCACCTATACATACACGTGTTAAATAAAATCCACCTTCTTGGTTTAAGAACGAAGAAATAAAAGAAACGATAGACCATAAATTATATATTACGATATCTACTGATATTTAATATAAATTGAGCACTTTTTACAGTTTCAATTTTCTGGTTATATTATTCTCTTTGATTAACCCTTCCGATTAATTATCAAATTTGTTACTTCGTTAGCACCATATGTATTTTATAATGTAAAATACCAAGCGAAAAAGAATTTTTTAAGTCTTTCGATAGATGTAACAAGTCTTTGTACTTACAACAAAAATTCTATTGCTATGATCAATGAGCGCATGACTTGCAAACACTACGAAGAGGCTACGATGTCCGCAACCATTTTTTCCTTTTTTTTTTTTTAACAAAAAACATGCGCATTATGTTCTTTACAGTTACATGTTCTTTACAGCTGTATAGTCGTATAATTTTCTTCAATTCAATAGATTTACATATATCGCATTTCATGGTTAATACAATGGAACCTCCACTGTCCGAAAATCTGTTATTTGAATATACCACTATCCAAACGTTTTATTAGCCAAACAACATTTTCTGTCGGTGTCCTCTACTATCATGCAGAAAATAGAAAAACATGTGTCAGTAGAAAATGGCACGGTATCGAGAGGCACGTAGTTTTATGTAAATAGTTTCTTGGCAGGTAGACGCGTAAAGGTCAACTTCGTTCTTTTAAGTGGAATAACACGCAATATATAACATAAAATGGCGATATATGTGAGCGATCGTACACGTTATTTTACGCAATGGCAATTTATTAATGTATCAATATACTGCTACTTTAAATATTCAAAGCGATGACCTCGAGCATGCATGCCCTAAAAGCAATGCTCTAAAAAGGGATATCACAGCGTATCGCATTTACGTTCGGATTATTTGCAGATTTTTATTTATGATGAAAATTAAAGCAGTAAATATATAGTGAGATATCGACAGCCAGAGAATAGATGAAAAGAGCGTATACAAGAGATCGCTCAGCAATTAATCCGAACAAAATTCCATATGCCGTGATATTCATCTATTCCATCGCTTTAGAGCATTCATCGGTGCTTAAAATCATCACTTTGAATATTCAAAAGTAGTAGTATTTTGATACCTTAATAAACCACCAATACATGAAATTGAATATTCATTATTTTCTCTCGTTGATTTCTAACCTTGAGTTGACCTTTAGCGATCTTGAATGACCTTGAACCATAGGTCATTGTACGCGCTTAAAAAGCTCCGGTAGGTGGTACGTAAGGAGCACGTGATTTCGTTTAAGTGAACCAAGTGACCTTCATATGACCTCTATGGGTCCACGTATCAAACAGCTATGTATTTCAAAATAAATCAAATTACGTGACACTCGACACTGTACTAATTTAGTCGAACACAGTTCTTTCTGTCACCAGTAACAGCCGAGACATTTAGGTGGCCTGTTTTAGATGCTTCAATCATTCATTTTTGCAATCTCATATTTTTCTGCCTCTTTAGCGCGAAACGGATATCGCACGCGTAATTTCTCATGTACAATAGCATCAAAGAAGAAATGTGTTGTATTAAGCATTAACAGGTTGGCTGCCACTGTGCTCATCGGGAACTACGCTAGTAAGATTTTTCGAATGACTAAAATAAGATAAATTCCGTGAACGGAAACGTTCTCAACACGCGAATGACATACAGTCGCCGAACATTAGCATGCTCGCTGACGTGGATTCGTATCGTTTGAAATGCTATATTTCTGTTTGCTGCTGGCATTCACGTCATTTCAAATTCCGTTCCTGTTTGCCACTGGTGAGAATTCACGTCAATTCAAAATCTGTTCCTGTTTACAGTCGACCTGATATCACGTCATTCAAAATCCTATCCTTGTTCGCCGCTGATGTGAACTTACGTCATCTGGCAAATTTCTTTCGTTTCCGCTAACCACGTTATCATCTTCAACAGTTTCGAGCATATTCTTTGCTTGAAAAAGATTTCACAGGAAATGCGAATTGAGATAATTTTATGATAAAATTTCGCTATACGGTTAATGACCTGCTCCTCTCAACATTATTGCGATTGTTGGACTTAATTCGCTACACATTATATATCTACTGCCGTGTAGCTGCCAGTGTTTCGATACTTTAGCGTGCTTTTTGTAATATTGTAAAATAAAATAATATTGTAAAATAAAAAAAACGCTTTTTGTCGAGTACAACGTTATATATAGATAGTGTATGGGCGGGGAATCTCATCTGCAGCTTCCTGGCCACGGACCCGGAAGATTCGAAGGCGAAAGATGAGATAAGAGACGGATAATTTCCAGTTATCGCGGCTGCATAAAAGAAACGGGCTTTTCCGGGCTTTTTCTTACAAGCGGTTGTAAACGTGATAGAAGAAAGATTATATATTAAATTCAATGTCGTTTTAACAACAGAACCTTGTGGCTGTCAGCTATGGACTCACGGAAATTATAGGCGGCATCTGGCTGAGGCTCTCGCGTCAGAAACGTCGGCCGCAAACTTGTTAATATTCGGACATCCTTTGAAACTTTAAAGTTGGACCAGACGACTTGAGCTTTTTTCAAAAAGCGCGCAGACATAATTGAAGACCTTTCTGCAGATAATCACAACACAAGCTAGGAGTATTTAATTTTGATAGACATTTGATGGAAATATGAAGATTTGAAACAGTCCTCTTAGCTGATGACGAATCAAAGGAAGGAAGGAAGAAGAATTTTAAAGGCATTCGTATTAGGTCTACTGTCGAGGAGAGCAACTGAATCTTTGAATCTCAACTGCCTCATTTTTATGTTGCGTTGTAATTATGTCAAATTAATAGATGTTGTTTATATTACATTCCTACTGAAGTTAGAAGCATTAGCTTACCAGATGGCGCCTAAAAGAATTTTGAAAACGTTACAATTGGTCGAAATCCTGAGAGAAATAGCAAGAACCGCTTCACACGAATTTTTTACGTGACCTTGTAACAATTTGAACCAATTTTAACGACTTTAAATAACACATTTTGAGAGTTTATATCGGCTATATACACAGTGTTTAGCGAAATAATGTACACGATTTGTGAAGCACTCGCAATAATGCAACAAAAAAATGTTCCAGATAGAAACTGATCCGTTTTGAATCAGCTACAAATTGCAGTACTTAACATCGTCTTCTTAAAAATGCCTCTTTGTATAAAAAATCAAGGTCACCTTGACTTCTTTAAGTAGCACGATGTATTTTTGATTTTGTAACATCGTAATATTAACATAGTAGCTGATGTCAAAACCAGTTCAACGACCTATAATACTATTGACCTTCAGATGACCTTCAGTTCAGGAATCTTGAATTCATTCGTTAATAGGATCATTAACGTGGAAAATTTGATTTAACATGGCTTAGATCAAATGTTTACGACAACGTTTGTGCTGTCAATAAATTGAACAGTAAATTCACCAAAGTACTTTTTATTCAGCGAAAGATAAAAGTCGCTTGAATGTTTTTATATGAAATTGTACGTTGGCCCTGACGCCACCCAAAAACTAAGCATCTACTGATTTCCGCACCACCCGAGAGCTAGGTATCTGCTGACCCGCTGATAACACTTAGATATGCGATAGCGATGCGAATAAGACAGCAAACAAACTCCCACCCATAAAGTGTGCAAACCATAATGAAGATATAAAAACTCCAGTCCTTTAGTTGAAAGCTCAGTCTGTATTCTACAACCTAGTTGTCACCTAATAAAGTGAACGAACGTATTATTGTTAATTCGCCTTTTTTTATTTTTTCCCTATCTCGTCAATTATTACGTGACATTTTGGCGATCCTGCCAGGATCCATTCGGTTCAGTGTAAACGAAATCACGATTTCGGCATACGTGCATCACTGNAAGATCGAAGGATCAGCGGACCTCTGCATAGATCAGCTCACTTTGGGTGAAAACGATTTCTACGGAAATCGGACTACGGTCATCACCAAGACTGAAACTGGTCGGAGCAACACTAACAGAAGGAAGAATACCCAGGTAACAAAAACTGGATTCTTTTAAACACTATTGTGCTCGTCGCAACAGCTTCAATAGTACAGACTCCGACGACAGTGTAATAACCATTATGAGCAAAAGATCAGAAGACACATCTTCTGTTAGCTCTATGGCCACAGGTGTGGATCCAAATATTCGGGCCATACTAGACGCTATGCAAAAACAAAACAAGGGACATGAACAAGCTCTGAACAACTTACATAAATTAATACACGATGAAAGTCAACAACGTGTTAGAGAAGTTGAACTCCTAAGTAAGAGCCTCGCTGAACTACGATTAGGAACTCAGTCAGTCGCCAGATCTGAATTCAACTCCGTCATGATTGAAGACGTTAGTGCTAGCACTATTCAGGAAAAGCGACCACCTGTTTGTACCGAAATCAGGCCTAACGAAACGGACGATGTGAACAGTGAAGAAGAATTAATGAATCACGACAATCCTATGTATAGTGCGAAAACCTGCCTAGACTTCATTCCTACGCTCAACGGACAGGACGATATAGGAGTAGAAGGGTTTATTAAACGGGTAAGAGAAGCTCGAGCCGAATGTCGAGAAAAACGCGCATTATTACGTCTAATTTTAACACAAAGAATCATTGGAGAAGCAGAACGCAGTATCCGTCACATTGAAATCGAGAACTATGAAAATCTATTCGAAAACCTCAGAAAATTTGTATCTGTGAATATCACGTCTAACGGAGCTCGTGATAAACTGCAACGTACGCAACAAAACTTTAACGAATCGGTACATAGTTATATAAAGAGGTTCCGACATAACCTCAATAAATTGATATACGCACTTCAACATGAAATTCGCGATCCGGTACGTCGAGTAGTTGCTATAGATCTTGAAACTGAGCGAGCCACCAAGATCTTTATTCTAAACTTAAAACCCGAAATAGAGATACGCACATCAGCTACAAGACCAAAGAATCTCCAAGAAGCACAAGATGCAGCTTTCGAGGCAGAGTTATTTATAGGGGAAATTGAACGCAACAAAAACATAATGAGAGGAAGAACAATGAATCAACCAATTGCGAGGACCAACACCCAATTCCAAGGAAATCCCAATACAAGAAGGAATATCATGCTTGGCAATACCGTACAACAAAAACCAATAAATCCACTTACGGAAAGAAGAGCTATAATGGAACGACCACCGTCCAAATGTTTCAAGTGTAACCAAACTGGACATTTAGCCAATGCTTGTGCCCAACAGCGAAATTTTCCATCAGCCGGCCAAAGAAACTTACCGCCTCCGAGAAATTACCATATAATAACGAGCGAAGAGAATATGAATCCCGAGAAAGAAAGGGAAGAGAACCAACAATACGAATTAATGCCATCACTGGAAGACTCCTCACGATTACCATTGGATTGGAACTCGGACTAACGCGATATTTAGTAGACACTGGCGCCGCAATAAACATAATCAAACGTTCAAAAATCATTTCCACTCCATTGAAGGACGACAAGAAAACATTCTTCATGGGTAACGACAAATACGAGACAGACGAATACGTTTACCTTAGAATCTGTGACAAAAGAAACAAATTCTACATAGTACCTGACGACTTCCCACTGATTGAAGACGGAATCATAGGGTTACCAATGCTGGAAAACTATCAATACAACATTACAAACGACCGAATCCAACTCAACGATCATGTATTCTTATTCCAGCCACCACGACTAATTCCTCCAGGACAAACCATAGTCGAAACAATTTATCTGGACAAGAAACCGACGCAGGTATGCTTCTGCAATACTGGTGAGCAACCAATACCAATTTCTAACTATCTCTCTAATGAAATTGATCTCGAACAAATTCAAAAATTCAAAAACATAATTAGAACGAGCCATATTGAAAACGATTTCCGCATCCCTATCGAAAAAATCCTTCTACACTACATTGACGTATTCAATTTAGACACAGACACTTTACCATATACCAATTTAACAAAACACACCATCACGTTGAAGGAAAACAAAGTCATAAACACAAAATCTTACAGACCACCCGAGGCACACAAACTAGAAATCGAAAAACAAATCAAAGAAATGTTAGACAAAAATATAATCGAAGAATCAGATTCACCATACAACAGTCCAGTATGGGTAGTCCCCAAGAAATCGGACGCCTCTGGAAAACAAAAATGGCGCATAGTAATAGATTTCCGTAAATTAAACGAATTAACTGATCAAGTCGCGTACCCTTTGCCAAATATCGACGATATACTATCACAATTAGGAAACGCAAAATTCTTTTCCGCATTAGACCTCTCTTCTGGCTTTCATCAAATACCAATGGACGTAACATCAAAGAAATATACGGCTTTTAGTACACCTCAGGGACACTTTCAATACAATCGAATGCCATTTGGGTTAAAAAACGCCCCAGCTACATTCCAACGCATGATGGACACAGCACTCCGCGGTTTATTGAACAAACACTGCTTCGCTTATTTAGACGATATCATAATATTCGGAAGTACAATTCAACAACATAATGACAACCTCGCACTTGTATTACAGAGATTAAGAGAATCAGGATTAAAAATTCAACCAGACAAATGCGAATTCTTGAAACCAGAATTAGAGTACCTTGGACATATTATCACCCGCGAAGGAATAAAACCAAATCCGGCAAAGATAGAAGCAGTCAAAGAATTCAAAACTCCCAAAAACCCGACCGACGTAAAATCATTCTTAGGGTTAGCAGGATATTATAGAAAGTTCATACGTAGTTTTTCAAAGATAGCCAAACCTCTGACTGACCTGACAAAGAAAGACACACCCTTTCATTGGACAGACAAACAACAAGATAGCTTTCAAACTCTTAAAGACGCATTATGCAAAGCCCCGGTATTGGCGTATCCCGACTTTGACGAAACATTTACATTAACAACTGACGCTTCTAACGACGGAATAGGCGCTATTCTTTCACAAAACGACCATCCTTGTTGTTACATTTCCAGAACACTAAACCCTCCCGAAAGAAATTACTCAACCACTGAAAAAGAACTCCTTGCAATCGTATGGGCAGTAAAACGTTTGCGGCAATATTTACTAGGAAGACATTTTCTCATAAGAACCGACCATCAAGCTTTAACTTGGCTTAAAAATTGTAAGGACCCCTCATCACGATTAATTAGATGGAGATTAAAACTAGAGGAATACGATTACGAAATACAATACCTCAAAGGAAAAGAGAATACGGTTGCTGACGCACTTTCGAGACAAACTATTAACAATTTGACAACTAAAGACAACCTCCTTGACGAATATAACAAATGGGAACGAGACACCGACACACTTCCTAAACTACTAAAAATAGTCCCCAACGGAAAATCCTTTTTCCAAATAACAAAAGAAATTTTAGGACCCTACGATAAAGAGAAATGGTTAAAGAAGATTATAGAATCAGCTGCTAAACATAAAAAGTTAGGCATAGGAGACTATAGCTTCGATGAAATCGAAAAAGCACGAATAAAAACATTTCTGATGTATGTTAATGATAAAATAGAAGAAATAACCTTTGCATATGACCCGATTCAAATTTTAACAGACGAACAAGTTGACGCGATTATAGAAGAAAACCATAACGACGTTTCCGGACACTTAGGTATACAGAAAACTTATGCAAGAATCAAAGAACGATTTAAAATCCCAAATTTGTTTTCAAAGGTAGCGGAATTTATAAAAAATTGTGTAGCATGTCAAAAACAGAAACTTGTCAGAATCCGCGCTAAAGAAATTCCCGTAATACCTCAAACCCCCACTGAACCAAACGAAAAAGTAGCAATGGACATAATTGGTCCCATGCCAAAAACTAAACGAGGAAACCAATATATACTCTCTATTCATGATGATTTGACCAAATACCTGATACTAACACCTCTCAAGACACAAAGAACCGAATCCGTAATAGATGCCTTATTGAATCATTACATTTACATCTTCTCAGCACCTAAGACTATACTAACGGACCAAGGACAGAACTTTATTAGCGAACTCATGACGAAATTCGAAGAAGCATTCAAAATAAAACATATAAAAACGACCAGCTTTCACTCACAATCTAACGGATCCCTAGAAAGAACACATGCAACGGTAAAGGACATGATACGAACAAGCCTAAACGACTCGGACAAAGAATGGGACGAAGTATTAAATTTCATATGTTTAGGATACAACACAGCAATACACGACGCGACTGGTTTTTCACCCTTTGAACTAACCTTTGGACGAAAAGCTAACCTCCCATCCTCAATATCCAAAACCTCTAATTACACGTACGAAGAAATGTTTTCACTATGGCAAAAACAATTGGACAAATACAAAACACTAGCTAGACAAACACTTGAGAAAAGTATAAAACGCTACATGCGAGACCAACAAAGAAAAATCATTAAAACGCAAACGGTATTTAAAGAAGGAGACGCAGTTCTCGTACACAATGACCACAAAACAGATAAATTGCACGATGAATGGTCAGGTCCTTACCACATCGAAAAAGCTATAACTCCTTATTACGAGATCTTAATCAACAATCAAATTAAAAAGATACATGGTAACAGAATTAAGCCATACTTTTCAGGACGCTTATTTCGGTCACAACCCTCGTGCTCGGATTAGAATTAATACCAATAGAAAACAACGCAATTTTCCACAAAAAAAAAAAAAATATCCAAAGCTTATTTATATAATGAAAGAGTTAACGTATATATAGGGATGAATGTAAGCGACATATTTAACTACATCGATACGTTAGGAAAACACATCATGAGTAAAGAATTTTCATTAGAAGGAAATAACTTCCAAAACATAGTAGACGTTTCTACGCTCACACTGTTTGTCCAAAGCGAAAAGATCTTCTTTAAAATTTCAATTCCAACAATAATAGTAATATATATATAATATAATATATTACTATTATTAATATATATAATTATATTAATAATTATTAATAATAATATATATATATAATAAAACAATAATAATGGGATATAGAACAGATATACCTCATACCGACTCGAAAGAACGGAGCATTCTCAACCGATATTTAGACCTGTAGACCAGATGTATTTGGACAAACAATGTCGAATTAAACATGAATTGTACATTTGCAAACAAACTCAACCCATTCATGATAGACATTCGAAACCCGATTGTGCATCTGAAATAATTAGTGTAGATAATATCATAAGATCTTGTAAATTCGTAGTTTATAAGATTGTAGAAATATCTTTTATACCGCTCAAAAATCATATTTACTACATTACAAATTATAGGATACATATCCATTGGACTCATATGCTTGTATCTGGCTAATAAGATAGGACTTTCAAAATTATATTTAATATATAAAAAATATAATGAAATGTAATAAATTATATTTTGCTGTAAAATTAAGAAAAACACCATAAGAAACGCACCTAACGTTACTATTGCGACAACTTCCACCCCTATAAACATTTTTACACCGACGTTACCTGTACAAACTAGAACAGAAAGAGAATCAAGAGTAATTTTTGAATTAACAACACCACCCAAAGCCAAATTTCATCCGTCAATTCTAAAAGAAAAAAAAAAAAACGCAGGAACTTGAGGACTAAATTCATTCTACGAAGGGGGGAATGTAACGTCCAGAAAGATCTTCCTGACGCTACCCAAGAACTAAGCATCTGCTGATTTCCGCGCCACCCGAGAGCTAGATATCTGCTGACTCGCCGATAACACTTAGGTATGCGATAGCAATGGGAATAAGACAGCAAGCGAACTTCCACCCATAAAGTATGCGAACCATAATGAAGATATAAAAACCCAAGTCCTTTAGTTGAAAGCTCAGTCTGTATTCTACAACCTAGTTGTCANACTAATAAAGTGAACGAACGTGTTATTGTTAATTCGCCTTTTTTTATTTTTTTCCTATCTCGTCAATTATTACGTGACAGCCCCCTCGTTCATTGTACGTGTTTCTCTGTTTGTAATAAATGTTCAAAGTTCATGCCGCTTTCCACGACACAAAGTTCCACTCATTACAGTAAATTTTCATGCGTAGAAACGAATAAACCGCGTGGATCTACTTCTCTACGCGCGTATGTCATTTTATCTCAAAGCTGTTCCGGATTTGCTGTAAACAGCTGGACTGTAAATGACGCTGTAACAAGAGACCTGACGGTAATAAGTTTGATGAACGAGCCAACCAGTGATTTTTATTAAAATTTTGCAATTTCTTGGGGTTAGGTTTAGTGTAAACATCTGGTCTCTGCCGTATTGAGTCAAATTTTACACGTTCGTGTTCCTATGAAATTTCAGTAATTTCATGACATTTACCAAACGTATTGTTTAAATTATAAACTCAGTTAAAAAAGTAATAAAAAGCGACTTCCATCATTTTTTTCTCGATTTTGATCAATTTTAGTCTTCTAACAAATTCTGTTGTGCCTCATACAATAAGCTAATACTGCTAACTTCTGGAAAAAAAAAGACTCATGTCGTTTGGCCCAATTATAGAAAAGTGGTTCTAGTTTAAAATATGCAAATACTACTTTATATATAAAATATTACATAAATAATATTTTGTGAGAATTAAATGTTATTTATGGTGTAGTATATTTCAGATTATCGCAACTCCCAGGGAAAAATAAATAAAATTCTCGTGTTGGTGGTCAACATATTAAAATAAAACAAGAGACACTTCAGTAGCTAGGAAAAAGTGTGAAACTACCATAATAATTGCAAAAATCTACAACGTTGAGAGGTCTACGATGTAATGGCTTCGAGAAAGAAACGTTCAATCGAAAGTACTCGGATGGCTATTCCATTTTCGATAAATAGAAAAATTTTGATATAATAGAAAAATGAATATTTGGCTTTTGCAATATAGGTAATGAAAAAATGTTGGTATTTATATAAAAAAAGGGCACAACTGGCCGATTTCAATGAGCTTGGAACATGTTGTCAAGGCGAATATTCTGAACAACTTTTTCGTATACATGTAAAAAACTCCGATACAATTTATGTTACGATTATGCTTCATTCTGAAGTGGGCGAACGCATTTTCATGTAATTCAATTTAGCTCATTGACTCAACTCATTGTTGAGAGAAATAACTAGTTTTAATACAAAAATTACATATAATAATCGTTTAATGTACAAAGTATCTCGATTATAGGAGTATGCCAATCCTTTGCGTACAAGAAATTGGAAAGAACCGGTTTACAATTTTTTTTACCTATGATGCCTTGCTTAAAAAAACCTGGGAAAATTGTTATAAAACATATATTTAATAGTCATAAGCAGCTGCTAAAATTGTCACAATATTAACATGGTCACATGAACGATTAAAAAAATAATACAAACAAATACCGGTTTCTAATTTTTTTTACCTACATTCCCGCATGGAAAAAATCGTAACAAGACGTTAATACCGTAAAAGTATAAACGTGGTCTCTTACCAATATCGATATAAAATCAGCATTTGAAAATTTTCCGAATTTAAAAAAAATCGACTCTGTAGTAAAAAAATTTACGGACGTGCACGCCACTGAGTAGAATATCTCCGATATCTCTCAGAATTTTTCATTAAGTAGAACAAAAGAAATGGAGTTTAAACTGTAAATTGCTTCTCGTTGTGTAACTACCTTTATAGTACGGATAATGACTTGATACTTTACGGAAAGATTTATCTTCGAGAAGTCTATTGAATGATACGCATACAGATCAAATTGGTTTAGAGGCATTTTTACCATGCTTGTTCGACTAAAGCTTTTCGTGAATACATAGCCCGGAGATAAACGTTGAACTTGACAATATATTTCAAGCTTATCAAAAGCGGTGAGATACGTCCTTCTCTATGTACAGAATTACCAAAATGTTAGTATCTATATCAATATCGTACGAAGAAGTTTTGGAATTTGAAAAAATATTATATTGTCATTAACGTCTTAAATTCTCTAGTTGAAAAAGATCACAATGCAAGTGACGATGAAGATATGCTTTCTCACTTTGAAGTATTTCTGGTATTAGAAAGAGCATTTAGGTAGTTCAAGGATTGAACAGAATAAAATTCAACGTAGCTATGTACTAAAAAATTTATTTGAGTTAACGATAAAAATGATATACGGTTGAATCTCGCTAACTCGAACCTCAAGGGAAGAACTGAAATCTCACGTTGTACAGATCTTATCTATTTTTCAGGCGAGACAGACTTAACAAATATAAACGATTTACAGAGAATTTATACAAGAGTTAACATTTTGCAAATTGAAGAAAATCAAGGAAAAACCAACTCAGCTTTCACAATTAAATTACACAAGGTGTCCCGCAGTTTAGTGTACGAACTTTGCCCGTGTATTTTACAGAATGTTTTTAAATGTATTCTAAAAAGTGGTCTCTCAAAATCGGACTAAAATATCTCATAGCAAAAAGTCCATATATTCTTTATTAAAAAAGTATAACGAAAATATCAAATGCAGCAAACATACGTACGTCAATATTCTTTCTCTTATTACTAGTTAATACAGAATAAGGAAGACACACAGTGTTGCTGTACTTGTTGTATTTTATATTTTTGTTATAATTTTCTAATGAAGCATATGTGGACTTTTTGCTACACAATATTTTAATCTTCTTTTTTTAACTTATAAAACATTATGGCAGAACTTAACAGAAATTAACAAAAATTGAGAAATTAAATAATCAAATAATATAAGAATTTACATAAAGTTAGATGAACAAAGAAATAACAATGAATGTACGATTTTAAATTAAATTTTGAAACCGATCATTTGACCGAGCCTGGTAAGATTAGTGTTAAAGTGCGTTTTATTTATTAAAGAGCAGTAATAAATGGTAGTTTATGTTACGTGAACTGACAACACTGACACGTTGTACTGTACATAAAGATGACGTACATTTGCCAAAATGTCTGAGCCATCAAATGTCTGGATTCCGTAGATCGCGATTCGCACTCCGACAGACTAAGAGTTAGTGATCCGATAGGACGAAACTACAAAAGGATTTTACGAGCGACGCAAATTGTCTTTCGACCTCAAACCCTCGAACGTAACGGATCTTAAGTACAGGGTAAGTCACTGTACTGTAAGTCACTTTCTCGTTTAGAGATTGTATAACTGTAAACTCTTTTATTCTATATATTACAATTTTTTATACACAGTTTTAACATTTATTTTTTGAAAATTTATAATTGGGAAATTCAATTTTATTCTCAAAATCAATTGAGTTTTACATAAATAATCGAATTTTACTTTCAAAATCAGTGGCCCAACTTTTCTAACGCTGTTCCCATGAGAAATATGTATTTATTTTTACTTCAGTGGGTAAGAAAATTAAGGGTGGCAGATGCCAAACAAACATAACTCAAAATTTATTCATACGTTAGCACGATCATATCTACGAGTTCTTCTGTTTTGTCAACTGGTAAAAGAGATCACTCGGTATTTGTTGTAACATACAACATAACCTATATTTCGAAGAAGAAGATTATGCTGCGACGTTCGTAGAAACATTTGCTGCCGCTTGTTATTTTGTATTGTAATAAAAGAAAAAAAGCGATATTTGCTTGCATTTTTCTACGTGCATTTTTCTTATTTATTGACTTTTTCGCAGGTAATTGGTGTACAACTTGACTTACTTAACGAAAGTTAGGGTTAGGGTTAAGGTTAGATTTGGATTCCCTTTTTGGCACTATCCTCCGCCCTCCCCACAGAGGACGCGGAATGCCTATGAAGGTTCCTCCACGTAAAAAAAGGAAGAAAAGAAAAGAGTTCTCCAAGGACAGGGCCCGGTGTGCGATGACCGCACAATATGCCGTAGCCCACAGAACAGAGATGAGGGTGGAAGGTCTCTCACTCGTAGACGAGTTAATGCACGAGGGGACCGGTGATGGATGCGTTTGTGGTTTCAGATTCTCACGCGTTCACGATGACCATTGTGAGAGTTTTAACCGACACAGTACGAATCCAATATTATCCTGCACCCTTCAGGTTTCCTCCACGTATAAAAAAGGAGTAAGGGGAGTTAGAGTTAGGGTTAGGTTAGGGTTCCCTATTAAATTTGAGTAAGATACATAAATTGTGTTGAGGTAAAATGCCTTGTTATATTGATTGCAACTTACTTATTTTAGTAAACAATGTGTATTTATTTATCTGTATATCTAGTAAACGATACAAATTTACGTGAGAAAACTGAACAAAGGAAGATGGGCGGAGGTTATCTTGGATCTGCTGCACTAACATTGAAGGATAAAGCTAGAAGTGCAAATAGGAAATACCACACGATTTCTTGTTTCGTTTGCATCTTTTCCAACGTTTGATTCGGGTTGAAATGACATCAATATAATGTCAAAAAATGAAATGACAAATGAGATTAATATAGCTGACGAATAAATTCTCTATATTGCAAATGTACGTGTAATGTATGTAATATGTGAATCTGTAATGTAACGTATATGTAATGTGTATGTAATATTATGTTACAAAGAGTACCAAATCAGATCTTATCTTTTTTTGAAGATTTATACTCCTTGCTCCGTTGTAAGTTTTTCTATTATAGATTTCTAAAAGACAGGCCAGAAAAATTTGGAAAAGGAAACTTAAAAATATACAACGAAAGAAAGTTATATAAGCTCTAAATGGGAGAGTGACTTATGGGCCATCTTGTATAGATTCCCCACGCATTTTCTCAAGAAGGAAAACTCTTGTATTCGTGGCGAACACGGTATTCCTTCACTCTCTTCCGTTAAAAGTTAGAAATTCGCATATTCCTGCGCGGTGTGAATTCCACTACATAATAACATTTTATGGCTTGCGTGTAAGGAATACGCATGTGATACGCGTGTCTATATACGCGGTGAGTGCGAGTTGAGAAACAATTTTTCACTGTAAGGTAGATTTGTAACTATACGGAGTGTCTTGCGTAATACAACATACAATTCTTCAATCAATTTTTCATTTGCCACTATGTAAAGATTTTTTCAGCGACATGGCTTTTATCAAAAACAATTCACTGATAAGAGCTTCCATTGACAACAGTATTAATAACAAAAATAATTGGCACAGAATTTAACCAATTGTTTGCATCGTGCTCGAGCAAAGTATGGGGTTGCCCTAAACACTTGGGTTCATATTATTTGATTTTATATTATTTTATTGAACACTCTATTAGAACAAAATGGATCATACATAATTCAATAAAATAATATAAAACCAAAAATGCTGTGCATCTATTATTTCTTCATAAAACGAAAGAAACACTTGGGACAATCAAATATAAGTTTGCTTTAGAGTAGGGCTTCTTAAACTATAGATCGCAATACCATACGAGGTTGTATAACAGGATTGTGGGATCGTGAAAATTTTTGCAACTGCCACACACCAGTGAATTGAAAAATGTCAATCATCTATCATTACAGGATCAACAAAAATTCACCGAGTTACTAATCCATATAGATACAAAACACCATCTTTTTGAAAAATCGTTTAAGTGTATCCTTGCTTGGAATTAGGAAATCATTCCCAACAATTTCTAAAATGATCTTAAGCTTATATAGACACTTATATCATATCTATCGCAAAACAACGTCTTTGTCATTGACGATTTTAAAATCAAAATATCGATTAACCCTGAAGGACGTTGGAGATGCTCTATTATATCAAATACTCGGCCAAGATTTAATTCTTTATGCAAAAATAAGCATATTTATTATGCACTATATTTATCAGTCTGCGTTCTAGTTTTATCCACGTAGAGAATATGTATCTCATTATCGTCATCGGTTAATAGCGTTGTCGGTCAACGTTATTATCGATGAAGGTGTTGATCAAATGTCTGGTGTCGATCAGGTGTCTAGCGTCGACCAAGTCTGATGTCGATCAAGTCCGGATTTGGGGAATTGTTGTTGGTAAAACCAGTGTCCGTGAAATCTGTGTCGGTGATTTTAATGAGACCTCATTAAATGGTCATGACGAGAATTTTGAGAATAGTTTATCTTCATAGCGAGACCGAAACCCAAACTTACTATGTTTTTTCTTTAGGCTTTTTAATTAAAGCTGAATTAAAACTTAAAAAACGCAGCATAATAAATTGGACATTCCACTTAGAAAGACAAATTTTATCTCTAAATCTCCTCTATGCCTCCACCAGTAAAGAAACTGTTGATATTATATTAAGTATTTCTTACTACAACTGCTTGCACTACAACTTTTACAAGTAACATCATCATTTATTGTTTAAAATAACGATAATATTGCGGATGCATGAAGTTAGTGAGACACCCTGTATATAGCTCATACAGATACATCGAAAAAACGGACGTAGAAACTAGAAGCCATACTAAGCCGCGGGACAAAGATTATGTATAAATAGCTAATAATAATAAATAATAAAAATGTAGAAAACAATCCATGTGAAAATAGTTAACCCTCCGCTTGCAACGTTATTCTTACTCACGTCGCCTGCATACTGGATGGTTTAAGTCTATACAGTTCCTTTTAGATTTTTGTATTTTAAAAAATTCTTCGAAATTCTTGGATATTTTTCCATGTTCCTGCAATATTATCCAATAGTTTCTATTACTACTTTAACTTTTTGAACAAAGCAAAATTTAAACAAAAACGTGAAAAAAACGAAAAGATCGCTTCAAATTACTGGTCAAAAACGACCCAGCATGCAAATGGAGGGTTAATGAAGGAAGCGTAGAATTCAACTATCCCGAAAGGACAACAATATTTCAATAAGAAGAAAATTAATAATTTTAGTAATTTAATAATTAAATATGTTTAAATAAAATTATTTAAATAATTAAGTTAAAAAAAATAAATTTAATAATTTCGTAATATCAGGTCGAAAAGTAAAAAGATATTTGAAACATTTTAAAGAATTGATTAGAGATATTAAAAAGAATAAAATACATCGAAGTTTCGGCAGCTGCTGACACCCTATATACTTTTTCCGGCAGACTAACGGAAACACGATCAAATGGCGCACACGAGAAAAAGATAAAAATGTAGACATTTTTCTGACGTAAATGCAAAAGAATCTATATGAAATGTGCATAAAAGAATACTTCGAAAGAATTAATAAAGATATTAACGCAAAAATACACAAACTATAAAATGGAAGCAATAAAATAACAGAAGCAGTAGAATAACATAATAGAAAAATACCGAAATAACGGAAGACGACGTAGATGGTTTTAAAGGAACTTCGAATAATGGAGCGCGAGGAATAAAGAGATGAAGGAAAACACAGTGATTCAACTGAAAATAAAGCAGCAAAACTTTGAAGCTGTGAAAACTTGACGTACTAGAGTGAAAAGTAAGAATCATTAAAAATTGAGTAATGACGTGATGTAACGAGTAAATTCGTTTGTGTTCGTAGCAAAGGTACGAGAAAATGAAAGTTTGAGACTCAAAGAAAAATATATGGAGGTAATTCTAGAGATATCGATTTTCTACTTTTACGTCAAATAAATCGGACGCTTTGTTGTCGTTGGGTCATTTTAATTCACACAAGGGATCGACTTTCCTTGAACTATGAGCCAAGGCAACCGATCAATTCTACAAAGATAATAAATTTAGCCATCGAAATTTGTTTTTCGTCCATTCACACAGATCACCTTCGTTCTTTGCCTATTTTTCCTACTTCGTTCATTTTATTAAAGTGGTTCTTAGCCAACTATGTTATTGCAATTGGACTTCGTTAATAAATAATAAATATAAAGGTAGTATGTCGCTATAGAGATAATGATAATAATTTTTAATATGATTTACATTTATTTTAAGAAGTTATATATTAATATAAATAATTGCAATACAAAAATAGAATGTTAAAATGATCAGCGTGGTTAATTGAAGCACCAGACTTGACAATGTCGCCGCCATTCTTGAAGCAATTATATTCTTGAAGCATGAACTTGAAGCAATTATACATCATATTTTTTATAACATTTTTATTTTTTTTTAATTTCAAATTAGCTTTAATTAAAGAAATTAGTGTATTTCAATTAACAGTCGCTCTCTATTTACATGTCTAAACATATCCATTCTAAGACGTTGCCACGTTGACTGCATCACGTAGTTCGCACGTTAATCTATTTCTTCATTAGCATCTAAGAACATACTATATGGACAGTTTTACAGAAACTAATAAATTAGTTTAATGACATTTCGATATAATTTTGTGCCAATTTTGGTACCGTTTTTGCATATAGCTTTCCTGTTCCAGAAAGAAAAAGTAAAAGTAAGATACTCTTTTTTCAAATCTACCATATGCTACTGTGTTACGATGCATCAACTTTTATTAACAGCTTCCGGACAATCATGTGATAGATCGATTCCAAGTTTCACAGAAGAGTTTCTTGTGCTTCAAATTAGCTCTGTCCGGAATTTGAGAATAATCTGGAATTTTAAGGTTTTACTTCGTCATTTTATATCGTTATTAATTTTATTTTAATATTTATACGTTTTAGAATAATCGAATCATAAAATTATTCGAGCCCAATAGCGTGTTAATAAGCAGGCTACGGATATTTATGCAAATTTATATTTTCATAACTTTAATTAGACAAATGAAGTATAAGTAAAAATTTATTTCATTCACTGAGTATTATAAGTACGCGCGTATTTTGTATATTTTTGCGTATTATGTGTGCGTTCCTGTAACTTTAAAGTTCTTATGAATGCGATAAAACGCACAAAATATTACCTCTGCTACGAGAGTAAAACAAGCCAATAAACATATTGAAAAACGGGTTCCGACTTGGAACAAGTTTATACAACGTATGTAACTACATAGAGTGCTGAGCAAAATTTTATTTATCTATAAAATAATAAATAACAAGTGGAAACAATATTTTTCTTGTGGATTTTCTTATCTAAATAAAACTGATTCAGATGATGTCAGAAATAATTCAATTATTATTTCTTACTTGCAAATAAAATTTTATTCTTTATTTGAATTTCATTAGAAAACAACTAATAATATATAAATAAATAGTTCTTCATTTTGTCTTATCGGCTTCATTTTGTACAATGAAAAAGTTATGAAACGAGTATGGTTATTTTACACTAGACAGATCGGTTTTAGAATCACAGATAGACTTGCTTTTGAAACTACACGCTTTTCGAACAAATTATCTAGAAATATATTTGATTTTGGTATGCTGATCATAGCTAACATATATTGTTAAAAATTACATTAATAAATTATTGCAATTTACGGTACTATTTCTGATAAAAGTGCTATATTTGTGTAAAAAGAAATTTGTTCGACGATCGATAAACAAATAATTAATTACAGTATTTTAAGTAATGTATTTAGATTTGTCCAAATAGCAATTATTTATTTAAATAAAAATTTAGTCAATAATGTCCAATATTGATTGTATATGATTCTATATATACAAACATATAAACGACAACAAAAAATCTACAAAAATATTTGGATCATTCAAACATTAACGTAACAGTATATTTTTATACGTACATTATAATATTTAATATTAAATTATTCCACCGATATTTAACATTAAAATATACACTTTGTTTGATAATTCAAGTTAAGTTTAATAACAGTTTGCCTTTGCTTTAAAATTCTTCTATAATTACAATACTTAATTCGATTTAATTTTTATTTAATTTGTATTCTAATTACTTGCATCCTGCATTTTGCATAACAAAGACGATTAATAACATTAATGACTACTGCTGTTAAATAACGTTATTATTATTGATCTTGAGTAAAGAATTTAAATCTGTATAAACAAAACATTTTATTTTTTCATGTAATAGTTGTTTCATGTAAAAATGTTTCATATTCAGTTTTTGATATTGCTTACAAAATGCTACGTCGCTGAGATAACGCAAGCCGACTGAAAAAGAGAAAAATAAATTACTTTCGATCGAACGAGAAAAACGAAGTGAGCAAAAAACAAGAACGTACATACATATGGAAAGGATTTTTCTATGACATAAATCCAATTCTGTGTAAAGATGGGAATAAAAAAGGTAATCCTGGGAAAATGAGAAAAGAGTGTGCCATCTGTTTAAGAACGATTGACAATAATGTTTTAAAAGCTGTTAATAATAATAATTCACCTCATAAATATGCAATTGAGAAGGAAGGACATACGGAAAGGGTTTTTCTGTGGCGCGAAATCCAATTCTGAGTAAAGATGGGAATAAAACAGTAGTTCACGGAAAGTGAGGAAAAATTGTGCCATCTGTTTAGGTTTTATTGACAATGATGTTGTAAAAAATATTATGTGACGATAATAATTCATGATAAAGAGATAGAGAAATGGTGTTCCAAATAAAAGTAAATTTGCCCTAGCGCTATTTCTCATTTGAGATCAGGGTTTCAAAATAACCGTTATTTTAAGCATTCTTCTTTTTTAAGTATTAACTTTTATCCAAATAGAAGCCAGTTATTAATTATAAATATAAATAAAAGTATAAATCTGAAAAAAACTGAATGATTAAAAAGTATGTTTTCAATCGTTCCGATTGTGAATAGTCATTATGAATGATTACGATTTTCTTTTTCTATCAGTAACCATTATCGGTGACGGAAATTTAATCTTGGTTACCGGTAACCAATATAGATAAGCAGAATTTTTATTCTGTTATTGATAACCATTATCGATGACACGAATTTTATTTTGATTACCGATAACGATTTGGTTATCGATGGCGGAAAGTTTTTTTGGTCATTTCTGACCAATATCGACGACAAAATTTTTTCTGGCTACATTCGACTATGTTTGTTATCAAGATTTGATAAAATGATAATTAGTATTCATTGACAACATAACAAAATTTAATTATAAAACTTATTTATTAAGCAAAAAGAACGGTATTAACATACATAAGATAAAGAATGGGATAAAAATTAGTGTAGTCAAAATTTTTATTAACACTTGTATTAACATTGTATTATAGTAACTTTTATTCTATTCTTTCTTTCATATATTTTCATACTGTTTCTATGTTTATCCATAAATATGAAGTCAAATAACAATTGATAATACTCGAATGTGATCAAACAAGCTTTTTGTCGTCAATAATATTTATCAGTAACTACAATAAAATTCGGGCCAAACTTGTGACCAAAAAGGTCTATTTATTTGTATTGGTTACTGGCAATAACTATATAGCTATATAACTAAAAAAATATATTAAATAAAGGATAATTACGTAAATTTTTATATGCAGTTCACTCTATCACTTTCAATCTCACTTTTGTTCAATTCTTACGCGTACAGGTAGAAAGTACGAAACCAACGGTTAACGTTCCTAAACGCATCACTTTTAAATCACTTGTCAACCAATCAGATGATGTGAAATATTCAATCTCAACAGTAATCTGCTGCGGGCATGGCTTTCTAATTAATTATGAAAGAATCGTTCTTATAAAGTCGTTAAAAAGCTATTGTGTAAAATGAGTAAAATATTTTTTGAAAAAGATTCAACTTGGACCCCGTCGTTTCTGAATAAGAGTAATGTGAAATACGTAGTACCGCTAGTGTTAGCGTCCAAAATGCTATATATCATAATGTGAATGAGCTCACGTTGAAAGAACAAACAGCCAAAAAATTTCTCTTTAGAGGGAGCACTCAAA
This sequence comes from Bombus waltoni, assembly GCA_014737395.1. Lineage (NCBI taxonomy): Eukaryota > Metazoa > Arthropoda > Insecta > Hymenoptera > Apidae > Bombus > Bombus waltoni. Next base: position 290,891 of record JACXII010000024.1, read on the forward strand.
CCAGCACGAAAAATATGACTTTTGAGTCTCAGCGTGTTTTACTTATAAAAAATATTGTCGTGCTACAAATACCTTAAAATATTACAAATACCTACTTAAATAGGAAAACTGAGGAAAATAAACAAATAGGTTTTACAATGACTTAAGCGATGTGTAAAATCATATGAAAAGAATAAAAATAATTACCTTTTTATTTGAAGGAAACAAGGATCAACTTCTAAAGTGTATTACCATGTAACGTATGATGAAAAGTGGAGTTAATACGGTAACAGAAAACACTCGGGTTAATAAATCGATAAGAATGAATATACGTTTCAAAACCATCGTTTCATCTAAAGATTTTAGATTGACTGAGATTTTAGATACGCCAACTAGTGACAGAATTAAGCTACTGAGAGTAGGTTTAGTCGATTCATATGATCGCCAAATCAAATTTAAATGAGCCCAATATGAATATGAATGTATTTTAATCATTTTAAATTGATCGGTACAACAAGAATCATATAATTATTTAAGCAATTATAAAAATTTGCATAATGGAGTTTTCTCCTCGAAAAAATAAAAATAAGAGTGAAGGTTGAATACGGCATATATATTCGGACACTTTATTATTATTATTATTATTAATAAACGTTTATTGACCAAGAAAATATAAATTACATGTATATATATATATATATATATATATATATATATATATTCACAATAAACCATGAATTACATTTAGGAAGTAATTTTGGCAGGAGTACCGTTACGTGACGGTACGACGTAGACACAATATTTTGTTGTGTTTACATTTTTAACATTAGTTGAAGGTTAAATTTAAATCGCTCAGCGGTGGTATTTATATACATGATATCGATTTTCTCCTTTTTTTTTGTCCTGAAAACCTGATGATAAAACTGAACAAATCGATATATTCAGACACTCTTTAAAGCAGAATAACATTTTTTAAATTGAATCTTTTTCTTACATTTTTTTTTTTTTTTTTTTTTTTAGAAGTTAGGAGGATTAATTTACCAGATGGCGTATAAAAATATTTTGAAAAAGTTGCGATTGGTCGAAATAGCGAAGATAAAAGTAAAGGTCATATTTTAGAATGTTTTTATTCAGACCTGTGAATAAAAATTCAAACAACACATTTTGAAGATTTATAACATTGATTTCATCGAAATCAGTTGATACAGAAACAAACGGCAGGCATCGAAAGATGTAGGTTTATTACACTTATAGACCGTATGTCGTGAAAAACTACGATTTAAAAAATTTTTAACCGTTTCTAGCTCACAGCAACGTTAACCGTCCTCAATGAAATTTTCAGCGTGTATATAACTGAAACAAATCTACGAAATATATTGTTTAAAATTTCATTGGAAACTCAGATTTAAAAAAGTACTAAAAAGCGACCACCACTGTTTTCTTTGCAACTCCGACAGTTTTTTCCAAGAACCTTTTACACGTTCGCTAATAAATAAATTTGTCTAATTTCTCAAAAAAACTCAAATTGTTTGATCCAATTTTAAAAGAACTTATTCTGTTTTAAAGAGTGTCCGAATATTAATGCCGACCACAATATACTGCTGTGTGTACGATTGTTGCAGTCATAAATATAAAAATGACACTGACCGTTTTTACTATTTTTCCCGGGAAAATGAAAATTTAATAAAATTGAAAAATAAATTAAATAAAAAAACAATCATTGATCGCTTCAGTGCATGGATAAAAATTCTAAAAGCGTGCAAGAATGTATTATCGTCTATGAAGGTATGCTCATTACACTTTACTAAACAAGATTTTATCCCATCAAGTAAACATTATTGTAATCACAAATAGAATTGAACATAAAATTTATGAGTTTTAGGAAGTCGTATCTGAAATTTATCTACATCTTCTCTTCCAGATAGTCGCATGCGTCGTTTAAACTACAAAGTGAATCCATTAGTCAAACTTCCAAAACCTTAAATTAACAGAGAGCTTAGTAAGTATATCAACAGTTGTTCAAGCCCCTGAACGAAAGAAGAGACTACTGGATAGAATAGCACCCAAAGAACATTTCTTTAATTAAAAAAGCTTTAAGATTGATAGAAGCTACTATAATGTAAATGTAATGTAATGTAATGTAAATGTAAAACTTGCAATGTAAATAAATTATTTTATTTGGACAAATGCAAAAGACTAAAGGTTCTACTTTCAGTAATTTCTCATCTTACCACCAGAGGACTGAAATTTAAGCCGCGCTTCCATTGAGTTTCCCAACATATGTTGATACATATTACAATGTAAGCAGTGACACGTGTCATGAAATCTGCATTAGTTTCAATTTACCTCCATGTCACTGATTCTTCTCAGTTTGTGGTGTGATACCAAAGTTGAAACATGTGTGTTAAAATATCTGATTATTTTCATTTAATAACAAATTTACTAATTCAGTATTATTAAAATAATTAAAAGTGCATAAATAAGTGATAGTATTTCTTTGATGTAGTATTGGTTTCTACCTTCCTTATCGGTCTTATTTCTACCCTTACTGTAAGTAATTATTATCACATTATCCTAAATGAAGGTATATTATCTTAGTACTTCAGGTAAATTGCTCTAATTTTCATTGTACTCTATATGAACTATCACCGTAATCTTTTTACGTCCTCTTCAGTGTTCGCTTTCATAATTTGCCTGCTATTTTTATTTGTACATTTTTTTGATCGAGATTCACTACATTGTACAGTCTTCTAAGATGTGATTCTGTTTTTTTTTCTGTCACATATTTGACATAGTTCTTCTTCATTTATATATTGTGGTATTTAATTTATTCTGCTAATTTTCTATTGTTTTCTTCCTACTTCTTATTGACACTTTATCTACTGATCATTGTTGAGGTCACAACTCACTAACGACTAACATAATTACGGGGCACGGGTTCAGCGCCAATATCAGCTTTAGCTTTCGCGAGGGAATGTATGTGCCTATTTGTAAAGCTCTATCACTTTAAAATCGAAATGTGAGAGTAATTTTGTCGACATTTATAATTGTCACAATGCGATTATTACATTTATTTTACACAGTAGAACTACTTATAAACTAATATTCGTATAATACTTTCAAATAGCTGCTACAATCTGACGAATTATCTAAACAAAACTCTTCATCTTCATTATCTTGATCCATCGTAAACGATGAAAATTTGTAAAGATATCGAAAGCTTATCGTACGGTTATTAACAAGTAAACATAAAATATAAAGGCTCCCAGTCGGTAGGTGTTGGCATTGAAAAGCTAATAGGCTATCGGTCGATAAGCAATCGCATCGAAAAGCCTATTAAGAGGCTTCCGGTAGTAAAATATTGTTTGCGCTAAAACTTTTTTCAATTTAATTGGAAGGTACATTTCTTCATGTAATGTTCTCTGCTTATTCCGCTTACTTCTTTCAGCTCTTTGTAATTAGAGCTGTAAAAACGTTTAAAGTATATTTTTTCTTTCCATTCCTGAATACCTCAATTTAATTTTTTTTTCAAACTACGGAAATTTCTATGGTAATACAGTGCAGTACAATAATAAGTCAAGAAAACTAGGGAATTTAAAATTTAGAAGACCTATACGTTATGCGCGCGATGGTAAACGGTTTTCTCCCCTTTCTAGCTTCCAATCACTTTTACGTGAAACTTGAATAAACGCTGATATTTCTTCGAAACCGCTTTTACATATCAAGCCTTGAATAAAGTTTCTCGCTTTCTGTTTTGGAATTTATAGCAAACAGTACGCAAAAAATTATTATGGCTATTCCCCAACATAAATAACTTATGTTAAGATTGTCTATCAATTTCAAAACCAGCCTAAGTAACTATACTTATTTATTTAAATAACAAGTATGATATGTCACAATAGTGATCAAACACAATCTTTTTATTTGTCGTATATTGTATTTGTAAGCCTTTTTGAGGTGTATTTATTAATACAATTTGTATCACTTATTCAAAGTTTTTATTAATACCTTCATTTCTAGTTTTATTAAAATTGTTTTTAAAATTAGAATTTCAAACTCGCCGGTACATCACAGCGTTTTTAATGATTTGGAACTTTCAAAGAGCAATGTAGGAACTTTATTGTACATACAGTTTTTTATACATACATATGATAAAGTAGATATTATTTTTAACAAGATATTAATTAAAGAAAAAAGTAACATCTAAAAAATTATCTCATTGATATTAACAATGCAATACTTTTTTAACATCAGCGAATATTAAATAAAATTCCTTGTTTATGGAGAAATTGTTTGGCGAAAGCTTGGTTCTACGCAAGCCATGAAAACTCATACGCCTACATGGTTCGTAAAAAGTCATATTTTATATTTTCGATCTATTATTGCACGAACAATGGTCTACATAGTGCCAGTTAGTATTAATATTCATTTATTGTGTTTGACTTTCGCCCATTACGACCTTAAAATTAAACGAACATTTATGATAGCTTTATTGATTACATTACATTATTACATTGACATATTATTTACTTATACTTTACTTATTTATTATATTTTATTATATTTACTTATTTACTTATGATTTTATGCTTATAATTCAATTACAATATTATAGTGTATTATATTTTATATTACTGTACTATTACTATCTATTACTATCATTACTATTACTATATTTATTTAATTCAAATTCAATTATAATATATTATAATCCAATGGCAACCCCTAGTTCCAGGTTTGACCTGAAGAAGTAAACTTCAATGTCTATGAAACGTTGCGGCAACAAGAGCAAGTGTAAGTGCAAATACAAAGTGCAAGTGGAAAGTCGACATTTTGAGACGAATATAATATAAATATAACATAATGTAAATAAATATAATATAAAAAAATACTATAAATATAGTATAAATAAAACGAATATAATACATATAAGACGAAAGAAACTTCTGGAACAATTTAATATTTCAAGCCTTGGAAATAAAGTTGAGATTGTAGGAAACAGAAAAGGAATGTAACTTCACCGAATTAAATCTGCTAAGAAAGTTGTGTAACTCAGCAGCTAAAAGGACTTGGAACCCGTAATTCCTATACCATTTCATATTTAATTGCGCTATTTCTACTGCTATTGAAGTACTTGGGTCAGTAAATGATTAATTGAAAAGGCATTTTAATTTCAATCTTATAAAACTTGTTTCATTGCAGCCGAGGAAAGATAACGCGGTGCTTTCGTGTTTATGTTTTTCTTGTCTTTCAGACACTCAATTTGATGAAATTAAGGTTGAAACACCTTTTAAACTAAGCATTTTCAGATACAAGCACCTTAATACTTTTTTGTATAATATTATAAACTTCACCGAATGATGTACAAAAAAATGAACCACTTGCAAAGACAAAGAGATCACCTTGAGATCCCGGAAGGTCCATCTGGATAAATCTGGTGGTCGTCACAAGACATCCTTGAAAAAAGACAAGTTTTACAAAACAAGTTTAAAAAGGCATTTTAATTTTCAACACTAACTTTTAACTTTCTAACACTTTTTCAAATAACGTATAATTTATGAAATATTAGCGTGGATATGTTAAAATAAGATAGCCTGTATATGGAAATGTTAACGTGTTTAACTAATAATTCTATTGTCGTATCTCATAACGTAATAACAAATAAAGTAGGTTCCATTTAACCGACCTCTCATGGGAGTATTATGTACATACGTAAGTACGTCGTACATACATATAAATTTCTAGTTCTACCTCAGCAAACAAGTGGCTGGATAATGTCAAAATATATATTAATAATATATATTATAATATATTAATAATATATATTTATAATATATTAATAATATATATTTATAATATATTAATAATATATATTTATAATATATTAATAATATATATATATATATATATATATATACAAATAATATATTTACGTGCGTAAATAATGTCTGAATATTTGCATAGATGATAATCTTTCATTTATTTATCGAAGCAAACTCGGAGAATCATTTCCATTAAAAATACATTAACGACAAATATCGTAGATTATCGTGTTCGATGTATCTTATCGGAGTTGCACGCGCTCCTTTTCTAGACGAATGGCTTCTTTTTCTTTAATTTCTATCCTCACCGGGAGATTTCCTGCTTTTCACGTTTTTATTTTCCGTCACTTCTCGTTATCTAACTTTCTCAATATAAAAATGACAAGTGAAACGCCAAGAACGTTTCAAGTGTCCACTGGACAGATTATTTATTAACGATATTTCGTATTATATATTTACATTAAATGTTTCCAACGAATAATTTATGTTAAATAATATTTTATATTTCATAGTTGTTTTCGTATTTTTAATATCTCTGGACACGTGCCGTTTGCATGCAAAATGCCAGAGTTTGAAGAGAACTTTGAGACGCGATGAAAAGGAACCGGATTACAATACATATTTAGTTATAAGCAGAGAACTCTTGAGTTAAGTGCTTTACACTTTTAACTTTTCCCTTTTATCGTATTTTTATTTCGAACTTCGATTGAAGTTTCCTTTACGAAGTTTTCTTATTCACGCTCCTGCGCGTTGCAACGAGGACATAGCCGGTTAATGCGAAAATCGAATAAAGCAGAAGCGAAGCAAAAAGACCTACCATGATTTAAGATAAATTTTAACTGTTTAAACCATAGCATTCTATCGCGATAATTTAGATTAACAAACTTTGAACTGCGAAAATTACCGATCTAATCTTTATAATAATCACCGTATTCACATAATCACTGATCGATTTTTCTTTTTACAATTGTTAAGTACATACAAGGGCTACTATTGATCTAATCAGGGCCAACGTTATGTTAACACAACGTTTCGTTTGTAATCTTTTTTGTTCTTAATTTACATTATCGAATTCTGCTTTGTAACATTGTACAGTTAGCCATGAAAAGAAATTTCAAGAATTTACTTCATATATATGTTTTCTTCATATATATTTTTATTACTTCATACATTAAATATTATATATATATGAAGTAAATTCTTGAAATTTCTTTTATAAATATATTTATATAAATAGATAAATTAATATATAATTATATGTATACTACATAATATGTATTATATTAATATATATATATTACATATATATTTGTTTTATTATTATTTCTTTCTTCATATACACAGATCTTGTAATTTGAATAGAGTTTGAAGAAGTTGGAGAATTATTTATAGGATTATGATAAATTATATTGTTTTGATCATCTTTTCATATCCTTGACATTCATAGTGTGCAAGTTTGATTGTAATATTATTAAAAGTATTATTGTATATATGAAATAGATTTAAAATAATATATATAATAATAATAATATGTACAAAAATATTATTGTAATAGTAAATAAGTAATAATAAATAATGATAGGTCAGAGATTAATGAGGTATAATTTAGGATCTTGAAATTCATTAAACACTCCTCTGCTTTTTCTTATCGTTTTATGCAAAACACCGCTCTCGTAAACAAATGCGAGTTAAAGTGACGAATGAAAATGTAGGAAAAACCAAACTGGTTACGACATTCATCGGTACATTAAGGTACAGCACAACTTCACTTATTCGCACTTCGTTTATCCGAAAAAGTTAAGATTGAAACCACTAACTTTTAATCTACTTCCGAAGAAATGATTACAGCCAGCAAGGTGTACAAAAATCTAAGGCAACAGGAGTTTGATGTAATTAAAGTGACAGGAAGGAACAAAAAATTACAAGATCAAGTGCAATATACAGTGGAACAGAGGTTCCACTGCTAGAGAGTAGTATATGAATTAATGGAGAAATGAGATGGATGAGATTTTCGGATAATAAAATCCGCGTCACTCTATGTAATTATTTTATATTTCAGAAACGATAATATAAGAAGAATCACAGAGAATAATTTACATATGATTTAAATGCAATATTTTTGAAATTATCTGTGGATTCTACATCTGGTTTACTGCTAAATGAAATTTTATTATACGTTCAACTACATTGAGTTATACTCTGTGGCTCAAACCATCTAATTGTAGGTTCTTTTTCTAATGCTGTAAACGTTCCAAAATAAGAAGGAAAAATAAATTCTCGTAGTATGACTTTCACCGTGATCTTCTCTCTTTCAGCATGAGAACTTAAAACGTCGGTGATAATATTTATCCAAATTCCAAAATTGTTTACATTACAAGTGCACGATACACATCTGGATGCTGACATTCCTTTATTGCCGATTTATTACCATTACTATATAACGGAGCATAGATATTTATTTTTTATATCTATTAAAATTTGTATACTTCTCATTTTTCGTGTCTTTAATTATAGATCTTTCAACATTGTAAATTTGTGCACTTTGGACGAGACTCCCACACCTTTTTCTAACTTTTCAGGCATCTTTTCTTCTCTTTCAATGCTCGATGCAACATATTTCATACTTCACGCCACTGTACGCAAAACATTAACATGTATTAACAATGTTCTAACTAAAGTAACAGGAAAGTATCATGAAATTATAGAAAGGGTATACAATAGCAAAGGACACAATTTATAGAATTAACGTAAAATGTAGAATTAAGAATGTATTCACTGAAGACTGCGTTCGACTGACTTGATAGGACGCAGCTAAACAGGATAACGCAGAAAAATGGAATCTCAGTGCGACTAAGAAAAGGAATAAAAGAAATGTATAGGGGAAACAAGAAGTAAAATAAGGACAAATGAGGGAGAGACGTATTTCCGACGAAGGAAGAAACAAGGCAGGATTACCCATTAAGACCCTCGCTACTTGCCCTGTACATAGCACACTTGGAACAGGAATGTGAAAAGATACAGAAAGAAGGGATGATAATGGGCAGATTAAAGTGTATGCACTGGCATATGCAGACGATGTTGTGCTCTGGTGACGGGAACAGAAAAGGAATTGAAAAGTACGACGAAGAAACTGGAGAGCTGGCTGAAAAAGAAGAAGTTGCAACTTAACAGAGAAAAATCAAAGATTCTACTTGTAGGCAGGGGAAGGAGGTCAAAGAGGAAGACAGAGTAGAGTTGAGAGGGGAGAATATAAAAGAAATAAAAGAGTACAAATACCTATTATACGGAAGATTGGAGGAGGAAAGAATCAGAAGCTCGAGACACAACGAAGAGTACAGAATGGTAAGAACAGTAACAATTCCGGAATACTTAATTAATAGCGAGGTTCAGATGTGGAAACGAGGAGTAGAGAAACAAATTTTGGTCGAAGGAGGAAGAAAGAAAGTGCAGGCTATGCGAGAATGAAAAGGAAACGTGAGATCATTTGAGAAATCGATGCAAGGAGATGAAGACAGAAAGAGGAGGAGCAGAGAAAATATTGGAGGAAGGCGTTTCAGGAGAAGACTGGGTGAGGAAATGAGGAGGATAATAAAGGAGAAAGAGTCGCCCTAGGCTAGCGTTCAAAAATTTATTACGCTCAAAATGGGAATAGCCTCTTACATTGGAAATTTGTTTAATATAAAAAGAGCGAGCCGGTACATGCAACGGTTTTGAAAACAGCAACTTTTCTTTCAACTTTATATTTTATGAACGATGATAGAGTTGTTAATATGCATGGTTTTAATTGGAAACACGGAAACAGACATAACAAAATATAAATTTGCTCGAACATGTCAAGATATCGCTTTCCTTCCTTTCTCGAAAGACAATCGCTTTATCGATACTTTCGATCTGATAAGTTGTTTCCTGAACAATCGGTTATAAATGGTTATTACAAAACGTTTATAACTGCACGAGATTAATGGTACCTGGCTATTAGTTACCATGATGTGTACGACTTTAATATACAAAATTTTATTAGCAGGGATAAATAATATCTAGTAAGTGGCGTGACCGGATTAAATCAAAATGTATTTTGTGGTAGAAATGAGCTTCAGCGGTACGTTTCTTGAGTAAGACAGATATACCTGGCTCGAAAATGTATGTCTTGCTATTATAAATGTACATAAAAGCTTAACGAGATAAACATGGGTAAACTATCGAGTTATTCTATAAACAATGTATCGAGCTATCCCAGAAGTTGAATTTCAAAATCCTCTCAAGTCCTGTTATGTCAGTTACCACGATTTCGAAAATTAAATAGAAAATCCTAGCGTTAAGTCTAAAATTTCCGCTGAACCGTATGGCTATACCATAATACTCGCTTGATGTACTGTGCAAAGATCAGTAATAGTCTATCAGCATAATACATGTACACATCATTCACTTCATCTCATCACTTCATAAACAGTACATCATCGTCGCATTATAATAAAATATACACATATATACAGGGAGTCCAATTTTAATCTATGAATGCAAATTACTGAAAGTGAATGATTTCCAGGGTGTCATAATATGGTGTACTTAGTTTTCCTGTATAGGTGGATGCGTAGAGGTCACGCGAGAATGATATACGTTTCATTGAAATGGAATCATATAATCATCAGTGCACTGATCGATCTGTTTTCACACTTTCTGTAACAAATTAGGGTAAACTTTTCCTCTGCACACCCAACTTTTTCATCCTAAATGGGATAGAAAATTATTGATTTTTTTAAATCATACAGTTTGACGTGTAGAATCCGGAAATACGAGTTCTAAGATGAGAAATCTGTAATGCATGAAAAAGCACGACTTTTCAACGGACACCAAAAGCAAAGGTAGTCAGTCTAGGCAGTCTGAGAGGAAGAACCGTGATGAGCGGACGTGAGCTCGATAATTTAAGCGGATCTCGACATTCGTGTACCGAAACCTACAGAAAATTGTCAGAAAATTGAGTCACAAAAAATCAACGTGGAGGACAGGAACGTTCTCATTCTGTGCATGCGTAACATGCTACGAATGTCTCAAACAGAGACAGAGACGCTCCACTCATCTCAGTCTGTTTCGCAAGAACGTGAACTTTGTTGTCTCCATGTTGTTTTCTCACAACTAGTCACAATTCAATCTTCGAACGGTATTCCCTAGCGAGTGTCGATACTTGTTTACATAATCGTGGACGTGAGCGTAGAAGAGGTTAAGAAGGCGAGACATTCTATAGCGAATAATCGTAGTCCTCAGGCGTACCATTATTATCATATTTTAATGAACCTCGTCGTATTATGAAATGTTGTGTATTGCTGCCAACAAGACAAAATCTGCTAGTTCAAAAGTTATACAAAACTAACCTTTTTTCTATCACTTTCTATCACTTGAGTGCCTGCATCAAGTTTGGGCATCATTCGAATAGCATTCCGAATAAATTATTCTTCGAATAAAAACTGCGGATAAATGAAGTTATTGGAGAATAACGAGCAAGTTTTTATTGAAACTTCGTTCAAATAAAAACTTATTGGAATACTAAACGTACAGAGTAGAGAGCTGTAGCAACAGACTGTTAATAATATAATACAAATAATAATAATACAAATTATATACCTTCTGCATGAAGCGTAAGCACGAATAGATAGATTTCAAATGTATCACGAACTTCTTGAGAAGTTTCCTTTCCAAGCGATCCGATTACTACATTTGATTACAATATTAATTTTATTAATTTGTCCAATATTAATTTTAAGCTCCAATATATTCAAGAATATTAAAATATACGCGTTATGCTGCCAAATTAGTTCCCCTTTGCGCAACGCTTTTTATCGCCCAGTCGTTCGTGGTGCTGAACTTATTATATCGTGCTTAAATCGTACATATAATAACTACCATGTACTCTGCTATCGCGATGGAAGCAAAGAAAAGAAGAACGTGAGTAAACGAGAAATTGATCTTCGCATTATCAGTAACGTACTTACTCGTCATATTTCCCCAATAATATTCATACAACTGTTTCTCGTGCCTACACTACGTATGGAAATTTACATACATGTAATAACTTTAATTATTATGTGATTTAATGTTATCGAATAACTACACCTAATGTCTTACACATAACATTAGAGACCTGTATACTAACAAGTTGCAGAAGCTCATTAAAATCGAAGTCGACAAATTGGAGTCCTCCTTTCCTTGTTAGTAGAAAGTTATGTAGGTAGTTTGTATAAGCATAACTGGTCACCTCATGACGACCTCGGAGTAATGGATTGTGAAGGTTTGAATAAGACCGAGAAGAAAGGACGTGGAGGAAGGAAGAGACCTAGCAGAGGACTCGTTAGTGAGGCTATCTAGTAGCCCTGTCCTAAACACCAGGATAGGGTAAGATATTTTGGAAGCTACATTCGTAGCAAGCGCTGGGAGTTGGGGTACTAGCGAAAGGCTCTCACGTGTCGTTGTAGCGATAGCCCTCTGGTAGACGAGCGAGTGTCCCCACAGGATAACCTAAATTTAACCCTCACAATGCGAAATCCCGCCACAACGAAAAGGTACCTAAATTTAAAATTGGTATCATTGAACTCTATTCGAAAGTGTCTACTTTCAGTAAATATAGGTCTCCACCAAACAATTGGATGGCCAGAGGAAAAGATCACATAAAAGTAACCTATTCATGACGAAAAGTCATTGTTTTAGCAGATATTTCGGTAATTATGCACAAAAGTGGATGTGAACTCCAATTTTATTAATTCTCGGATATGTTGCAGGGGATCGTGATTCAAAAGTTCTGAAAAAAAGAAGATGGTACTTGTTAAGTTACATTTACTCCAATATTAACAATTGAAGATGAAATTGCATATGCATTAGTATAGGTCTGCGATGCTAACAGCGGTTAGGTTAGATTAGGTCAGATTCTATGGCTGACCCTTCAAAAGATCTAACATAACTTAACTTTTGAACCACGATCGTCTCATGTCTCCAACAAAATACATGTTACTTAGGAGCTTCTCGTCTACAACGTATCTAAAAATCAAGGTCATTGGAGTTGAGGCTTATTTCGTGCATAATTACAGATAGCTTTCATTTTATAAAACCTGCCATATGAAATAATACAAGGAAAGACGTAAGGTACGACTTTTGTATTTGTTTTTCCTTGTTTTTTTATACGATAGGTTTTACAACATAAAAGTTGAAATATTCGCCAAACTGATGGTTTTTTGACATGAATAATTTAATAATTTGTTATAGAGAATGTCAAGACGGATCGATTGGTACATTGAAAATCATACAATTCCATTTAAGGAAACATATGTCATCTTTGTGTGACCTCTACGCGTCCATTTACAGAAAAACTAATTACACATACATATACATACAGATTATGTCTGAACTGTCTCCTTTTTTTGTACAGCTAATAGTTTACTCAGTAGTATTCAGACATTTTGGTTAACATATAGCAATAATGCATAAGCATTACTAAAAATTATAAATTAATAATAAACTAATGATTAGTATTATGGTTTTGTTTACATATTTTTATGACCTGTCGGGTTGTCATTAAACTGTACTGTATATTATATCTGAAAACATTGAAATGTACAGATGGTGCAATAAAATACTACTACTACTAATATGCAGTTGACAAAAAACAACACTGCACGGCTCATGGACTTGAAACTCGCCTGACCTGGTCTGACCGCGAAAAGCTCTGTTTCAATTTAAAACTGCATAGACAATTGAAAATTAATTAGATTGTTGATAATTACTCCTTTCCAAAAAAAAGTATATACTGTATCAAATTCGAAATATTTACAACAAGAGCTGGATTATTTACGTAAAAACTTGATGATATAATCTTACAGCAAAGTACAAGTTGAGCAGAACAATGGAAACACCTCTTATATGTCATGCATGTCATATATGTATATGCATATGTATACCAAATTCTAAATATTTAAAATTAAAACTGGATTATTTACATAAAGACCTGATAATATACTTGTACATCAATATAAAGGGGTTGAATATAATAATGGAAACACCTCTTATATGTCATATACATATCATATACATATACATATACATAGCCATATGTCATACATCATATACATATACATATAAGAGGAGTTTCCATTATTTTGTCCAACTCCTGTATATAGATATATGAGTATATCATCAGATTTTACGTAAATAATCCAATTTTTGCTTTAGATATCTAGAATTTGATATACATATACAATATAACAATATAAAATATAAGAGGCGTCCCTTAATTTTATCCAACCCGTGTACATGCAAATACAAAAAATTATTTACACTTATCAGTGGAGATGTTATAACTATTAATATAACTGAAACAGTTAATTACTTATGTATTAGGTTGTCCTAAAAGTTTCTTTCGTCTTGTAAGGAAATAATGGATGCACCACATTCTCTGTTTTATATCATTTTTATCGAATCATGTATGATCATAATAATAGGAATAAAACAAAATGGATCGTAGATGATTCAATAAAGTAATATAAAACGAAAAGATGTTGTGCATCTATTATTTCCTTACAAAAGAAAATAAACTTTCAGGACAACCTAATATATCTACTTATATCTACATTTTTTATCAAAGCTAACACTTCCCTCGCAAGCTGTCCACTATTTTTTGTATTTCTGGTCCTTAAGGTATCAAGAGCATATTCCAGAAATCCTTCATAAATTCCCACTTTGAACATTTTTCTTGTATTATACTGCCTATAACAGTGCTACAGCGGTTCTTAACCCGCTGTACACGGATCTCTGGGGACCATAAAGTCCGCACACACCTAGGTTATTGTTGTATTATTTGAATAAAAAGTATTTAGTACGTGTATTTATTTATAACGAATTATTCATAACAAATTTCTTCTTTCCGAAACGATTGTCGATGAACAGTAGATAAGTGTTTTATATCTTTTAGTTAAATATATATGCTATAGTATATAATATTTTTTACTCAAATGTACATATTAATATGTACATATTTGGCGCATTAAAGATTTAAACTTTAGGTTATATTTTATTTATTATTTAAAAACAGTTCATGCTAAACAAAAGCTTGAGAACCGCTGGCCTATCACATTTTATGATTTTGCTTGCCAAAATATGTGGCAAACAATCGATGTTTATGAAACAATTGCTACTCGATATCTGATTCTTTTTTTTTCCTCCATTGTAATTCTTCGCGGAGCGTCTAGTATCTGCAAACTTCAAAATCAAATTGTAGAAAAAGTTACACAAAATAGCGCTTGATTTCGCAAAAAACCAAGGAACTGTGAATATATAGTATAAAATAGAAGAGAAACATTGACCACATCACACTAAACCATTGAATTTTACTTAAAATATTAAAACGCATGCAAAATTTAAAAAATTTCCTACTATTAACTGCGTATGTTTGGTCGTCTAATCAAATTTTCCAATCTGTATGTTCCAAAGCCTAGGCATACATCTTGCTCTACGAATTCCACGAAAATAATTCATTTTAGATAACACTATCTAGTAGAGAAAGAAACATCGATCGCTAAATGGTATTCTTTAAGACGGTTCATTCCTTTAATTCCAATGAGCTTTACAATTTGTCCTATAAGAACGTCTGGAGATCTTTTTAACTGGTAATCGTAAATATGACACTCGTATAATTAGACTGCGGATATTTACGTATATTTAAGGAAAATTTGGAGATAGAAAAATTTACAGAATGCACGAATATTCCATAAAATGTATCAGATGTACAAAGTAAAGCACGTGTTGCAATATTTAGCAAGTAAAACAAATTTTTGTTTTGTAAAAATATGAATTTGCATAAACATCCACGGTCTACTTATTACAAATAATATAACACTCTCTCATTGGAGAGCATCTATACATACAACAATTCTAAGTGTAATGGATTTGTGACTGTTGTTTGCAATCGTGAAAAAGTGTTGTTTTATTAATGCGGAAGAAGGTCATTTAGAATTCTGTGAAGTTCTGTAGGTAGGTTATCTGTACAGAGTTCCTTGGCTGGATCATTAAGATGATTGTCTAGTCTGGTTTTGTACTTGTCACTAAAGCGTATAATTTCCTCAGCAACTGAACCGATTTTCAGGTCTTTAGGGAGTTCGTAATTGTGCACATACCTTGGTGCGTTTACTATGGTCCTAAACACAATAGATCGTAAAGCACCTAATTTACCTGTGCGGCTTTTAGCAGCCATGTCCTACAGCTCGATATCGTACGTCCAAGTGGATTTGACGATTGTTTCTTAGACGAGAAGTTTGTTATCTGCACTTAATTTTCCATGGTTGCTTATTAGCCAATACGTCTCTTTTCTTTCGACCCTGAATTGGTCGATCTTTTAAGACGATAGAAATTTTTTACTTATTGCCCTACATAGTATCTTCATAAGTAAATAACAGCCTAATTATGACTCCTAAGGATTTAATAATTTACAAAGAACCAGAAGAGCTATATAATAAAAAACAGTTCAGAATTTTTAATTTCCCGCGGTTTTAAAACACTATGTGGCTTTAAAAACAAACAACAAAAGACCAAATATCAAACATACGTATGCCCAACACGAATTCGTGTGTATCGCATATACACACACAGATATTAGATTTAAATTATTTATTTATAAACATATTAATAGTGTATTGAAATGATTTCATCGATGATTTCACTGGTTTAAAATATTGCTGTTTCAATTGGTTACGTAAATCTCTATAAAATTTTCTCCTTTTTATATTTATGTTACGCTCGTATCACATAATTTACGGAAAGCAAGAATTTTATCCACGAAAATCTCGTGTGGGCATAGATTTCTTCTGGCCTCGCTACTCCCTTTTCCCTAACTTTTGAATATAAAAGGGTAGTAACAATGGACTAAGCTGGTTCAGTATCAATGACAATTAATATATATGATCTTACACTGTTTTACACTCTACAGATGACTGTAAATTCATCAACAATAGCAAGTTAGATCAATTAAATTGGGGTTAATAGTTTTTGTCTCATCTCAGATATATCTCGCTACGAGAAACGGAACGAACTTTCTATTCAAACCGGTATAGTTTTAACGCTTGAGGTGTACCGATTAGTTAAACGTTACGAGATATACTGTTAGAATTTTCTGCAACTCCAAGCGTTATCTACACGTTGGTTCGTTCGCATATCACTTTCATGGCGCTCCAGGCGTTAGCCATACGCTGATTCGTTCCCACGTCTTGACCTTTCATGTGGCTTCTGGCGTTAACGATACGTCAGTTCGTCCACGATAACCAAACTCTTGGAGCTCCCAACGTTAGCCATATATTGGCTCGCCGCAACGTTAGCCATACATTGGTTCGCCCCAACGTTAGTTATATATTGGTTCGCCCCCACATTTATTTCTTTTGACAACTAGTGAAATTGACAACACTAGATTTGCTTCATGACTGCTTGATAACTTCATAACCTAAAAGGACCTCGGCTACAACAATTAGGCTACAGCTTGCAACAATTACAAAATAAGTGAAGATTATTAATAACAATTCCACTATTTGACTAAAAGATTCATTTGGCATCTATGTATTTTTCACAGACCTGTAGATGTTTTTCCAGAACTTGCATAAATTATATGCTTGTAAAAATTACAATTGTGATATTGATTATGATTGTTGATTTCATATTATGCTTAATTCATTAACTAATCTGTAAATAGTACATGATAAAACAAAAATGTAAGATGACTTTAATATCAATTTTTATGTAAAATGTCACTGCGAAGAAACAAACTTTCACTTTCAATTTTTTAAGGTTATACTAAGGAAAACATAAAGGAAAGGGTTTTATACAATATCCTACGATAGTTTTAATCTACATTTCATATTAAAGTCTTTCCATACAATAAGTTTGATAACATTGAAGTTAAAATATCTCACTTTCCAACACAAATAGAGAAGAAAATGAAACACTCGTAGAGAATGAAAAAATGCATCGAGTGGAGAATAAAAAAATGTGTACATACATCTAAAAAAGTAGGGATAACCTTAATACGACCTTGACAAATTGACAGCAAAAGTTTCCTTACATATTTGTTCTATCATCTCTGTCATTTAGTAGTTATGTTAAACGGCACCTATCATAGGACACCCTGTATAGTATTTATTATTATCTGCGGTTTTCGATATCCACAAAAGAAAGATATAATTTATTAGGTTGTTGCGCATGAAATGCGTGCTTCTCACAAACTGACAGATTTTACTTAAACTAAATCACGAGTAAAATCATCGGTAAATGTCAAATGTCACGTGACATGTTTAAAGCCCATAATCTACCCTTCACATTGGTTGATAAAGTGAGGTTGTTTAGCAACAAGAAAAGGCGAATGATGGAAAATTCGAATAATTTATTTTTACGAATATAAATGGAGACATGGTACGCAATGCGAAATATTAACGAAGCATTTGGTACAGGTACAGTAGGGCCTCCATTATCCGGACTAATAGGGAGGCAAAACTGTTCGGATAATAGAACGATTACTTTCCTGACCTGAAATTTCATTTATTCAAATTTAGATGAAGATTAATTGTCCGTTTCTTCAAATATTTATAGCTCCTGTATCTCTTTGGCCGATAAGTCATACAATTCTTTCGATATAAGTAAATGCATAAAGTTACTTCGTTCTTCGTTCCTTTTGTAGAATAATGAGATTTAAGGCAGTGAGAGCAAAGACGAAGAAAATGGAATGAGAGAAAAAGATAGAACAAGGAAGGGATTTTACTTACTCGAGGAAATAGGATGATGAAGAACGCCGGTGAAAGAATACAAATAAGAGAAAGAGTGAAAAAGGCGGTAACGGTTATGAGATCAGTATAGGGGATAGGAAAGAGTATATTTGGAATGGAATGGTAAAGGAGGTTACGGTTATTCGACAAGTTGGTGTGGACAGTGTTAGCGTACGGACCGAAAGTTTGGGATTGGAAAGAGAGAAGATTGAAAGAGTGCAAGATTAAGAGTGAAAGTTTCTTGAGACAAACGTTGAGAGTGAACTAATGGATGTCAGGGTATATGCTTTTGTATTATGATTAGACAAGAGTTCCAGAGGGATCTGATGAGGACACGATCAGGGACCGCAGGATAAAACTATGAGCAGAAGCTGTGACAGGCGAAAGGTGGCGAGCTTGCAGAAGAATGTTGGGAAGAGAGTAGGAAAGCAATTGGAAGGACCAAAATAAGAGGAAGGTGGAAGGAGGAAAGGGAGGAGAGGTTATACTAACAAAGGGAACAGGGAGCCATATATTGGCAATAGGAGAAGAGGAGGAGGCTCCTAAGAAGAGTTAAGAAGGAAGTTAAAAAGAGTTAGTAAGGATGGGTAGAGAATCCCAAAAGAGAGAGATAGCAAAGGATAAAGAAATCAAGATACAACAGATAGTACAGATGGTGAACAGGAGAGGAGACTTCAAGTACTTCGATCAAGATTGGAACGGAGAAAGGTTAAGACGGCTGGCCAGATCTACATTAGGCAATGGAATGAAAGAAAGCAAATATTGGATGAGCGAAAAGGATAGAGATTGCAGGGTGTGCGATTTGGATGAAGAAACGTGGGAACATGTTTAGGAAGTGTGTAGCAGGAGCAAGAAGAAAGATGACAGACCAACGTTAGAAGGGTTCTAGGAAAAGGAGAGAGAGAAACATGGTTGTTTCGCTGGAGCTGTTAAAACATAAAATAGGAAAAGGGAAGATTTAGTGGATAATTTGTTCTGTGTTAATATTTTAAAAGTTTACTTAGGTTAGAACGTATAATGGAATAGCGGTGTATTACAGCTATATAGCTATCAGTTAATACAATCAGTGGCTATCAGAAAATTAAACAAATTCCTTTCGCCTATATCGAAAACTGCGGGTAATAATAAATGTTATACAGCGTGTCCTACGATAAGTTTGATATAACTACTGAGCCTGTAGAAGCGATAGGACAAAAATATATATGGAGATTCTCATCGTCATATCTTACGTAGAATGTCACTGTGAAAGAGAAAATTTTTACCTTCAATTTTTTAAGGTGACAGTAAGGTCATCTCTATTTTTTTAAATAGAACTATGTATACATTTTTTATATAGCTATCAGTTAATAGATTAAGTTAATAAATTTATATTAGGGCACCCGGGTATATCTGGTTATCAGTGTGTTGGAGATGGAACATACGGATTGTTGAAATCTATCTTTGTAGAAATATGACCATTATCAAGCGGTCGAACTCTCTCAAGTTCGAGGAAGAGTACCCTAAACTTTCGAAATTCTGCCCTTTAAATAAATAGTGTGTCATAGAAATATAAATAATTAATATTATAGCGACGAAAAAATTATCTACCATAAAATGCTACACGTATGTTCGGTTAACAATATCTAACAATAAAAACCCAGAATTTAATGATTTTATTCGTTGTTTAACCCTGCCAAAAAATTCTTTTTGTTCGATACTGACAATTTTTCGACCTAAAAACATGGATTAATTTATAGGTCATTTTATAGGGAATTCCACGACAGATTGATTAATGAATAAAAAAACGTATAATTCCATGAAAAAAAACGAAGTTGTCCTTTGTCCGATTTTCGGAAAATTCTTTACGATATGCCTAGGAAGATATGGTGCGTGACTTTGCAGTGATTTCGACAAACAGCATGCATTTTCAAACTTTCTATTTTCGCCTTTCCTTGCCTCAATAAATATACGGATCGTTGCTTCTCAAACGGGGCGAAAAGCACATTCTTTCTATATATGCCCGCAGACGATGTCTTTTGTTTTACATTTGGAATAGAAAACGAAATTCTTGTCTATGGACGTGCTTTTTACGAGCTGCCCCCCTTCCTCTGCCGTGTGTACCTGTCAACAATTGTCCGTCAGTGTGAACGTGACTTTAATTCCACGAATTGTCTCCGGACTTGAATTTTATTCATTGTCGTCTGTGAATTCTCCATGAAAGAAAGATGCTGATTTACTGCGACACGTGTCTGCGGACAATTATCCGTTAGTGCGAACCTAGTTAAAAGACATTGTGCAAAGTTGTAGTAATTTAAACGTGTACTTATGAATCCGCCATTTCATGCTCGGCAGTCTTAATATTTTTCCATAATTACGGAGTACTCAACATTTAATTTCAATCAACAATATATTGACGGTCTTGCAACGGGAATTTCTCATTTTTAAATCTGATAATCTCGCCTTTTAGATTGGAAAATTGATCTAATGTCAGTTTAAATGACCCGTGCCGCTAAAGTTCCTGCCACGCGGAAAGTTTTGTGACAAGTAAAATAAATCATAACGTGCCAGAAGAAAAGAGCGTAACGGACGCGATACTAATTTGCTGTTGAATTCGTTAATTCTCTCTATCATTCTATTTGCATATGTCTGAGCGTCGTCGATATAAAAAAAAAATACTATTTTTTGCGATTTGTTCTGCCGGTCATTTATTTATCAAAGTTACGCTTAATCTATTTAGTTGTTCGCTATAAACTACAACCGTCATGGTTTTATATTGTTTTAACGTTTAATTAGTTTTAAAAGTTTGCAATAAATGATTCTTTATATCCCATAAAATGCACAGTAAAGTTCTCTTAAGACAAAAATCAAATTTCACAGTAAGCATTGCTCGTTGACCTCACGATAACCATTGCTTTTTATGATTGCAGCTTTTATAAAGAAGCTAATTTTTATCCCCAGTTACGATCTTGTCTAGAAAGATTTTTGCCGATCTCATCAAAGCGAATTAAAACAACGACACGCCGACTGTATCTCGTTGCGAAGAATGCATTTCTTTTTTACATTTTTATTTTTTTACATTTGGAACATGTTCTCCAAACATTTGAAATATTTTGTAGAATATTAAAAAAGTATTAAATACGTGTACGTTAATTGTAATAGACAAAAGTGTAAGTAATAGAAATAAATATGGTGGTGAAACTGTTGTTTAGGAAAGCCACCTCTAATGACCTTGACCTTAACACACATCATCAAGGTCATCCTCCTCAGCAACCTTCAGAATTTTTTAGGCGTCGCTCGTTGTTTCTTAAAAAATTATTGACACTCCGTTTGCAAAGGTAGATACAACTGTCGTGTCCATAATCGTTTCGTTCCATTTGGATTAGGGTTAGGGTTAGGTTAGGGTAAACGAGGTAAAAATACCCAAATCTAGCCCAAATCTAATTATGATAACGCAGTTAAGAAACTCCGTAATTACTCTGGCAGTTAACTCGCGCTTTCTTGAATTTCTCCTTGTTGATATTCGAAACACTTGGGCCGAAGTCACATCCTATTTTCGGGTGAAGTTTGAAATACTTTTCGACTTACTCCCGTGTTTTTTCGACCCAATTCCTAGAATTCTTCGCATTTTTTCCCGCGATACGTACATCGTTTAGGCTAGCTAGTGGTTTAAACAGCGCAGCCGATAACGACCTAACACAAAGCTAACCTCAAATACAAACAGAGCCGTAAGTGCGGTAATATTAATATACAACGCATATGCACGTACCATGCACTGGCTCATTAAACGTGTATTCAACGTCGATAAGGTACGTTCGATTTGTTAAAATTATTTCATCAATCATTTTTTGACAAACAATGAGCGCTAAACAAACGGCGGCTTGAACATTGACGTGATGATCCTAAGGTTGACTTTGATAGCATATGCGAAGGTCAAGGTCATTAGAAGCGGGATCTAAACAGCAGTTTTACCTTGTTTGTTAATACGGAATTCTTCCATCTTACGGAAGAAATTCAAAGAATTTAAAAATGCATATATCGAAATATTTTTGAGAGGAGAACGAAAGTTTCGAGATAATGATGCGAATAAGTTACTCATTCTTTAGAAAATAACATATATATCATTAATTAAGTACTTCTTATATAAAAGTAACGATCTTTGAAGTATCCTATTTTTAAGAAATGCGAACGAATTTGTTATATAACTTCGTATAATATTGTTTTTCTTCAATTCACACGGCGCATACAATGGATCTGTCGCACATATTTTTAGCTTTCTTACAATGTTATGAAGAATGACTTGAACGGTGCATTTTATTTGAATGGAAGAATCTTTGTGTTATGAAAACCGCATCGGGAAGCTTGAAAATACACACGCGCGCGCGCACATATACATAGGTACGAAATACATTAATTATATTAAGATGTACTTATAATACCAAATAACACATATAATAATAATATTACAGGGTGGATAATATATAACTGACTAATTTCAAATTCTCTCGAGTTTGGAACGACACGACATCTTTTGTTCCGCTTTGGGAATTGTTTTGTTGGGTTTGTGGCAAAATAATAGCATAGAGCGTAGCACAGTTCAAGAGCGAGTCACGATTTTAAATAGAACATTTTATCAAAGTAATTCGTCGATGACGATGACCTCAGCAAGTAACGCTCGCGATATCATCAGATCACATACCATAGATCTTGTGATTTAACTGCGCCGACTTAACATCTTCTCATGACATTTTCTCAAAAGTAAAGCATATGCCGATATACCAAACACTATCGAGCAACTAAAAGATGAGAAGCAATATTATATAAAAGATGTTCAAGAAGCAATAGCGACCGCAATTTTAGAAACGTGTGAAAATTTAATGAAAAATGCAATCGTGAGGGCTTAACTTTGCTCAGTGTTTGGAAAGAAATATCTTTATGATATTATATTTCATGCACAATTTTCAAGTATTAGTAAATGACTTGTATTGAGAAGACTTTTGTTTTTTTATTTCGTTTGAAATTTATCGACAATGAAAATCAATCAGTTATACACGTATTGTACATCCTGTATGTAATTTTTTTCTCTTGGTATATTCTAGATACCTTAGAGTGTTTACGATGCCACGAAGACGTCTAAATCTCATGATGACGTCTGTATAAAATTACATTTTCTTTATGAATTCTTGATACGAGTTCTTGAATTCTGTTTACGCAGAAATATATTTCTCTGATAACTGATTGTCAATGACGATGACAATCAATCAGTTAGGGGAGAGTCGTGTAGCACCGATGGCTCTAAATTGCTTTGTTACGTCTTGGGCTAGAGTAGATAAAAATCAAAATTTTTAAAATGATTTTGTGCAACAAATGGAACCTAATAGAAGGTGGAAAATTAATTTATTTGTATATATATGTGCAAATATATATGTAGAAAAAGTAGAAGGTTACCAGGTTATTTTTTTCGTAGTTTACGAGGTTAATTGGACGAGCATAAGTTTCTGTGTGCGTAGATCAGTGATTCAGTAAATTCCTTCCCTCGTCCTATCTCCTGTTTTAAAAGATATGTTTGTGTGGCTTCTGTCGTAGCTTTCCTGAGATTAAACGCAAACAATATAGAGTGCCGTGTACGTTGTTTACTGGCAGCCATGGTGTGTACTAGTAATTCGTAAGATTCTAATGTACGTTGCTGCGACTTACTGCATGACCATACGACGTTGTTGCACCACTATAAACTTGTCTGTAAACGCTAGAAAACCATAAAAGAGCGGGAGAATATTTCAATTTGAATGGCTGTATTGATTATGTGAGTTCAGTCGGAAAGAATTTATATCTATTAATAGCCAGTGGATGGCTGCATAATTACAACATTGTTAATACGTAGAAAGTTTCAACTCGATTACGTAAACATTATTACGCCGTTATTTATATATTGTAATCGCGCCTGATACGCGCTTATACTTATAATATATATAATACTATATTATATATAGTACATTTATTATTATGTTGAACAAATTAACTATGATAATATTACAAAAAGTGTAGCGTCCAACCTTCGGAAACGCGTTGTCCTATGATTTGTATAAATAAAAATAACTCATGATGCGCAATAATAATAATAATAATACGGTAGGATCTCGATTATCCGAAACCCTGTTATCCGAATTCTCTTTTATCCGAACATTTGATTCAACACATTTCGCATTTAAAAAGTTGTCTCCTCTATAAGAATTTTTGTCAACGATCAACAATGCTTCTAACGAAAAAGTGATACAACTTCACAAGCAATTCAAAGGATTGCTGTTGCATGGCGGCATATGCTTGGATGGACTCCAAATGTGTGACACTAAAAAGAGCATGGAAAAAGCTAGTGAACTACATTAAAGACACCATAAAGGAAGAGGTGAAACATAATATTATGACAAATATAGAAGAAACTCTTTCTGCATTAAATACGATACCAAGAATCGGTGTTTGTGACAATGTTAACGTACAGGTTATAGACGCATATAGAATGGTCTCAATGTGATGAATCTTCTTCAATTGATTATGATACTAATGTGATACTTAACTATGCTTGTTATGCACTAATGTGTGCTTCGAATAATGAATTGAAACACGAATATAATAGTAATGATGATATTCCACAATGTTTTAAAGTATTGCAGTCCTTTGAAATAGAGCTTAGATGGCACAAAAGGAATACAATTTTATCGAATTAAATTTCCTAAGAAAGTTGCGTAATTCGTTAATCGAATTATATTTAATTTCATTATTTCTATTGCTACTATTATAATTTATTTTCTTTAAAATACATAGATCAAAAATGAACTTTCAAAGATGGACTTGTTTATTTATTTTCATTATATGTATAACTATTATTATAATTTATGTTCTTTGAAATACATAGATCAAAAGTGAACTTTCAAAGATGGACCTGTTTATTTGATTTCATTATTTGTATTGCTATTAGTATAATTTATGTTCTTTGAAATACATAGATCAAAAGTGAACTTTCAAAGATGAACATTTTTTTATTTAATTTTATAGTTTATATGGCTATTATATAATTTATCTTCTTTTTTTTAACACATAGAACAAAGATGAATTTGCAAAGATGAACATTTTTTTAAGATGGACATCAGGAAAGTAACTGTTCTGTTATTCAAAAATTCCTTTATCCGAAGAGGCTGTTCTCAATTAATTTGAATAATAGAGGTAATTAGTAATAAAATATTGGTATCTGTGTGATAATGAAATATAATAAATATTAAAACTAAAATATGAAAATATGAAAATCTGCGTATGTATCTGCAGAAGATACCTCGAATAGTCAATCATTTTGCTAAGCATTCGAAGCACAGAGTTTATTAGCATAAAGAGATTAAGAAGATTAATGATGAATGAATGTCACAAAGGAAAGTTGCCCCCATTCTGTGTCTGTTGTTAACACAAGGGCTGTTATGTAAATTTCAATGGAAACAATAGGAATATCCACCGTGTAATGCTCATCTATTACTCTGCAATTGCCATACATATGGCACATACATATATGTCCAAATGTACAACGACACGATTGAAAATCATGTGACAAGAAGGTAATAAAACGAATTAAGTAGCCTTAAAATAATATCGGAAAATTAAATGTAAATTTTTTTAATACACAATTAGTAAATGGATTCCTCCATATTACAATTTGCATTCAACAATTTCATTGAGAGTAGCGGCTTAATGTAAAGTTATATTGGTGATAAGCAACATTTTGTTTCATTTATTTGCATCTTTATAATGAAAATAACTTATATATTAAGTAAAAGTTACTGGGGCTCAACAATAACAACTATGATAATGATGATGATGATGATGATGATGATGATGATGATAATAACAATAATAATAATGGTAATAATGATGATGATGGTAATAATAACAATAATAACATGTAATTATATATTACGTATTACTATATAAGGTGTCTCAATTAATTAAGATCACCTAAATGATCATTCCGCTTTTTTTACGATTGTATAAAATCTACTCAGGACAAAGTTAAGCTGTTTCAAAGGGCACGTGTAACGGCAGAAAGAATTTTTTCACAAGATTTCAGAATCATCGATATATTCCTAATTGAAACCTTTTTTTTTATCCATCGATACAATTATCATCGATCAATTTTATCCAATTGTAGCAATCGCGCTTTTTTATCTATATAAAAGTATTAAGGTACTTGTGTCTGGAAATGCCTTTTGTGTTTATATTGTTCTTACCTCTCCTACGCTACACTTGACAACATTAAAATCGAAATATCTTCTAAACTATGCATTTTCCGATATAAGTACCCTGATACTTTTATATAGAGAATAGAAAACTACATCTACTAATGCAAAAAGATATACAAAGTTCGATTTGGAAAAATACCGATAACCTAAAATAAAATAAAATCTAGAAAAAAGAACTTTATAAGAAAATGTTCTTTCCACGTTACACGTACCTCTTGAAATAGTTTTACTTTTTTCTGAGAAGCTTTTTTCATACAGTCGTAAATAAGGCAGATATTTAAGCGATCAGAGGCATTAGGTTGTCCCAAAAGATTCTTTCGTTTTATAAGGAAATGATAGACGCACGACATTTTTTGTTTTATATTATTTTATCGAATTATGTACGATCCATTTTTTAGTTTATAAATTGTAGTAATAAATGTAGAACAATAATTCAGTAAAATAATATTAAACAAAAAATGTACATCTACCATTTCTTTATAAAACGAAAAAAAGCTTTTAAAAGAAACCTAATATTTGCACGCTTGTCTCTTTCTGACAGAATTAATTCGAATATAAACTTCCAGATGAAGCGATAGGATATTCGTATTTGAAAATTCCTATTTGATACGTCATCTTTTGGAACTAATCACGTTCAACGACATTCCATGGATAAAGTAACGAGGCTAACTCGTATGACGATATTCTGGATTCTTCTTTTCATTTCCTAAATTCTTTCAGACACCAGCTGCTAAGTTACGTTACGTACATGTGAAAATATTTGTAACCATTTCTCTCTCTCTCTCTCTCTCTCTCTCTCTTTATTCTTTTAATTCCTCTTTGTCATAGACACATCTAATCTATAATATATAAAATATATGTAATATAATAAATATAATAAAATATATATAATAATATGTATAATATATAAATATAATATATAATAAAGTCAGATAAAAAAATCGTAAAGAACGACCTGCACTATTTTCTTCATGATTCTGACCAATCGCAACTTTTCCAAAATTTCTTTCGCTCATCATCTAGTAAAGTGATCCTTCCAACTTATAAAAAAATCAAGTCGTTCGACCGAATTTTAAGAAAAGTTATTCTGTTTAAAAAAAAAAAGACGTCCGCTTAATTCTGTCCACGGTTGCGTGTATAATTATCTCAAGTATAGGCAAAGTAAAGATCGAAATTGCACGGAAGATGACCTGATGATTAACCTTCCGCACCAGAAGCGCCTTGTCACTTCCCACTAGAGAAATATATAATTAAACGCTGGGAACTGTAAAGTCGCAACTGCAACTTTCTACGTTTAGACGAAGGCAACGAGTACGAGCGATGATATCGACAAGCTGACCAAAACATACAGCATGTAGCGTTAGTTGAACTTTGCTGGGATTCAGTGAAGTCTAATAAAATTCAGTATTTATGGGCCATCGCTTCAATCGTTACATCTTGCAGAAAATCTCGGATGATCACGCTGTGAATAGAAGCGTCGATGCTGGAAAGTAAAGGCGATCGCGAATATCGGACAGATCGGACGATAGGAAATAAGATAACGGAATTATTTACGTATATCTGGAGTAACTGTGCTTAATAATTTGGAACATTAAGATATCTTAGCAAGTAATCAATCAAATCGATCGGCAACCGTGTTAAGTATTTCGTAAAAGGCAAAAGACAAGCATGTCACGTTTGAGCTTCGCTTGAAACTTTATCATTGAACGTAGTCAATTGTCGTGTTTGAAAGCGTATGAAAGTTTTCGAGAGGCGAGCGAAACAGTGAAATTGTTTAGCGGCGGCAAGTTACAAAATATTATTCTAGCCTGATTTATCATAAAACGCGTTTGCTTTTAGCGCTTGAAGGAAATTTACGGTTGAACTTATCTTCTTCTTAGCATAATTATTATTTTTCTATCGAAATACGTATGGAATAGGATAATATGGAACACGTTGAGCGTACATAACAATGGAAAGATACCGTTACGAATGACGATACAAAATTACGTTTATTTTGTAGCGGATATTACAGAGGAGATATAGCGTAAGAATAAGATATAATATAAGAAAGAATGGCGAAAGATGGATCTCATATATCCGCTGTTTTCAGTGAGATCACGAAGAATGCGCTTCAGATGCGTCATTCACGTGTTCAACGTTTAGGAGACAAAGAAAATTAATATAGGGAAGATTCGTGTGCTACCGACTACCCTAAGTTTCTTTCTTATATCTTGGTCTAGAGTAGATCTGTAGCAAACTCTCGTTGTTAGAGAATTGTACTAAAGGAAAATTTAAAAAACGAGTTTGCTGTACAAATAGAGTTTGATGGAAGAAGGGAAATTAATTTTGTGAAATTCGATGATAAGAATTGAGAATTTGCACGAGTGAAAATGTTGTAACTTGTGGGAAACGAAAAATTATCGTCCAGTACCGACCGACTATTTGATTAGTAGACGTTTCAGCCTAAGTAATTAATAACGTTAAGAACATGACATTTAGACGTTAGAATACGCGTTTTTATTCAAATCGTATTCTTACATACAGTGTGTCTGACTTATCTCGAAACGCACAAATTTCTAGAAAAACATGAATGGTACGAAAAAATGTTTCGGGCAGAAATTCCATAGCATGGAGGAGCACGTACTGTACTCTTGTGTATTTAACCCTGCGGTGACCTCCTGTGAAAGACATATTACAGATTTTAGATGAACACCTCCGTCTGGTATTACAACATATTCTTGTAGCTGACATTCGGACGTTTTCAGAACATTACAAAGTCGTATCTTTTACACTATCCGCTATCAACTTAAAAAACAAATGCGGTAGAGCAATACGAAGAATCGTCTAACCTAAAAACGATTGTTCGAAACTGACTGATTGTTTTGGAAACATTAGAAAACTGCGGCTTTGTGTTTCGGCAATGCCATTTCAGTAGCAGCATTGTGAAAAACGCCTTTATGTGCCTGTGTAATGTACATTGAGTAGCGCTAATACCGGCGGATAGATCGAATTTCAAAATCCGTATCTCGGTAGCGGATGATGTAAAAGGCACGAGTTCATAGCGTTTTGAAAATATCTGAACGTCGGATATAAGAATACGTAATAAAAAATGGAGGTATCCATTTGAAAATTTTAACGCGGCCCTCGCAGGAGGATACGATGCTGCCGCAAAGTTAAATACACAAAAACATAGTATATTCTTGTCGATATCGTGCAACTTTTTTCTCTCATTCATGTTTCTCGAAATATTTGTGTGATTCGAGATAAATCGGACACGCTGTATGTCACAAAGAAAATAATTAATATTTTCGTGGTGTGTGCATCGGACATGTGTGCAGTCTTCGCATTCGTCGTTTTTGGAACACTGAAAGCCTCAGTAGCCTGTCTCTGGATCATTTTATTTCCAAGGACTAGCTTCAAAGCCGCATTCATATCCTCTTTGCCCACTTTTTTTTGTGCTTTGGAATTTCAGATATTTTTCTGCATGGAGAGGTATAAGAAAGATTAAACGAACATCTTTTAATTTAATTTCACCCGTCAACAGATTGAACTTGCAGATGAAAAAGATGTAGTGTGTACTAGTCCACGCTTGATTGGTCGATACTGGACGACAATCTGTCGCTCTTGCCTGAACGACAAACACGTGGAAACGTTCTATATTATAATGTATATAACATAGAAATAAGATTGCAAAACTGCAACTGGTAATTACACTTGATAGGCTAGATATAATAAACATAATGAACAATAAATAATATATTAAACCTGGAAAATACTTTTTTAACACTGGGAATATCAATTCGGAATTGTTGTATTTATCGCTTCATTCGAATAAAGTACTAATATCTGGTGAAAAAAGCTAGAACTAAGTTTGATCGATGCTGTACTCCTCTGATATAATATAAGTTAAAAAAACAAGAAATATCCGTTCATTTGATTTTTATAAATTTTCATAAATAGATTTTAAATAAATATTCATTCTTCGTTCAGATATTCATTCAAAAATAAAGTTTTTTGAGACTTCTTTACAAATTTCCTAGCAGTTCCATATTAAGTACCATTCTTTTAACTGGGCAGATTGAACATTTTTTACATTTCTTACATCAAGACACTTAAGCTCTTGTACTCAGTTAACTATTAGCCAGTTAACTGTTTTCGACGAGTATACTCGTCACGAAGAAACGGCACTATTTCGTGTTACTCGAAAGCATATATTCGTCATGCGTAAAAAGTAGTTAGAATTTACTGTTTAAATTGCAATTTTAACGAAAGCTAAAGTATATTCGTAAATTTTAAGACGTTTTGAATATTTGGAGGCCAAGGCAAAACAAAACGAACAAATAAAAGAATATAAATAATTATTATGAAAAAACTGCGATATAGTGTGAACAAAGTAGTTGTTCTTTCCTTTGTCCTTTGCGATGATTTTATTTTAGGTACACACTTTTCAAAGAGATCAGCTAACTGGTTAACACACGAATGTCTGTTAATTTTCTGGTGTGTTAATGTTAGTTTCGTTGAAAGAAAAGAATGTTTCTATCCTTGAGCAGCTCTTAAAGTCAGGTGCTCCAAATTTGGCGCAATTAGCCTACGTGTAAACGAATGTGCCCATGTGGAAATATATGAATGTACGAAGGAATAAGCCGAAGAATTATTAAGTAGATGAATCGCGTGATAAATAGAAGGTAGGACGTAAGGGTGGAAAGGAAAGAGAGAATACCGGAATGAAAGAAGAAGGGAGAAAGAGCGAGAGACAGGAAAATGATCTGCGTCTGCGTTAAAATTTCGGGGCGGCTGCAACATGGGATAGCGTCGCGGCGACATTAGCTTGGCCGACGTCGCTCGGTTCTGACGTTCTCCGTCACGGTTGCGTCGTCAGTTTCTCCAATTCTTTGCTTGTTGCATCTCGTTGTGTGTCTTCCATTCGGTTTAAATTTCAATCGTTCGAACAACTACAAAATAAAAAGAGAAAGAAAAAACTTAATTACGTAAATAAATTTAAATTGATCGTAGTGTATTAACTGTTCGCGTTTTAATCGCGTATTGGTAATAAGAAGGGAAACTAAAAAAGTAAAAACTGTCGAATCGATCGTCGATCCATTAAGTGTGCTCGTTAGAACAATCGTACGATGCGAAAGGAATTCTCCAGTGTCTTTCTTGAAAATGCACAATCGAAACGGTAAATCGTAGTTGAAAATAGAAACGGCCGTATAAATGAAACGTAAACTGATCGATTCGATCGAGCCGTCATAGAATGACAATTTCGTTCGATTTGTATGAGAAGATCGAAATTGCAAAATATGCTGCTGACTAATCGACCAGCAGACAGAGTCTCAATTTTGCTTTGATTCGAAAAACATCATTAAGGATAAGGAGCGATTCTCTGGCAGATTCTAAAGTCTCAAGAATAAAAGAACGGAAGTCGTAAACGAAGGCCAAAGGGGATTTCTACGACGATTAAGCACTAGAGTGCAACAAATTATTAAATAACTCTCTGCACGGTTCTAAAGATAAGAAACAATAAACGAGAGAGAGAGAGAGAGAGAGAGGGGGAAAGTTTCTAACAATAACGCAAAGATACCAGAAATATTCGTCCATACGTATGTTCGTAATTATTTATTCTTAACGATTAATTCTTTCTTCTAGATGATTTAAACAGGATTAACGAAACGTATCGCTCTTCTTTTCTTGTTTTCTCGTTATCGCATTAATTTACTGGAACATTCGGAGAACGAAAGTAGAAGGATCGATATCGCGATATTTAAGAAATTTCCCTCGGAAAACATTTCAACAACCTCGAGAAGGAAGAAGAGCCACGTTCGTTTACGCGGAATTACCGTTCCGAGCGGAATACTCGAACATCGAAGATCATCGAAGATATCGCATTGGGATAATTACTTATCGAAGACCAGCCGGCAGACGAACAACGACGAGCGCCGTTAAAAGACGAGAGAGATAAAAGAACAGCTAGTGCATTTCAGATAATCATGGATTTCAACGCATCGACGAGCTACTACGTTTGCGATTTATCGTCGTTTCATTCCTATTACTCGCGGCTGCATGGCTGGATTTCTCTTTTCGTTTGTATTTTCGGTTCGATCGCGAACATTTTAAACATTCTTGTCCTGACTCGACGGGAAATGCGATCACCAACCAATATAATTTTAACGGGATTGGCCGTGGCTGATCTGCTCGTGATGATCGATTACATTCCGTACGCGTTCCACCTCTATTTGTATCGCCGGTCAAGAAGGGACACCTTCACCTACGGATGGACGATTTTTGTGCTGTTCCATTCGAATTTCGCACAGGTAACGGACGATTAACACGATTAAATTAATCAAGATCGAGATTAAAGATTAAAATTCGGTTAAGAAGTTGATTTTGCTTGCAAGTTCGACTAGGGCGGGGAACCTTCGATACGCGAATTGATGATGGGGCAACATAACCTTTCGGTCGTCAGGATTTTCGGATAATAGAACGCACATCTATTTTTCGAATTATCTAGGAAAAGTGGATTTGCTGAATTGTTGTGTATATATATATATATTGTAAATTACAGCGATTCGCGTGTTCGAGATTTAATAATTAACTGTGGAATTAGGCTCGCGGTTAACCAAGGGAGGAAATTGGTTTCTCACTCAGAACAGTTTTCACGGAACACTTTTTCTATCTCGAAAAGAATAGTAGTTGACTTGTTTAATCGTTAATTGTAGAAATAAAGTGCAGTCTAATTGAAGTTGCACGAAGAATTTACGAGATTTGATGAATTTCTGTAACGTGTGGATGAAAGGGGCAAGTTATTATTTGTCGTCAATTGATCATATGTACCAAGTAAATTTCATAAATTAACGTGGCATTCTTTTCGTTTCCATTTGAAAAGAAATTGTTCATCGTTTTCTGCTCTTTGATGGATAAATTGGAGAACAGCGTCTTGAAAGGACTCGGCGCTCAAATTAAACAATAACAAGAAACTAGTTAAATAACGAAAGTTGAAACTGCTTTCTTTTTAAAAATACGAATTTCCATTTCGTGTCCCTGGTCTTCCGATAATTTTACCTGGAAATACCATGAATTGTCATGAACCGATCGGCAGATTCGTCGCTGCAAATGTCGATGATTTGTTAGAAAATTTGAAAGCCTTTCTTAAAGTGAAGAATGATTGCATCGAATAAAATACAGTGGAACCTGCAGTATCCGAATTAGTGGGAAGATATAATCGTTTGAATGAGAGGAGTTTCGAGCAATGGAACTCGCGTCTCTTTTTCTAATTATTATTCTATATTTCAAAATCAATAATATTAATATTGTCTCAAAAGTTTCTTTCACTTTGTAAGAAAATAATCCGCAACATTGTTTGTTTTATATTATTTTATTGAATTATGTTTCATTTTCTTCTATTTCTATCATTATGATCATACATAATTCAATAAAATAATATAAAACAAAGAATGTTGCGGATTATTTCTGTATAAAACGAAAAAGTGTAATATTTTTTTAATTATTTATGTATCCTATATCTTTTTCGCTACAAAATCAAATTTTGTTAATACATTGAACTATGTTGAATTATAGTCTGTACCTGCCACAAACCATCTAATTGTAATCTCCTCCTTCTAACGCCATAAATATTTATTACAATTATTGGGTCGAACAGAAAGTTCGTTCCGTTTTTTTTAGCGAGATGGATCTGAGTTTAGACATTTGTTATTAACCGCAATTCAATTGGTCGAGCCTGGTATTGTCGATTAATTAACAGTCGACTACGAAACGAACACTTTTGGAACAACTTGTTTCTTGTTGGTCTGGCACAAATTTGAACATGGTTCACCAAAACAACGCAAGACCAAATGCGTCAATCGGTACACGATAAAAATGATGATGTAACTTGAATAGGATATTTTATCGCATGTAACATATTTTCACGATCTTGCACGTTCAAACTATCGCTTGTCTCGTTTGTTATAAAACTACCTCAACGATAAGAACTTGTCATTCTTTGGAAGCCTGGAAAAACGAACTAGAACGTTTCTTTTCCTCGGAAAACTAAACAGTTGCACACCGATAGGATAACCAAGTTATTACACGGAAGCCAAAAGGAATGGTGCGTACATTGATTGAAAACGATGCACGTAAAGGAGAAAACACGTTCTTCAGTTTGGCCTGGAAAACGGACCGAACTTTCCGTTCAATTCAATAAGAAGGTTTCACACCGTCACTTTCACTATAATCTTCTATTTCCCTAAAACGTTGATGATAATTTTTATCCACATTCTAAAACTTTTATGTATAACATATATCTAGATACTGGCATTCCTTTACTTCTGATTTGTTACTTTTTATTATATTTCATATGCATTCAAGTTTCTCTACTTCTTCTTGAAATACCCGGATAATTTTCAATTACACGTTTCTGTTTTTGACGTCATTAATTACAGATCTTCCAACGTTGCAAATTTTTGCAATTTTGGCAACACTGCCATATGTTTTTCTAACTATTCGAGTATCTCTTCTTTCCTTCCAACGCTCGATGTAACATGTTTTATCGTTGATCTCGTTGATAACACGCGTATAATATTAGTTTCGTAATAAAGCAATAGAAAAGTAACAGGAAATTAGAGAAAGTACGTGTAATAGTAAATAACGCGAGCAAGAAATATCGTTCTGTTAATAGAACGTTTGGATAGTGTAATATTCGAATAATAGATGTTTGGATGCTGGAGTTTCGATTATAAGTTTCCACGAAACATAACAATTTGTTACTACGAAGGAAGGGAAAAGAAAGAAAGAGGAAAGTTACAAATTTTTCCAGTTGTCTGTGTATTACGTACAGTTAAACAAAATTAGAACATTTGGTAGGACTTTAACTTGAGGCTGACGTAAGAATGCGTGGATTCGAGGTAATTTTGTCATATGGAATTAACATTTCATTTAGAAAATACGTGTTAAATAATGCAATGTGTTTATCGTACTAGTGACCTATAAAATCGTTTGGTATTTATGGCTCATCGCATTCTTTCTGAACCGTCGTTTCCTTGCTTTGTTTGATGAGAATCGACCTATATGCTTGAACACCAATCAATCCAATATACAATATATTGGATCTGTCTTCTTCTTTAATTAAAGACCAAATTGCAGTTCAACAAGATTTATCTTTATTTTATTTCATGTTAATTTCATTTTCTTTAAACCAGACTTTAGTATTAAAATTGCTAGTATTGGTAATAGACTAGTATTGTTGTAGTGTTGATAATAAACTAGTATTAAAGCACTAGCATTAGCAGCAGATTATTCTTAAAATACTTGGCCTAACTTTTCTAACCAAAGCAGTTACTATACGTGCATTGGAACCAACCAAAGTTCTGTAAAGTTTCGCTACGATTTAAACAGAGGGAAAAAAGAAATTTATTAAAGAAATTAGAAATTCGTGGAATTTTGCTTGGTATTTATAGCGAATATTACTGTCATAAACATTTTTTTTCTTCAACATAAATCAATTGAGGAAATAAATATACGATTCATAATTGGAAAATATCGATTTAACAAAAAGGAGCAACAATGCAGATAAATTCACGGAATTCCAATATAATATCCACAGGTTTGTCACACCATTTCGATCTGTTTAACTTTGATACTGGCGGTGTGGAGATACGTGGCGGTAGCAAAGCCGCAACAAAACAGAGAGTGGTGTAGTTACAAGAGAACTATTTTTGCGATTTCGATCGCGTATATATTCTGTCCTGTGCTTTGTATACCCGTGTATATCACGACAGAAGTAAGACAGCAAGTAGAAGTTCTGGATTCCAATGGAATGAGCATAAAGTCTCGAAATGAAAGTTTGATCGGTAAGTAACACTTTATGCATGTCACTTACGAATTTATGTTATTCGGCGGAACATCAACGACTAATTATCGTTAATATTTTCTCAACGCTGTTTAAATACGATCGATTATCGAACACCTTCAAAAAGAAAAATTCAAATTAGATTTACACGTAATAAAATATCTTCTATAGGATGGATCGTCTAATTAACATGATTTACAATCACGGATAAAAAGATGGCGCACTTATGTTATCATTCGATTCTTAACAATATATTCGTGTGATTTCTTACGTTGAAGGAACGAAGTGTGATTATTATTCTAAATTAATATCTTCGATGTAGTATCAAGATTGATTTCTGCGATTTATTGCTTAATTTGTCGTAATATATTCGCGAAGAAGAGAAGATGAAACGATAAAACAGTCGAATGTCTATTTAGAAACAAAAATGAAATACGAAATTGCAACTGTGATTTTTAATAATAAGTCGATCTTCTCTGGTATTTGATTAATCTGGACATTAAGAAAACATTAAATCAATTTCAGGCTATTTGTTATCTTTATATATGTTTCCTTCGGCGATTATAAAGTCTAACAGATGCATAGAAAAGTTTAAAGCACTTGGATGGGAATATGCTTATTTAAAAGATGTTTCGACTCTAATCTTGTAACACTTATGGTATAAAAAACAAGGAAATATGGCGCAGTGCTTTTATACTTGTGTTTCCCTTGTCGTTTATACGCTCGATTTGACGAAATTAACATTTAGATATCTCTTAAACTAAGCTAATTTTCAGATACAAGTACCTTCATTCTTTTTTCGCAGAGAATTAAATGTTGCATCGAACGATGTATCAAAAAAATGTATAGTTCCATTTAAAAAAAACAGTTAGACAAATCTGGTGGTCATCGTAAAATGTCGCTCTTCAAGCAGAACAAGTTTTACGTGAAGCATTTTTTTAAATAACGTGTTATTTAGGAGATATTTGCGTGGATTGATTAAAATAAGACACCTTGTATGCTATAGATATTTAGAGATAATAAATGTTTCATAAAAGTCATATAAACGCAATCTTCTGTCCTTTATAAAAAACAAAATTAAGAAACACGTAGAGTAGATATAAAACATTATAGGAGTGAACGAGAAATAA
Organism: Bombus waltoni; assembly: GCA_014737395.1. Lineage (NCBI taxonomy): Eukaryota > Metazoa > Arthropoda > Insecta > Hymenoptera > Apidae > Bombus > Bombus waltoni. Next base: position 328,685 of record JACXII010000024.1, read on the forward strand.
ATTTAAAAATTAAATTTCCAAATTCTAATATAGTTTATATATCATCGTCTCCATAATTTCGTCAAACAAATGTATAAAATAGCGTCATGAACTGAATGAGCAGCGACAATTACGAAATGATTATTGTTCCATTTACTTGAAATTAAATTTATTACACCAAATGTCTTGATCTAATATGCAACAGCGTAATGTTGAAAGCAAGTGATTTCAATAAGGCAATGACAAGATCATTAAAACAATTTTCCACACGAAAATATACTCTTACATTAGTCTCTTAAATTTGTAAATATTTTTATAAATAATTGTTGAGAATGGACTTATATAAGTTGTTTGTAAAGGCAAAACGTTTACGAAGGCAACGCTGTTTTGTACATGTTAATGGATTGAAATAGCGACTCAAGGAAAGATAATCTACCGTCTGAAATGATTCTTTGCTAACGACTACAGTAATTGAGAACAATGGAGGCTTTGTTGAAAACCGCATTATTACGAATCACAGTTACGTCTTAATCTCCATTTTCGTTCCTAAATGGACATCTTAATGTTTTTATAGATCTACGAATTATTTCAATAAATCGAGATACAAATTACAGAAACTAAATTTGTAACTGTACACAGTATGCATATTATATTATTATATGATAAATGAAATTTATGCGTCCCATTGAAATCACCGACAGAAATTTCACCCACAGCTATCCACGGACACCAGATTTCACCGACCACAGCTTAAACTGACTAGCAGTATTAGCACAGGGAAATGAAAGAGGATTTTTACTTATGCACGTAGATTTATTACTGCGGATAATTGATGACCAGCTGCCTTACGGCGGCCGGATTAAAAAGACTGGTCCAATCCTAATACAGGCCATGAATTTCATATTGATTTGTGTTAAAATTACACTCAAACTTACCGTAAATTAATTGAAATCAAACCAGAACTTATTTAAATGCTAACCAGCTTGTGTACAGTACTAGTTTTGGATCAGCTTTTTTAATTCTATCAATTATCTGCAACATTAAATCTACATGAGTAACAATCCTCTCCTATTTCTCTGTGCTAATTCTGCTAATCAGTTAAAGCTGTTACCATTCAAAGCTGCTGCTAGTCAAAACTGATGTCAGTCAAAGCTGTTGTTAACCAAAGCTACTGTCAGTAAAATGTGATGTCGGGCAAGTTCCTTATTGGTGAAGTCTACTGTCGGTCAATTCTGATGTCAATGAAGTCTGGTATTGGTCAATTCTGATGTCAATCAAATATGATATCGGTCAAGTTTATTATTGGTCAAGTTTGGTGTCGAGCAAGCCTGGTATCGGTCAATTCTGATGTCAACTAAGTCTGGTATCGGTCAATTCTGATGTCAATCAAGTATGATATCGGTAATGTCTGATGTCAGTCAAGTATGATGTCAATCAAGCCTGATACCTATCAAGTATTGTGTCAATTGAGTATGATGTCGATCAAGTTTGGTGTCGATCAAGTCTGTGGTCAGTGAAATCTGTACCGGTTATTTCAATGGGACCCGAAATTTATACAGTAGAACCTCAATTATCCGAAATAGTTGGCGGACACAGGTATTCGTATAAGGAAATTTTTGGATAATAGAACAGTTAGTTTCCTGATGTTCATCGTCATATATGTATTTTGAAAAGAAGCATAAATATTAATAGCAATACAAGTGATCGAACTTTTTTAGCAGATTTCAGTGAAGTTACATTCCTTCCTACTCTCCTGCCATCTTAGCTCTATTTCTAAAGCCTCAAATACTTGAAAACTTTGAAGAATATCGGCATTACCACTCTATTCATGTTTCAATTCATTACTCGTAGCGCACATAATATCTATATCATGGTCAATTGAAGATGATTCATAACATTGAAAGTATTCAATTATGTCGGCGTCATCACAATTACCGAATCCTAGTATTGTATTCGATATAGAAAGAGTTTCTTCTATATCTGTCATAATATAATCTTCCATTTTTTCCTGCGTGGTGTCCTCATTGTAGCTAATTTTCTCCGTGCTCCTCTTAATGTCACACATTTCACGCTCAAGCAAGCACATGCCTCTAAATAAGAGCAGTCCTTTAAATTGCTTGATCGTTAACAAAAATTCTTGCAGAGGATTGAACTTTTTACACGCGCAACGTGTTCCGATAATGGATCGTTCGGATAGTAGAGAATTTGGATAACAGGAGTTCGGATAGTAGAGAATTTGGATAACAGGAGTTCGGATAGTAGAGAATTTGGATAACAAGATTTCGGATAACCGAAGTTCTACTATATATCATTCGACAATATCTTTTTATCCAGAAGTCTATTCCTTGCAAGATTAACTGTGTTGATAATTGATACAGAAAAAGTTGAATAATCTCATAATGTCAGTTTCTATCGGATCTAATTTTTCTTTGAAAATGTGGCTGTGAATTAACAAAGTATAGAAGTATATTACTCTACACCAAAAAGTGGCCAAGAGACTTTTGTTCCATAAAAATTAAAGGTAGTATCGTGAACGCCTTATTTATATTTATTCCAGTTGCTTAATCAGTACGTTGCATTTGAAGAACGTAAGATCCTACAGAAACAGATAGCATGAAAGCATTTTATTCTTCTAACGTCTTTTGTTATGATATTATTTATACAATTGAAAGCTTTTTAACGTTTATGAGCAATCTCTGCTATTAAAGTTTAATTGTAGCAGCTCGTTTTCGCTTAGTAAGATAATATCGTGTAACCAATTATGCAAAGTGTCTGATACGAAACTTTATTGTCCTGTTTCTTGGGAGACAGATTCTAAAACATGTTCATAGTTTTTTGCAATTAATAATATTGTAAAATACTCTCAACTAAAGATAAGGATAAAACGAGGGTTTGTAATAAATAAAAATATGAAGAAGCATATCGATATTAACATACCGCAAATGAAGTACTGTACACTTAAGGGAGAGCCGTACAGTAGCGGCTAAAGCTAGTTTTCGCCTTACCATTAGTTAACTGCATTGTATGATAGGAAAAACAAAAAGGTTGTTTGGCTCTAATACAAGCAACATATTCCGAGATTTCCTTATTATTATTTCTGTATTATCAGAGTTCTAAGATATTTAACGTTTGACGTTTTAATTTGTCTTAGCTGAATTTTCATTTTTCAGGTAATTAAATAATTTTGTCATATTACGTACATTATTTTTAGACTATCAATAAACATAAATTTCCCGACTTCTTGCTGTTTACTTTACGCATCAAACCTGAGACTTTTCCCATATGCTGGTTGTATAGTGGTCACCACTTTTTAATCGTCCAGTAGCGGCCAAATTTTTTTAAATCTTTTCGTATAATCAAAGTCTCTGCAAGAGAGGATGGAAGCTTAAAATCTACTAACTAAATAGTTGGCCAACAATTTTTCGTTCGTTGCAAATTACAACTTTTTCAATCTTTTTCATTTATGATTAATCTTTACGAGAAAATTTGAAGGAAATCATTTGTCCCCTTTTATCGAACATCGTTTGCACTGCAAATTACTTTTTTTCAAATTTAACCTTTGTCTGGACTAGCTACAGTACAAACTATAGTATAATACAGTATAGTTACAGCACAGAAACTTAGCCGCCACTGTACGTCTCTGCCCATCACATTTAAACGTTTATATATTTTACTTATACGTTTGAAACGAGCGTTATAAATGGGACTATGAGATCTATTTAAAGTTGCTTGAATCGATGCTTGGTATCTCTAGAAAAGAAAAGAAGCTATTATTTCCTCCTTCGAAGTAGCTAACAGCGAATTTACATATGCATGAAGAAAGCCGACGAGCTTCAAAAGACCAAGAATCTAACTATCATTAATAAAAACTCTTGCATATATACAGAATTCGCTATACGTTACGTGCTTAAGGCACTTTGCGTGTTAAATGTTTTTTACTATTACGATATTGTATATCGAATATGGTAATTAATATAGCGATGTAAAACGATCGCTTTCGTGCTTAATGATATGCTAATACCTAAAGGTTTCCGAAAACAATTTAGAAAGTCAAGGAGCAAAGATAAAAAAAAAGATAGAATGTCACAACAATTTAGATTAACGAACTTGTTGAATATTTATGTCTCTTTACTATCTCGAAAACTAAAACTAAAAAAAGAAAAAAGTAGACGCATATTTGAATAAAATTTTTCATGTACAGAGGGCAATGTTATTAATCAATAATTATTAAAATTAATCCTGCTGCATTCCTCGAGTCGTTTTCGATTCAATAGTATTTTCCTACTTTGTTAACAAATTTCTTACGTTCATAAAAGCGTAATTTTTTATTTCAATTCTTTGCTAAAGATTTTATTAAAGATGCGTTTGTAAAACATTTGTAAAAGTGTGAATCAAATGTAAGAATTGGAGAACCGTTGCAAAGTTAATATTTTTACATAGATTTTTGTTTTTTTTCAACTCTGCTGTTTTCTTCTTTTGTTTCTTCGGTAAGATAAGCCGAAATCGAAAGTGACAATTTGGCTTTGGAATGCAATTTACAAAAATGATTAATACTCCAAATATTTATTACGTATCCGGAACATTGTTAAATTCGTAACAATGTTCAGCTTTATCGCAAGTAAAATGCGAAAATTTAATCGAATCAGAAGTAGAAAGATTAGTCATAAAAAAAACGAAAGTGACGCAATTGTAATTTTGAAAAATCATAATATTTATTCAGTTGAATTACGGTAAATGAGAATGAAATATTTGTATTCGCAAATAAATAATCGAATACACGAAGATTCAATACAATCAAAATTCGAAAGAGAAACAACACGATTATAAATTTTAAAAATCGTAATATTTGCTCAGTTAAATTACAATAAATGCGAATGAAACATTTATGCTTATAAATAAATAAATGAATATACGAAAATTTAATTCAATCAAAAGTAGAAACAAAAGCAACACAGTTGTAATTTCAAACGCTCGTAATACGCTTTATTTGGCCAAATTACAGCGAGTGAGAATATAAAATATTTATGTTTACAAACAAATTAATTAATAAAAAACCAAAAACTATAAATGAAATTATTTACAAATTATTTCGAGCCGATTAAAAATGGACAAAAGAAATAAATCAGTGAAAAATATCGAAAACTTTTATAATAGCACACAGTTTAAATTACTTCCTGTTCTATAAATTACTCGAAAATTTTGTTTATTGCCACTGTGTTAGACGAATAAATCGAGCATAACAGATTTTCTTTACTAATATATACGATTTGTTTATTATGGATTTAACTTGCAAACTCAGCTAGATTTTATCAATGAAATACGATTTCAGATTTCTCTCAGGGACAAGTAGTCTGTAATTAAGGGAAAGTACGTTGTAGCTAGGATTGATCGTAGCGTTACATTCGGCTCTGACCAAAGATGCTGCGATCATCTCCGATCACAGTTTTGAACTTTAACTAGAAATTTTCACCGACGATCTGTGTAAAACCGAAAACTAACGATTATCGTTTCGGTCAAAGAGTCGCTAGATTAATAGTTGAAAAAGAAAAAAAAAAAGAAAAAAGAAAACAACCCATACACACGGTATATTATCTAGAATTTTAAAACGCTAAGAAAATGGAACTTTACGACATCGATAAGTTAGTTTGTTTACAGCTTATCTAAACTATTAGAATATTAATATCGCTGCATGGCATTGACAGTGGCACAGCTAAAAATATTTCAATCTTGCTTTTACTGAATAGAAGATCTACGCTATGGTTCTATTTTTACCATGCAAAACGGTATATTTATAATTCCATCAGTTTCACGTCAGACGAAGGAATTACTACTTATACCGTTATCAATCTTAACCGCTGTCTTGCATTAAGTCAGCCTTATGATGTTGAAATGACTCACGAAGATTTCTTTGTAAATTAAAAAAAAAATCTCTAAAATTTGCATTTCTTCGTCGCGCCACTATCGATGCCACTAGCGACGATATGCGTATTATAGTCGTAATTATTTACTACGTCATGTATCTTTGCGTTAATGGTTACGACACGTATTAAAATGCTCAACTTCTTGCTTTCGTTCCTTCTTATTAGATTGCAGATCTTTGTGCAGATTTATATTTTTACCAGCTGTCCGCCGCGGCTTCGCTAGCGTAGTATTTGTTTCTCTAATAATTTATGTTTACCAACCTCTGTCTGAACACGCTCGAGCACGTGACGGTTTATTTTTAATGAGCTGAGTTTATTCATCAACTGACGAATTTACAGCTTTGGCCGATATGGAATACGGTTATCATTCGAGAAAAAAAACGTTCCCGTTTTTCACCCCTAAGCGAGTTATGGATATATCCAGGGTGAACAATATATATGTCTAGGACAGAGTCGTGCAGTACCGACTGACATGTAATATCGACTAAAATTATTTCTGACATTTTTCACCAGATATTAGCACTTTATTTGAACAAAGAGATTGATATAACAATTTTGTATAACATGTTTCGCAGCCCTAACGCTTATTTCATTGTTTTCACTATTCTGACACGGATACGTTGATATTGCGAATGTTAAAAGTTATTTTCTAGAGCTGATATTTTGTTATTAGGTAACAGGTAAGTAAATAATTTTTCCCATTGCGTATACTATATGTAGTCTACCGAGTGTAATTACTTTTGGGGCAATCTATTACGTTACAATCAAAAACGTCTCCACGTGTTTATCGTCAAGTACCAAGCATTTAACTGTTGTCCAGTACCGATCAATCAGATGTCGACCAGTACGGACCACATTCTTTTTATCCGAAAGTTCAATCTGTTGACAGGTGAAATTAAGTTATAAGATGTTTTTATCTTTTCTGTACCTTCTCATGCAGAAAAATATAAAAAATTTAAAAGCAGAAAAAAGAATGCGGCTTTGAGGCTAATCCTCGGAGATAAAAGCAGGCTACTGAGGCCTTCAGTGCTCCAAAAACGACGAATGCGATGACTGGTCACATATTCGATGCACACATCACGAAAATATTAATTATTTTCCTTGTGACATACAGCATGTCCGGTTTATCTCAAATCACACAAAAATTTCGAGAAACATGAATGATGGAAAAAAGTTGCACGATATCTACAAGAATGTACTATGTACTATGTTCTTGTGTATTTGACCTTGCGGTGACTTCGAATTCTCCTACGAAGGCCACGTAAAAATTTTTTAATGGATACCTCCATTTTTTATTACGTATTCCTATATCCGACGTTCAAATATTTTCAGAACGCTACGAACTCGTGTCTTTTGCATCATCCGCTACCGAGATACGAACTTTAAAATTCGATCTATCCGTCGGTATTAGCGCTACTCAATGTACATTACACGGGCACATAAAGGCGTTTTTCACAATGCTGCTACTGAAATGGGATTGCCGAAAAAAACAAAGCCGCAGTTTTCTAATGTTTCCAAAACAATCAGTCAGTTTCGAACAATTGTTTTTAGGTTAGACGATTCCTCGTATTGCTCTACCGCATTTGTTTTTTAAGTTGATAACGGATAGTGTAAAAGATACGACTTTGTAATGTTCTGAAAACGTCCGAATGTCAGCTACAAGGATATGTTGCAATATCAGACGGAGATGTTCATCTAAAATCTGTAATATGTCTTTCACAGGAGGTTACCGCAAGGTTAAATACACAAGAGTACAGTACGTGCTCCTCCATGCTATGGAATTTCTGCCCGAAACATTTTTTCGTACCATTCATGTTTTTCTAGAAATTTGTGCGTTTCGAGATAAGCCAGATACACTGTATGTAAGAATACGATTTGAATAAAAACGCGTATTCTAACGTCTAAATGTCATGTTCTTAACGTTATTAATTACTTAGGCTGAAACATCTACTAATCAAATAGTCGGTCGGTACTGGACGATAATTTTTCGTTTCCCACAAATTGCAACTAGTGCAAAAACTCACTCGTACAAAATTCTTATCATCGAATTTCACAAAATTATTTCCCCTTCTTCCACCATGTTCTATCTGTGCAGCAAAATCATTTTTTTCATTTTGATTTTTACCCACTCTAGGCTAAGCCGTAACAAATGATTTACAAAGTGATCAGTGCTACACGACTCTCCCCTAACTGACTGATTTTCATTGTTATTGGCGATAAGTTATCAGTGAAACATACTTAGACGTAAACGTGATTTCGTATAAACGTTATCCAAACGGATAGGCGTGTTCCTTGAACATATTCCTATCCTGTTATGATAATTTACCGAATGTCCTTTTTGAACAAATTATAAAGACTCTTGGATATTAAAAAAAAAAAATATACACATACAAGGTGAACAATATACAACTCACTGATTTTCATTATCAATTATGTTTAAACAGAATAAAAAATCAACAGTCTTTTCAATACAAGTCATTTAATAATACTTGGGAATTATGTATGAAACACAATATCAGAAAGATGTCCGCCTCCAGATGCTGTATAAAGTCGAGCGCTCTCGATCGTATTTTCCATTACATCTTCCCACGTTTCGAAAGCTATGTTCTCTATTGTTTCTAAAAGCGTCTGTTAGCTGCTCCATTGTATTTAGTCTATTGGCATACGCTTTATTTCTAAAGAAATCTCAGAAGAAAATGTCTAGCGCAGTTAAATCGGATGATATTGTCAAGATCGCTATTATCGACGAATTACTTCGATGAAGTGTTCTAACAATTTTTACTCGCTCTTGAACTGTGTAACGCTGCGTGATTGTTTCGCTGCGAATTCATAGAGCAATTGCCAAAAGATAACGCATCGTTCCAGAATGGCGGGATTTTCAAATGACTCGATTACGCATATATTGTCCACCCTGTATGTATTTCCAATGTTTGTTTCTGTTTGTATGTATGTATTTCAATGTTTCGTGTTTGTTTCTTTTTAACGAGGGGTTGATACGTCGAATTTCGTGTCCCTAATTTCAACAACGCGTGAAATATGGATATCCCTTTCGAAAAAAAATGTTATCTCCTTTTACCCCTTTAGGGTTCGTATTTCCAAAAATACTATGTCTACGTCATAAAAAAGATATACTGCTCAAATTTCAAGTTTCTAGGAAGAGCAGTTTGGCGTAGGCGTTAATGAGCGTGTCAGTCACTTTTTCCTTTTATGTACGAGATTATAGGTAAATAAAGCTGACGAAGTAGAACTTAAACAGAAATTTGGTTTTCCTATTAAAAACTGTAACAAATACTCTACCTATGTCGGATGCTTTATATAGTTTTGCATTCTGTGCAGTTTTGCATCTTCATATTTTGCATAAATGCATAAAAATCCGTAGTCTACTAATAAGGGACGAAAATGTGAAACATTTTAAAATTGATCATAGCCATTAAAACGTATCATAATCACTTTCAACGCCGATTCATACAACATTTAAATCAATATATGTACCACTGAATTTACTTGGATGGATCAACGAAAAATGTTTTTTATATTTCTCAATAGGGAATACAACAAACACTACCCTTTACTTTGTTCGATTGACGGAAATGGCAAAAAATCATGACATTTTGAAGGAACTAAATTTCTGGATTTATAGTGTGGTAATAAAACTTCTCCCTTGCCTCGTTCTAACGGTCGTCAGCTTAAAGCTTCTGCAAGTTCTATTGGAGGCAAAACGAAGGAGGCGAAAGTTAACCAATATTCAAGAACAACACCTCGAAAAAAAGAAAAGTTGCCGAAGAGGGGACAAGGAGCGACAAACAGATAGAACTACGATGATGTTGCTTGCAGTCTTGCTACTTTTTCTACTCACAGAATTGCCACAGGGAATACTTGGACTTTTCAGCGTGCTTCTCGGCCCAGGATTCTTCTCCACTTGCTACTTGATGTTAGGTCAGTATGCCAAAATTTGTGGAATATTTATTTTCTATCGCGTAATTCTCTAAATAAAATATTAATAGAAAGTCCGGCTAAAAGTTGAATCCTCTGATTGTACAATCGCGGATACACATTTTCAAATTTAGCTCTATTAGCTTTATTGTCTACCTTCGCTACCAAATTTAGCTTTATATTTTAGTAAAATTTGCGGAGAATTTTACATTTATTGTCCTGGCGACAAAGCTTTCTATTGTCACAACGCGAAACAATTTAGCCAGGAAAGTACTTTGTATAGTATTGGATGTTGAAATATTCGAAAAAGAGGATGTAATTTCCATATTGTAACGATGATAATTTCTCATTAAATTAATTATTTATCTTTAGTAGCTGTGTAAGTATATATGAACGCAAATATTGATTGCACATCTGGCAAACTAGATGTCTAATATAACTTTAGTAACTATCAATTTCTCAACGATTAATATGCTCTATTTTATCTCCAATTTTACAGTCTAATTACAAATTGAGATACGATTAATTAAAAAATATTGTATGTAACATTATAAGCAAATTCTAAAAGAATTAGATTTATGTTTAAACAGTTCAAGTTAAAAACCCAAGTACGTGAATATTTTCTTATACAAGGTGTCTGATAACTGATAGTACAATCGGTCAGGCGTTGATTCTACGTGAAAAAATAAATCGAAAAAAAGAATGAAATTTTGTCATTTAAGTTCGTACCGATAAACGTTCTTAACTATAATAGTTGACAATTCCAGATGATCTAAATGACGAGAGCATAGAATAAAAGAAAGTGCTTACTCGTTAGCAATTTCATTAATCTTATTGATTCAAAAACTGAGGAAGATGGTGCGCATGCTTTTGCATACGTAATTGTGCTCTTTTAATTAAATTTCTACGGACTGGTGATCCGATGATCTTCGTGATTGCCTTCAAGAGCAAATGCTCTTCACTAAATCGAGATTTATTTGAGTGCACGTGTATGGAAAGGCTATTCAAACTTGATTTTCTAAAAAAAAAAAAAAAAAACAGAAGCTTAAACGAACAAATTTTATTCTTTCTTCCTGACTTATTTTTTCACGTAGAATTATCGGTTGTACTACCAGTTACCAGACACCCTGTATAATTTTGAGAATTTGTTCTTCGTGATAAATTAAATCTTCCTCATCACTGTGTAACGACTATACGAGTGGAAATATTCTAAACTTTGAATGGCTCGTATACACAGGGTGCGTAGAAACTACAAATTTGACAATTTTACGATAGAGTTATTTATATCAAAATCTTATCAAAGAAAGTGAGAAAACACATATTAAGAATCAGAATATCATAGAATGTTAGTTAGATGAAATTGGTTTTGAAAATTCCTTCGTGTGCTTCGCTGCAAGCCCTGAGACGTTCCATTGATCTATGGAGGCACGCACCGTACTTTGATCAATTTGCTTCCATGCTTTCATCAAATGACGCTTTAGCGACTCCACCGATTTGTGCGGCTTAAAGCAAACCTTCGCCTCGAGAATCCCTCGAATGGTATACTTCAGGAATAGGTAGATACATTATAAATTATCTTTAATTCGTTGGAAAAAGTTTCTAGTTTATTATTAAAATATGAAAAAAGTTCATTGATAGATATTTTATAATAAAACAATTTTTTTAATATTGTGTTATCTTATTACCAATAGGATAAGGGTTAATAACATTTTCTTAAAATTGATTGTACCCAATCATTGATTGTAGTCAACCTACACCATAATGTCCACCATAAATCTACCAACCATGATGGTTGACAAACGTGGAAAATGTTAGAGAAACATAAAAATATTGTTAGAGTCGATATTTATTCCAGTTTTGACAAAAACCTGTTTACCTGTTTACCTGTTTAGGACACTCCAACCCAAATCATTATTCCTGCTGGCTCCAGAGCACGCGAAATTATGTGACCTCTTCTATTGACTTCCTTGAACCTGGAACAAAACAATTGAGTAATTACATAGAAAAGGGCACAACTCACCAATTTGGATGAGCTTGAAATATGTTGTAACAATCAACATTCTCAAAAATGTTTTAAGGGCATACTTTATATCGTATTATATTTAAAAAATGATTTCAAGCAACGTTCAAAAGAATTATAAAAAAAACATAATCAAATAAATTATGCAATATTTTTCAATCCACAAAAGCAAATAGAGGAAAGCTGTTTATATATATATATATGTTTTTTTTAACGTTGGAACAAAGCTGGACTTGAGCTACTTTGTGAAATAGGTAGTTGAGAAAAATTAGTTTACTAGATAGCATGCGAAAAAATTTCGAAAAATTGCGATTGATCGAAAAATGGCGATAAAAATAGCGAAGATGACATTTCACAACGTTTTGATCCGAACCTGTATAATGAAAATTTAAGAAGTACGTTTCGCAGATTTACGTCACTTATACATATACGGTTTATTATTTATTATTAATAAATGTAAAGATTTTTATATCTTTTGATGTCCGTCGCTTGCTTCTGTATCAACCAAATTTCGATGAAATTTTCAAGATATATATGACTGACATAAATCCATAAAATGTACTTTTCAAACTTTCGTTTCAGGCTCAGATAGAAAGGTTGTAAAAAGTGACTTTTACTGTTCTCTTCGCCACTTCGACCTATTGCAATTTTTCCGAAAAATGTTTTTACACGTAGTCTAGTAAACTAATCCTAACTTCGAAAAAAACTCGTCATTTGATAGAATCTTAAAAAAGGTTATTCCGTTCTAGAGAGCGTGCGAATACTTTTACTTTTTACACCCACTGTAGATGAGAAGTTATTTTTATGAAAATACTATATACATATAGTTTAAAAATCATTTCTATCAGGAAGATTTATTTACACTTCAACGAATGCAAAGTAATTAAAATACGAAAGTCATTTTATCCTGCATGATAAGAAGAATTTAAGTTTTACACTAACAAATTAAACGCATACCATTTTCCTTAAATTAGTACAAAATTTATTTCTACAAATACAAAAGTTTCCTTCGTTTTATAAGGAAGTAATAGATGCATAACATTTTTTGTTTTATATTATTTTATTGAAATATTTTATATTACTTCATTGTTTCAATAGAACAAAGTGGATCGTATATAATTCAATAAAATAATATGAAACAAAAAATGTTATGCATCTATTACTTCCTTATAAAACGAAAGAAACTTTTGGAACAAGCTAATATTATTAATTATTATTAACTAAATGAAGACTATACAATATTATCAAGGTATAATATTCAAAGAATAAATTTGCGATATTCATTACCCTACATTTGCTTAATGCTTTCTTAGTAATTAACTTCGTAATTAACTCAGATATTTTCTTGACGATTACCTGGAATTTCTAAGTAATTAATTTCCTTATCAACGTTATGTTTAATAAAAAAGCATAATAATATATAATCGGAGGGTAAAAACGAATTTTTTACACAAAAATTGATTTTCTACCTCTATGAAAAAGAGTTATCGTCACTTTGACACAAAGGAGTATAGACTATTGTATCAGCACTAACAGCACGATGCAGTTAGGAAAAATTTAAAAGCGCGAGAAATACTCACTAGATAACCTTCAACAGAAAAACAAATGAAAATGAAAAATTTTGACAGCTCTATTGCGAGATGCATGATTATCGCTGATTGCTGAATTTTTATTAATTACGACATTTACAAAATAAATAAATTTTTATTAATAGTAACGTTTTTTTAAGATTAATAAAATACTGATTCATCATGTATCAGTAACAACATAGATCGTTCATTCTGAAAGTGATGCAAGCCCATTTCTTGAACAAGTTGAGAAAACGACAAACACATACCCTAACGTGATCTTTTTATTTATAAACAATTTAGAATTTAAATCTTAAAACATTCATTTGTTTCAATCAACGATGAAATTCCGTTAAAAAAAATGGAATTGCATAATGATTTATTTTGAAAGTGGTGTAAGTCCATTTCCTGCAATCTATAGCCTGTGTAAACAATTGAGACACGAACAATTAGAAACAAATGGTATTGAAATTAAACAACAATATTCTGTTTCTCCTAGTCTTATTCGATCAAAGTAAACCAAAGCGAGAAATATAAATTTCAAGTAATTAAAATTTAATGAATTGTACGATTCAATAATTTAAAAGTGTTGTGAGTTCATTCATGAACCTGGAGAAATATATTGATTTAGTTAATTCTCAAGAAAACTATTTGCATAGAGAATTCACATCCACTTAAACACACAGAGATGTGGACAAACTAGGTAGACCTTATCAGGATTTTTCAATCGATGCAGATGCGAATACTTCAATATCTCAAAACAAGGGAAGATGACTTGCAGCATTTTCAAAATAAACGGTCTAATATATTGTTTAATACAACGTATTTATTCTTTAAGTTGTATAATTACGTCTTTATCCTGATATGGAGTATTATAAAATATTATGTATACATAAAATATTATATTATTATAATTAAAAACTTTTCTTCTAATCCATTTACGTATACAGTGTGTTTGTTATATCTAAAAAACGTGTAAATATGTATCTCGTAAACTATGCATGATACAAAAATATGTTTGAAACAAATGTTATATGGTTTCGAAGATTATGCAAAGGTACATGTAAATAGTATTTTTAAAATGCTTTGACGTCGGCTACAAGAATATGGCATAAAAGCGTATAGTTCCTATTCAAAAATATTACCTTCAGAGGACTTGTCAAGGTCATTGCAATATAAAATAAATATTGTCATGATAAGTCGCCCTCGAAATCATATAACATTTTCTTTAAACATTTTTTGTATCATCCATAGTCTTCGAGATATTTACGTGTTTTCGGATAAAACGAACACATTGTATAAAAAAAGTTAAAAATATTTGTTGTAATATAAGATATATAATATATATAAGAATTTACTAATATTATAAGAAATACTAACAAAAGAATTTGTCAATTTTCAGGTGACGTTATAGATATGTTAACGCTTGTAAACTCAGCTATCAACTTCATACTATATTGCACGATGAGTAGACAATTCAGGAAAACATTTAACGAACTTTTCTGCAAAAACTGCAAAATCCCCAGAAGCACCGCAAAACAAATTTGTATAGAAAATAATGGCAATACAGGCACAAATCACACAGTGACGCAAGTAACACAAGTATAGTTAAGAAGGAGATGGTGGACCCCTCTTCCTGCGATGCACTCGTCTACCAAACGAACATCTGATGATTGTGATTTTCAAATAAGTAAAATAATTTAACAATAAAATTAGTGTTTACTTGTTCCTTTGTGTTTCGCCAATATGGCCACAAACAAATATAAATAGACACTAACGTTATATAAAGGCCTCTATGCACATTGAAACATGTTGTAACATGCATCAATACTTAGATTTCATCATACATGCTGCAATGTAGTTCGATATCGGAGAATCAGCATCAGAAACAGTTTGTTCGATACAGAAATCAGAATCCTGCGTTAGTAGGTGGGTAAAATCCAGTTGGGGTGCAGGTTTCAACGTGTAGAGGGCAGCACCCATACCGAATATAATTTGCAAGAGACTCACCGTTGTATTTTGTTTTTTAATCTTTAGGCGTACTGTATCCAATACATGTTAAAAAGCAGAATTATCTATACGCAAATAATTTCTATAATCACTCGGTTCATTCGTTTTTAATTCTTTTAATAACGCGGAATTGTTGAAAATCTGTTTCTATCAATTAACTATCTTTTTTGCCTATTTCTTTTAAGCCTTAAATATTTACTTTTTATTGTGAACATACCTCCTATTATATTGATACTGATATTAGAATTGGAAAATAACCAAACATTTTGACATACGTGTTTCGGTATCACAAACTGAGAACGATCGATAATGTGGAGATAAATCGAACCGATGCAGATTTCATGAAATCTAAGTGTCGATACGATTTGAACGTGTGTAGGGATCTTAATAGTTAGTTTTTACATACAAAATATCTCTTACACAAAACTATGCTAGCATATTCTACGAGGAAAAACTAAATGTAAGAGAATAATATCATATAAACATAGGTTCAATAACATTTTACAAAAATATTATTCCAGAAATACAAAATAATGATAACAGTTAAATGAGCATTATCTCTAATCATGGATAAACCAAGGAGAATCAATTCAGTGGCTTTCAAAATCACTAATAATTATAAGAACAGATGACGCTTTGGAAGGAACTAATATAGGTAAATAGCGCCGATCTATTCTCGTACTGAATCGAACGATGTTATTCCGCATTTTTGTTATAACTTTTTACTAACGCATTTCTGAACCTATGTTTATGACATTTTTCTCTTATTTTTTTTTTTTTTTTTTTTTTTTTTTAGAACATTGTTAAGAGAAGAATTACAAAATGTACCACAAGGTATATACTTCCGTTTATATGAAGCAACAAGTGTCTCCTTTCGTACGTAATTTTTTTTTAGTTGACGTTTGAACGCTATGTGAACAATCGACTTTTGCATTCGAAATATTCTTTTATTTCCGACTAGAATAGTTTAGTTTTCCTTATACCGTTGCTGAGATCAACCCAACCGTACGAATTTAGGAAATACATTAAATCAATTTTGTTTTATTCAAAAAGTGCTTTTTTCCAAATAAAACAAATATGCCGGCATCATTTTGCGGAAGGAACTAAAGTAAACATTCTATGAATATACTAATGAACTAGGATATACACCCTGTATATTATAAGTAGAATTTAATATTGACAATGTTCTTTATTTATTCTTACGAGAAATTGCATACATTATAAACTTTATCTTGTGAGAAAGCAATTTCTATCCGATATTATCTACAACATTAGTAGATGGCGCTGAAGACACTTTCCTTGAAATAATTTAGTTACGATTGAAACTTTTATGAATTTAGGAATATTTGATTGAAAAAGACTACTACCAAAATGAAGCTGACGAATAATCTTATTACATACGCATAACGCAGTGATATTTCATTGAAGAAACGTAAAAAGATAAACACCTACTCAGTATTCCTAAATTCATCCAAATTTACTTATGCATTATTTAATTCCCTTGAAAATTTCAATAAATATTGATGTGATTTCCACGAAAAATTTGTACGTTAAGAAATTTAAAAAATATGAAATACGAATTCCATGTTAGAAACATACATTTATTTATTAAAGCTAAGTTAATATATGTTACTCGTGAATTGTAGTGTAAATGCTTCCTATTGCTACTAATAACATAGCAGTAATTCTAAACAACTGTACAAATTGTAAATATTAATATTTTTACGGAGACATATATGTATATGAATCGATAAACATCCGTAGTTCATAGTAACGACTATAACGATATAAATATACATAATATGAAATATAAATTGTACGTAGTATATCACGTTTTATCCATTTTTTATTATACAATCCTACTTTTTGAAACATATTTCATCTATTAATTCTCTTCCTATTGTTGAATAGATAAAATTAACAATTTAAATTTTGGAGGTAATTCTATTGCCGATTTTGAGCACCCCCTGTGGTCAATTCTTAGAACTAATAATGCTAATGGCGGAGCTATTCCGTTTGGGACGCTAAAATATATTTGCCGAACCGGAATCTCTGCACAAATTCTATTACAAATGTAAAATAAGTGAAGTTAAGTAGTGATAGCCTTCCAAATTTGTAGTTTGATTAGTGAAAAACGTTTCAGAGTTTCCTTAAAATTTAAATCTATACTGTGCAACTGTAACTGTATATACACGAAGGAGGACGCTTCGAGAACGAGTGTAGAAGGTACGTTCACCTTTATCCTTTTAAATGTTTATTTTTATACAAATTTCCTATTTCTCGACAGTTACTTTTCTTTCCGGAAGTAGATTACTTAAAATAGCATGAATTTATATAATCGAAAATTCTAAATAGGGAGAATATTTGTAAAAGAATGGTGTAATACTTCTTCAATTATATTTTTTCGATTGATATTTCTTTAAACTAATTAAAATACAAGTTTCAAAATAACATTGATTTTATATTAATAATATGGTCTTATATAATACATTGTGTTGTAATTGTTAAAAATCTTCTCACTGCTTATTACTTTATTACTATTATTTTATTGTACAAAACATAGGAATTTATATACTTGATGAATGCATTGCTAATGTCATTAGAAGTTTTACAAATAGATACATATTTAGGTATATTTTGTAATGTAAGAAATCACCATTCCCAATTTTTTTCCATATTAATTCTATGTTTGACTGCGTAACTTGAGTTTTAACGATATTATTATTACGTTTAGTATCATGAATGTTTAAACTGTCAATCGTATATTTAAGAAATACACGTGGAAATTTTCCAATTTCCCTACGTATCTCTATCGTTTCTAAGATATTATATTAGTACTATATAATATATTATTAACACGATATCGTGATAATCGTTGTTAAAAAAGGTAAAAAGATATTTACCATAAAATTCGTAAATTATTTGCTACTGTTTGTTCACCGTATAAATCACCTCCTTTATCTTAATTATCTATTTAATGATACTTTCAAGATCCGATAGGGGACGTAATCTAAAGTGCACAAATAAATCAGTAATATTCGCCTAGTAATCATCAGCAGTAATTTATCTTTACAATAGAAGTTGTTAAACGATATATAAATTAAAGAAAAGTGTCAGAGAGATAGTGCTATTTGTTTACATCTAAAGATATTTAAAAATTGCTATTTTACTTGTAATTAATAATTTTTAAATTAATATATTGTAACTTTAAAACCCTTTCAATATATAATGTATTTAGAATTTCCCGTAAAATACACTTTATATTTTGTGCACGGGAAATCATTTAGGAGAAATACCGATAATTACATTAATTTTATTTCAAGTTTTCGTCATGCCGAAAAGTACACAGAATAAAAGCGTTCTGTTTGATCTGTGATGTTTTTCGCTTTCAACTGCAAATATTTGCGAAACAACATTTTCTAAGAAAAAGTCTTTACGCCAAATCTCCTTATTTCTAATTTAGCATATTTTTGTTTTATATTTCCAGAATGTAAACTTAGTAGTGCCGTGTTCTCTTTATAGAAGATTATTAGCTTACAAAATTAAAATTTACGAGCTTGAAAATGTTTCCTTCAGGGTGTAATACTACGCAATAATGTACCTCTTATTTCATATAACATATATTCCATTGTGTTTTACATTGTGAAATAATCTTTTATGCAAAAATTGAAGTTGATCCTATAAATATTAAACTTACCTTAATTTTCGATTTTTAAACTTACCTTTTACTTATTTTTTATTTTATTTACATTTCAAAATTTGTCCCTTAATTTGTTTATATTCTTTTTTAATATATCATTATTTTGAAGACTGATCATAATGTTACTACTGTCATACTATGATAAAAATTACTTAATAGACAATATTATACAAGAAATTGTTGTAACAATGACATACAGTTTAACATTAGGATGAGAATAAAATTTATGTTTAAATTTCTATAACTTCTGTTACATTTTTTCTCGTAATATTTTTGTACAAACAGATGTCTAACAGTAAGCAACTTTGTTAGTCCTTTATAACTGTACATTAGAAGTAAAACATACCCATCCACCTATCTATTTTTTTCATCTACCATATTATCCCATATTTCTATTAGTGCTTGGATCTTTTTATTTATAGCACTTGCAATCTTGAGCCCACCTCAACTCTTTTTAGTATCCTAGGCTATCAAAAAATTCTATACAAAATTAATATAATTTACTAACGTCTCTGCTTCAGTATCTGTTAGAGATTTAAGCTAATTGTTAAAGAGAGAATTTTATTTTTAATTAATAATAATAAAAAATGGGAACGGATAAAGAGTAAATCTAAGAACGCTATAGAAAGTTTACTTTTATTTAGGATAATTGCAATTAATATGGAACCCTGCAATATCCCGGAAATAACTAACAAAATCAATCGGCAACGATGTAAGATATTTCGTTAAAAGCAAAAGACAAACATATTCACATTTCAGCTTTACTTGGAAATCTGTCGTTGAATGTTGTTGACTGTTGTGTTTGAATGCGTATAAAAGATTTTGACAGACGAGTTAAGCAGTGAAATTTTTTAAGAAGTTAAAAAGTATTACTCTTCCACAACTTATCATTATACACATTTGTTCCTGAGTATTCAGAAGAAATTTACCGTCAAATTCAATCTTTTCTTTTAAGCAGATAACAGGAACTGCGAAACTTCGAACAAGTTGGCTGTATGTGCATTCGATGTTTTAGGTATTAAGCTGATGCTGAAACAGTCCTAAAAGGATTTGTCTGTACGGCTCTTTGTTTTCGCGAAACTGATAATAAGTCTTTTTTACATCTTATTTTATACATTTTTGGATATTAATATTATACTTTTTTTAATATTAAATTCTTACGATGTATTTTCCTAAATTTTTTGTTATTTTTATTTATTACAGTGCTCCTGCATAGTTTTACTATTTTGCGGGTGGAAATTGAAATAAAAACATTTAAAAGAAGAAACAGCTACACCAAGAATTAATTTAGAAGATTAATTTGTCAAAATCAAATGCACTCAAATTCCTTTGGAATTGTTTTATCTTCAACCTAAAACATCGAAAACACATACAGTCAACTCATTCGAGATTTCGCAGTGCTTGCCATCTCCTTGTTAATATAATTACTATTTATCTGTCGAAATACGTATGTACTCAATATGCAACACATTGAGTGTGTATAATATGAAACATGTCAATGAGGTTGCTACTGATGATGATGATGATAATGATATAAAGTTATATTAATTTTGTGACGTTAATTATATGAGAGACAACAATAGCGAAAAATGTGTGTAATGTATTCACTGTTTTCATTGAGATCACGAAGATGTGCTTCAGACGTGCCATTCATATGCTTAACGTGTAAGAGACAAAGGAAATTGATATAATATAAGTTAGAAAAATAGAAGTATCTGTCTTTACTTTTTATTTAAACAAATATTCATTTTTCATAGTAAAACCAAAGTTTTTTGAGATATTTTTACAAATTTTCTAGATATTCCATATTAGTCACCTACCTGCATATGGAAATGGGTCATTTTCGACCAGTAATTTAAATTAATTTGTCATTCTTCCTACATTTTTGTTTAAATTTTGCTCTGCTTAAAAAATTAAGGTAACATGTGAAAACTATTGGATAATATTCTAGAAACTTGGAGTAGCGTTAAAAAATTGTGGGGGATTTTTTAAGACACAAAAGCATGAAAAAATCTGTATGGGCCTAAACGACTTAGCATTTAACTTTTTTTTACCGTGACCTCAAGACACTTAAGCTTTCACACAGTTAACTAGCGATATACGAATATCTATTAATAGGAATTGATAGTTATGGAACTTTTTAATAGGTTCTATTTCAAACATGTACCGTGGAACTTTCTTTAGAAAACATTCTCGCATTATAAGTTCCGATGAGAACATATAAAGAAAAGTTTTTGAAAATAAAAGTTTTACTTCGTATAGGACTTATGAAATATAAAAATAAAAATGTTTCTATAACAGGAACAAGTATTTTATGTATCAACATTAAAAAAGCTATATTATTGTGACAAATAATACCGAATACTGTTGGATGAATAGTATTAGAATTGCAACTATACTAAAGAATTATTACAGTTGAATTTATATTCTGAATACGTTATTTATTTGTAATATTTATGTAAGTAGATGATTCACAATTCAAAGTTTCTTTGTGTTTCTCTTTGAAATGTACGATTAGGAAGGTAAGAACGTTATCTATATATTATACTATAGAATTTGTATGTATTTCAATTTATTTAAACTATGCAAAAATGTAATGTAAGTATTATTTTTAACAAGTTCTTTTTTCTGTTAAATACTTCTTATGAAACTATTAATCACTTATATTATGATTTGCATACTTTTTATTCAATAAACATATCAATAATATAATATTATATTGTTAAATAAAACTAGTACTTAATGGGTTTGTACTTTTAGTCATCTTATGGAACCTTTTTTAGTAGACGTTCCAAAATATCTTGTTTTTATGGAACTTTTATTACACTCTAGAATAGACTCTAAAATACCAGTTCCACGAGAACATTTTTTAAAGAAATTCCTAAGGATAACATTTCTTTTCATAAAAATTCCACAGAAAGAGATATTTTTTTTAAACGAAACACCTAAATTCGAAGAGAATATTTTTGAAAACGGGAGGTATCTATTTATTTCGATCCCTGTCTTCTAATTTCGCCGTGTGTTAACGTCAGTTTGATTGACGAAAGCATGTTTCTCTTCTTGGGAAGCTTTTAAAACCAGGTGTTCCATATTATGTGCAGTTACCTTATATTATTTTGCTTTATTATTATACCGTTACAGTAATAACAAACTTATTACTTATTTATATTTTTTACATTTATTTGTGTTACTTACAGTAATATCGAAATTTATCAATTTTTAGATGGCAACATAGAACTATAATTATCTAGAATTTCTTGTCTGAGAAGGGTAATAGTTAGATTGCGGATTTTTATACAATTATGAGAAATTTCAAGATAGAGAAATATATAAAATGCACATGATATACAGAAACATACCCAAAATATAGTACTTCTTATAACATTTAATAGGTAAGCCAAATTTCTGTCTAGCTCCTACTCTTCTGATTGTATCCATGAAAATATAAATGTGCATAAAAGTCCACAGTCTAGTAACAGCGTACGACTTAGTGGGCATTTTCAATTTTTTTCAAACTTTAATATATTTAAAACAACTATTTAAATATGTAATATGTCATAAAGAAATGTGTCGCAGTGAATTATAAGTACTTTCAATCTTACTTTAGAACTAAACCTAAGCCTAACCTCAATCTAGGAAAATAAGAATCTAAAACATATTTAAAACCATAAGTCAAGAGATTTACAATTATGATACAGAAATTAAAAAGCTAGCACTAGCCATGAGCTAGATACTGATAGCGACCCAGATGATTACTAAGTATCATTTTTGTTATTCAATCTTTGTTATTTTTGGCTGGTTGAATTTATTATCAATAAACATTAGATTAAACTTCTTTCGTAACTGTTTTCTATTTACTTTCTGTCACTTAATTTTCGTTTATAGTATGTTTATAAATTTCACTATTTTTGTAGTCACCTTTAGGTTAGGTTTGGGCTTATCTCCAAAGTACAATTAAAAATACTTATAATTGTTTGCAATACCTTTTCTTACGACATTTTACCTTCGTAAATAACCCTTTTCAATATATTACAGTCTAAAAAAAGTAAAAAATACTCGGCAAATTGTATATACTATGTACTTCTCTCGGACAAAACATTCGAAATAACTAGTCATAGTTCTTCGTTGTCATCTAAAAATTGATAAACGTCTGTTTAATATCGCTATTACCCTGAGAGGAAAATACATAAAATTCTAGTCGTAAAATGTTAACAAGCGTGATAATCGAACGCGACACGAGTGTTTAGTATAAACACGATAAAAAAAGAAAAGGAAAAAATGGGAGGGAGCAGGAGAGATATGTAAAACAGTATTGGCGTCGCGTGAAGTATATTTCGGACAATCGCTGACTCGACCTTAATCGGAAGGCGCGCCCTTGGACAGCCGATTCGAGGAAAGGTCGATTCGAGAGAACCGAGTGTAATCGCCATAAAGAAGTTTGTTTGTTTGCGATAAGATGCCTGGCTCTACCACAAGGTAACAGACACGATAACAGCCACTATGAGGCCCATATACGCGACCAGTTGAAATGGGAGCATAGCGTGTCTCTCGATTTCTCCGTTCGAAACGTTCCTGGAATCCTCTCTGAAATAGTCCTCGATCCACCTCGATGAACGGCCAGCTCGTTTCTAGTAACCTTTATCATTCTAGTCCGTACTGCTATTCCTACGCTTTGCTAGGCTTTCTAATTTGATTGCGCCCGGGAACGCGCCGCGTATTATAAAATCATTTGCGTTCCTGTGAAACTACGGCTTAATCGCAACAAATTACATCGACACGCTCCGCGGAAACTGAAACGCACGAATACGTGAGATTTTCGTCCGGGGATACGGATTAGCCAGACAATAGTTCGATACTTTCGTAATTCAACGTTTGAGTTAAAATTGCGATCGTGCTCAGGCCTCGTATCGTTTCAAGGAAATCGTTCCAATGGATCTATCGCTGCTTCAATTATTGCCAGTGCATTGTTGCAGAGGCGTACTTATTGTTAGCGATAATTACTACTCCATAATGCGGATATGTTATTTATTTCGCCGTTGTTCTATTATTGAAACGAAGCAGGTTGTTACCAGGGGTCTATTTAACTTACACGAGAGAGTAAAAACGTAATAAAAATAAATAGAGGACACATGTTGGTATTCTCGTTTACAATCACGGGAAAGTTAAATATAGAACTTGTTGCTTTAATAAATTCTATTATTTATCTACAGTATAAATTACGTTTCAAAAAGCCTGGCGAAAATTTTGGATAATGGTTTTACGAGTCAGAACGACAGAGAGAAGAATTAATGTAACTATGTTTATGGTTCACACACGTATTATTATCGTTATTTTTATGGTATATTTAAATATATTAACGTAACGTAATTCTGTCGCTCTTAAACGAGTGCGACAATTTATGGCGAGACTATTTATGTCTATGCGTGCCACGAGTTTCACAGAGGATACTTTAACACCTACTTTGAGTTTACTTTTTCGCTATTAACATCCCAATAATGGTATGAACATGCGCTTTAATTTTTTTATACGATTAGAGACGCAAAACTTACATATATAGACACACATATTCAGGCATTTCTGAGAAATTCAGAATTCCGAAAATCTACCGAGTGCACATAACACGCACAAACATATAGAATATTTAAATCATATATTTAATAGGAGAAGGTAAATTTTTATAAAAACATTATATAAATATGTTTATATTATACACATCTAGATAATACACATATGCTTGCTCAAACTTTTTGAAACGTGCTGTATGTAAAAAGCTAGGTATATCAATGTTTGAAGAATACGTTGGAACAGTTCAACCTCGAAAAGAGCGATTTCTACAAAACCCGGCAATTTACCACGAAATCTCCCCCACTAGAGTCCCCGTAAATACACAATGGGACGCATTGTATTCCTAATAACGGAATCGGCCTCCACCCATTGTTCAGGAAACATAAAAGCTTTCTGGAAACGCGCGATTTATGATGACACATTTCGAACATTGTCGGTCATGTCATTTTTTATTACCGAAATAAATGTCACGAGAATAGAAGTGTAACGTGTTTAATATTATGAACATACTTAACATTCCGGTAATCATTTCGTTACTACTAAACTGATCAATTAGATTCAATTAGATTCTAGGGTTTTTATGACTGCTATTATTAAAAACATAAAGGTAAAATTTTTGGTAAAATTGATATTGACTTTCATTGAAGTAGAAATATTATTATGTACTGTGTACATATTTGTTATATTTATCTTCATCGTATCTGGTTAAGTATAATGATTTGTATATTATGTATAACACATCGTTTATCTTAAAATCAGATGACAGTACCGTTTTTAGTAATCTTCAAACCAATACATATATTCTTTATCTAACCGCATCACTAGAATCACTTATCATTTTATCTTAGTGAAATACCAATTGATATATGTATATATAATTATAAATAAATAATAAATATATATTAAATTTATTAAATATAATTATTATAATATGATTAATTTTATTATTAAATAAATATATATATATATATCTTTTTCTACTTTTATTTTTGTAGAAATGATTCTTTAGTAATGCAATTAGTATTTTTCGTATAGGAAATGTTTCATTCTTTAGAAACAGTTTTAAGTGATGTTAGGTGAAAGGAAATTCTAGTCTATTGGAGAAAGGTGTAGCCAATGTAGCTAATGTAGCCAAAGGTAATGGCAATATTGGGCGTTATTGTATAAATTTTTCTTTAAATAATTGTTTCAGTAGAGTGTTATTTGTTAATTTAAAGTTCGAATAAAAAACAGAAACATATTATTCTAGACGAGTTTGAATATATTATTTACAATAGTGAAGTTTATTGATATCTGCAAATACAATTTTATTTTTTACTTATTATTTATCGGTCATTGAGCAAATTTATTTTTACAAAAATGTAACGTTTCAATCAAAGAGATTCTCGTCAATTAGAATTTGTAATGTTTAATAATGTTTGTTGGCTGTGATTAATGCGCCAAAATCAAATAGACTTTGGGACAACTTGTTCGGAAAGCGAATAGTTTTAAACGCAAGTGTAAACTGCGATTTGTCCATTGAAAAATAAATATATTAATTTCACAACTTTTTTATATTGTACAAAATGAAACAGATAGGACAACACGAAAAACTATTTATTTATATATCATCATTTGTTTTCCAATTACATCTAAATAAAAAATAAAATATTTGCAGATAAAAAATAATGAATATTTAATTATATATAAATTCTATATAAATTTAATTCTTATTCGCAATAAAAATATTGTTTAATGTATTATTTAATAGGAAAATAAAGTTTTACCAAAAAATTGATCTTGGCGATACACACACATACACACACACATTCAGGTAATTTTGCTGTAGTTATTTTTGATGCGTGAAACTGAGTATTATCACGCAGAAACATACGTCTATCTATTAATCAATTTTCTATGCATAATTTCGAGTTTCTGCCGATGTGACGCTGCTATTATTATTTCATCTGAATTAAAAAATAGATAAAAGTTCATGAATAGCCTCTTTTATGCTTCACCGAAGTACAACAATTAGCAAAACCTTTGCAAATTTTGAGTTCTTATGTTTCAACGTTTTTTCATTTTTCAGATTATTACATCGAATAGTCCTCACGTTAATAGAATTTTCTTTAAAAACTTGCTTACATAAAAGCGGTTAAACTTAAAAGAGTAGTTACGGACCGGCATAAAATAAACAACTTCTATCCAGGATGAACACTTTAACGATACGCGTGATTTTTCAGTCAATCGAAGAAAAATAATAAATATAATAAACATAAAATATAAAATAGCAAACATTTCAGAAATATTATTTTCTTTCGTAACGAATTCAAGGCTGTTGTTATGAATATAGCTCGCTGTGTGAATAAAACTGTAATTTTTCTTGTTTGTTGACTTAGTTCTCAATGTCTCCGATATCTCCACGAGATGAAACAAAAATTATGATTATCCAACAAAACTATTTAATAGAGTTCAGACAACTTAGCATTTGTTCAGAGCATAGTGTTTGAAAAAAGAGTATTTTCGAAATGTTTATTGTACACTTTCATGTTGTACACTGAGTATGAATAAATTTTAATTAATATACTTTTTGTATTAAGTAGTCGTAAACGACCGAAAAATCTCACAGAATATTGGAACGAATACCAATTGATAAAACAATATAGAATAACAATTGATAAAAGAGTAGAAGCCAAATTTTGGTCAAAACGAAATACACTGATATAAGTATAACAATAATAATAATAACAATAATAGCATATATCCAAATTCTAACACCTAATCTTGCATTGCTCTTTAGATATTGTAAGTGCTCCTTTGCGAAACTAAGAATTCTGATTTTTAATCTCTCGCCCACTGGAGACCCATATGACCTCATACGTGATATTTTCAAACGCGCCAATGTTGTTAATTTTCTCTCTTCTTTTTGATCGTTTTACTAAATATCGTTAAGAGTGTTTGTTCACTGTAGACTTACGAAAAAATTCGTTTCTCTTTCTTTTTTTGCATTTTCTTAAAATACATAGATATATAATTTCAAAAATAAATCTCGAAAAGTAGAAATTCTGAAGGTGACTCGTGACACATGTTACGTGGATAGAATTTTCTCAAAACCGTGTTTTCTTAAATGGCTTCCATCACATCTTAAAATCTGCTTAACTGATTAGCTCCAAATTTCTCCTGCATCTTCAATGCTTGTGCCGTTATCGTCTCGGTCAGAATTAAAAGTATCTTTCTTCTCCTCTATCTTGTATTTATTTTTTTTTCCAATTTGCAAAGTCAAAAATAGTCCAACTTTAAAGGGCCGTCCTTTTTTTTCCTTTTTTTTCTTTTTTCTTTGTACATTTTATCTGTTGCAGAGATTTTTTTTAAGAGTGCGATTGAGTTTAAAAAAATGTGTAAATGTTAGAGGAACATGGGTAAATGTACAAGATGGGACACGTGGAACCACCTCGATTACTACGAAAGTAATGATTTTGACGAAAAACATTTCAGATAAGAGTCGAATGATTTCGAAAGAGACATGATTTGACGTGATTAATTTTTTTATAGGAGGATGCGTGAAGGATGTAAGAAGGTCAATTTCACTCTTTTAAATGGAACTTTTTTTTCCTTTTTTCTACACATATCGACTTTGGAAACATTTTACGTCAAAAGGTAATAAGATACAATATCAAAAAAAAAAGAAATCAACAATTCGTGAGATATTTTAAATTGAAAGGGAAGATACTTGATATAAAAATCTGAAATATCTCACGAATTATTGACCTTGTTGACATTGCGTCTTCATGCTCTGTTAGACAGAATATTTCCGAGAATCGATGTATTAAAGAAAACGACAGAAGTTCCGTACGAAACAAAGGAGCATTTGTCCAGTTTCGTATAAAACAAAATTCCTATATATTATCGTGAACTGACTCTTTGGAACATTATGCACAATAAAACATCAGGGTACAGTGTCAACAAAGTCAATAAATCGTGAGATATCAAGTACCAAAAAATTTTTAGAATTTTTAGAAGAAAATTCAAATAGAAATTTCAATGAAGTAATCGCCGTTTAGTTCAAGTTGACTGAATTGGCCTCTTTCCTGAGTTTGAACGTATATATTCATCCAGTTCCTCATCTTCGACAACAGACGAGCGTCCTGAACGCGGCATGTCATCTAACGAATCATTTCCTTCCTTGAACCGTTAAAACCATTTTCCCGCTGGCCTCTTTCTAACAGCACCTTCTCCTCGTACAAATGCGTTCTACTGCATTTGCTGCTGTATTTCCAAATTTAAACATCGTAAAGTGAGGAAGCCTGAATTTTTAACTTCTCGCTATCTGTGTTTACTGTCATCGTGTAAACAATAAACAAGGAAATTTCGAAACAATTGAGAACAGCGAAGCGTACGTATCACGGTCATATACACAGGACTGGAAACTCCTGCGATAGTGATGTAGCTGCAGATTTGAGAACAGAAAATTTCTCGTGTTGTCCACCACACGCAGAATGCTTATAAATTTGCAAGTGAATTTTTTATAATTTTCGTATAATACTTTAGAAATACTTTACAAATTTGAAAATATCGCGTATTATGTTGCATAGAGTATCTCTAGTGGGCAAAAGAGTACAGATCAGAATCATTGGTTTCGCAAACAAGCACTTGTAATATTTAGAAAGAAGAAAGAAAGATATAAATTTGAAAGAGAAATGCAAGATTAGGTGTTAGATTTTAGATACACGATTAGAATCTCAGGTAAAAAGGCGGGAAAGAAGTGAAATTGGCTTGCGTTATTGCACTCACAAGTAGAGGCAGCAAGGTAGAATATACAAGCTGTTTCAACTAAATGAGATCACCTAAATATTTGCCTTGTTCGTTTGATTGTATGAAAAAAACTTTTCGGAACAAAGTTGAAACTATTTCAAAGGGCACGCATAATGGCGGAAAGAATTTTTTCTTGTGCTAATTTTTTTTAAGGAGATTTCGAGATTTCGTGTGTCCTCTACACATTCTTATATACAACAGCTAATCGCGTCAAATTATCTCCATCGACACCATACAACTATTGCCTGAAACATTTTTCAGGGAAATCATTACTTACGTAGTAATCGAAGTAGTTCCAGTTAACGAACCCCACTTTGTATATGTAAAATCCAAACACGAAAGATTATATAGATTCTTCGTAAGAAACGTCAGAAAAGTTCTAGAAATTCATATCTTACGATAAAGTACTTCCTAGAGGACTATTAAATGGTGGTTCATGACACTTAATGGACTAGTCGAAAATTCGTTGAGCAAAGAGAGGGAACTGTAAAATTTTAATCATTTATAATGATTATCCGTAACCAAAGTACAATTTCTATAGTCGATAATGATTACCGGTAATCAATAAATCGTTAATCCTTTATGAAAGTAATTTGTAACCAAAGTAAAATTCGGGTCATCGATAATGGTTATTAGTAAGCGAAATTAAATTTCCGATAATGATTGCTAGCAACCAGAAAACAAAATTCCGCTCATTTATATTTGTTACTGCTAAACTCAATCAAATTTCCATCATCGATAATAGTTATTCATAACCAAAATAAAATTCCCGTCGTGGATAATGATTACTCGCAACCCAAAAAGATTTCATCGTTTATGATGGTTATTCGTAAATAAATTTTTTATATTAAATATATTAACTTTTATACCATAGCTTCTAGAATTCTCGTAAAAGTTACGATGTGTGGCTTTTTAAATGGAACTATATTTTTCCGTACACCGTTCGATGCACGTTTTAATTCTCTACAGAAAGGTATTAACAAAAAGATTTAAAGATTAATTAAAGAATTTTAGTTTAAAAAAATTATCTTAATTTTAATCTTACAAGACTTATCGTATGAAAGACAAGGATAGCTAACGCAGTACGTATATATTTCTTTCCCTTATTTTTCATACATTCCATTCGATGAAATTAACGTTAAAATATCTTCTAATCCAATCATTTCTAGATACAAGTACCTTGGTACTTTTTTGTAGGGAATTAAAAAAATTAAAAAACTAAATCGAACGGCGTATGAAAAATGTATAGTTCCACCTAAAAAAACAAATATCGCGAAGAACAATTCGCAAAGTACCTCTTAGAACACTACCAAACCGTTGGTAATATAATACTTAACGAACTAATGGAATATTCGTTGGGTGAAGAGAGGGGACTTTCCCTTCAAAGCGCCATCTTTTGCGAACAGATTAGGTTCATGTAAACTGTATACCAAAGGATTCCAAAAGAGAAATAAATAACTAACTACTTAATGAACTATATAAAAGGTTCTCGTTGGTCAGAGGATACGAATGTCTGTGCGAAAGAAACGCAACATAGTCTGGTAGGATATAGGTCTCAGAATCGTGACTCATGACCAGGTGTTCCTCTTTTGTACCTCGTGTATCATCAGTAGGGAACACTTTTCTGATGGGTAAAGGTTTCATAAAATTTATGGGTTCAGTGAGAAACAGTTTGCTCGATTTCAACACGTTTTTGAAATAGCAATTTCCACGAATGTACATGCTCGTATTACGTAACGCGTAGTCGTTATTGCTTAAAATTTCATATCTCAGTAATCGTCGAAGATAAAAGTATGACATATTTATTTCCAGGACAGAACAATTTCGTTAATAGGAATCACGATTAAGATATAAACAGTAATTAATTTCTTCTCATTTCAATGTTTTATTAGATGCGTGATTTGTATTTCTAGGAAATTTGAAAGCGCAAAACTACACACACACAATGCATATGATATGTAAAAATATGTAAAAATATTCAAACTAGAGCACTTATGATATTTAGTTTACATGAAACGAATTTTTATTCAGGTTCCATGTTTTTTTTTTCCTTTTTCATAGAAATATAAAAATGCATAAAAATCTGCAGTTTAATGACTATTAATATACATATATTATTATATATATGTAATACGAGCGATGTGCATTATTCAACGTCCGATTATTCAATGACATTTGTACTTGCATAAAACACGTATATTCAGTATGAATATTGATAAACTTTTTCAAAGACTTATTCAAAACAGAACCGAGTCGAGGTTCGTTTAAAACGTGCGACTTCCCATAAAAATAGTTTAGCATAACGTATAAAAAGTTTAGGACATTAGTATTAAGATTTGATCCATCAAAGATACCAAAGTTCCTTCTACAAATGTAGATATGTCAGCAGCATATTGGCAGTGAAAAATCTTCACGATAAATATTGTAGAATTCTGAAAGGAAAATTGAGTCTTCAGGTAAGATTTTAGGGTTTCCAGTAAAAATTTCCTTGAAACAAATACTCGCCAAGGTATATTGGACTTAGAGTGGATCGGAAAGCTTGCAAACTGTTTGAAAGGGAGAGGGACACAGGGAGCAGCGTATTTTGTTAAGAGAAACTCGTATTGTGCGACCAGCTGGATTCTTACGGATTTATTCTTGGAAATGAACAAGAATAACGTGTCTTAGGTACGCGCAACTCTCTCTCTCTCTCTCTCTCTCTCTTTCCCTCTTTCTCTGTGGGGTTTTGCCTGCTCGCTCGCTTTCTTTCTTTCTCTACCCTTCTCTCTTTCTCTCGATTCCTGTCCGTGTCTTTTTCTTCTCTTTTTTGTCCCTTCCTTTACCAGAATTCTTCGTCAATCGTCAGATACAACGTACGACTATTACCTGCATTATTTTTCTTTTTTCTTTTTTTTTGTTTGTTTTTTTTTAAATATAATTTTTTTTAAATAGTCTTAATACCTAGTACGTATATCTTTGTTTACACAAGTGCACGTTTAGTAGAATTTCGCTTGCTTTTTAACATGTTACCTACATATATTAACATTGCAGTGTCGCTAATGTAATTTTTGTAACTGATACGCTAAGTCTTATATTACTGTATTATAATATATTTATATTTATATTATATTTATATTATTTTCAATATTTTCAACATTTCTCTATCACAGTATACTTAATGTTAAAATAAGCATATCCAATATTATGATATATCTCAGTACCACAATATATCATCCTATCGTTGCTAGTTTGTGGTTTCTTTGGTTTCTTGATTAGTGTCGTTGGTCATTCTCTTTTTCGAATATTCAATATGGAAACGAAGCAAAGAACCGAAATAAGTACGTTATTTGTATATCATACAAATATTTAATATTTCCACGTCTTATTTATCCCCACGCTGACAGTTTTTTACAAAAATGTAAAGGAAAAATGGAAAAATTGGAGGCGCAATAAGAGCTAGCGAAAAGTGTAACAGTTACGTAGCTTTCCGCGAAAATCAATTAAAATTATCCACGTCGACGATCTCGGTACATACATAAAACATCTAGTGATTTATCATTAAATATCAATAGCACACGATAAGCGTTATTTTCCAAGCATCGGCTAATTGTTATGATTAACGAAAGAGATAGAACTTTTTTTAATGAAAACGTAATGTTTCGTAAAATTCAAAATTGTTGTTTGAAAGAACAATTCAAGTTGCTAGGTGTTACACAGGATGTCTCATTTTAATCGAACCATGTAAATTTCTCGCACACTACACATTATTCGAAATAGTGTTTCAAATGAAATTTACATTGATTAAATATTTTTTCTTGCAAGTAACATAATAAATAATAATAAGATAAGATAAAAGTTATAGTACAATATTTTTATTCTATTCTCTGTTTCACATATTTTCATGCTGTTTTTTGCTTAATAAAATATAATAAATTTTATAAATAGCTTTTTTATGTTGTCAATGAATGTGTGCTAATTACCAGTAATGCTACTGACAATTGACAATAGCCGAATGTAAACAAAAAACTTTTTTGCTGCCGATAATGATTATTCGTAACCAAAATTAATTTTCCGTCGTCGATAATGACTAGTTGTAACCAAAATAAAATTCCTGTCATCGATAGGCAACGATTACTGGTAATCAAAAAATTGTACTTACTTTGAATGGTTATTTATAGCCAAAATAAATTTCAGTCCACCGATAATGATTACTAGTGAGCAAAATTAAATCTCCGTCATCGATAATGATTATTCATAACTAAAATTGTTTAATTAAATAAATTAACTCTTATAACATAACTTTAAAAATTCGTCCTATAACAGTTATGATGTTTGGCTCTTATAAAATGAAAATATACATTCTTCTAGAGACCATCCGATGCATATTTTAATTCTTCGCAAAACGGCATTAAGGTATTTTGATCGAAAAATGATTAGTTTAAAAGATACTTCAACTTTAATCTTGTAAGACTTATTGTATGAAGGACAAGGAAAGATAATGCAGCGCTTTTATGTTTACGTTTTCCTTGTTCGTACGCTCGATTTCGTTAACTTGGGAATGTTTTTCAAATTAAACATTTCTTGGTACAAGCACTTTAATATTTTCTCTGTAAAGAATTAAAAACTCAGTGAAAAAAATTGTATAAAATTCTATAAAAAAAATTGTATAGTTTCATTTAAAAGAACAACGATCAGTTTGAGACCTGGAAAACGCCTGTACCAAGATAAATTTATTAGCCATCGTAAGACATCCCCCTTGAAACAGAACAAGTTTCATTTGATACACTTTTTCCAATAATATATAGTTTAGGAGATATTTGCGTGAGGCAATTAAAATGTTACAACGCTCGTTCGATCGGAATGTATTTCTACCGTATCGCGATTTTGTAAAAATTGTCAAGTTTTACGAACCTCTGATCGTATAACAGTTCATGAAATGTTTGCCAATGTCGAGAATATCAGCGGGGAGGGGGTAGCTAGTCTGGCAGCGGCGATCGATTGGCAGCCAACATCGTAAGTGTACGGCGTCAAATCGTCGGAATTCGTGACGTTTCGACGGGAGGCCCACGGAAATACGAACTCGTAAGCGAGAACGATGACGCGATAGCACAGGCGAGATCGCACGTAAACCAGTTAAAAGGAATCCATTTTTCCGCGAGCCATGTGCTCTGTCGCACATGCAATAGCGACAGCTTCGATCAATCCTTGCTAATATTTATTTTTATCCAACTTGTTCAACAATTGTTACGCGTAACATCTTCCTTCCTCGTAATGTTCTATAAATAGAATTAACAAATCAAATTCGATGAACCGTGTCTAATTTAAAAAGATTGTCATTGGCAACGATTTAATAGAAATTTGCTTTACGCATGACACAATTGTTATTATTATTATTATTTACTATGAATTTTTAAATTTGTTTTAATTAAAATTGTTTGATTGCTCGTGACATACGAACGATCATTCTCAAACAAATGCCATCCTAAAATATTTGATTGGTATGATCGGAGCCATATGTAGATTCTATGAATTGAATCTAATTTAAAGAATTACTAGGAAAACGATTTAGCAGTTAACTTATATAATGCGAGTTACACATTGTGCAACGTTATGTGTTACATATAAAATACATTAGTGTTAATGTATTTGGAGTGGCTACAAACATTCCGTCAGAGTATCTCGAAGCGAAACGACGAAGAGACAAAATTTGGTCATTTATTATACTTTGTTGTAGAGGAAAACCTACTGAGAATCCGACGTATTTTACAATATCTAAGAACCTGTTAGATAACCAACCATTTATGTACTAGTACTGAATCCTTATTCTAATTTTGAATTTTCTTTATTGGCATCGTTCAAAAAACCCTATTCAATAAATTACTAATAAACTACCGATTCAAAGTCCATTCGGTACTCGCATTTTCCATCAATTAAGAACTAAATTTACGTTCCTAAGGTCCTTCTTAGGAAGATCTTTTGCGGACTGGATACGCAACTGCGCATGAACTACGAAATTCGTTGCAAATCTGTTCTCCGTGTTACGTTAACATAGCACATTGTATACTACTAAAATATACATATGTAATCAGTGCGTTCGTTCATCAGATTCCAATAAGCCTACATAGCCTCCTTTTATAAATTTTTTTACAATTTGTTTGTTTTCACCATACTCTGCAACGTTTGTTTCCAAGTTAAGGAACTAGCAAAACAAAAAAATGAAATTCCAAGAAACAGTTGCTCAACTTACTTTTACGTAATACACAGAATATTCATCCGCTAGATACGTATCTTCTATTCCATCTTGTATGTTTTTGTAGCCGTATGTTTATATAACTGAGGTGATAAACACACAACATCGAAGATGATAGTCTAAGCTAATAAGTTTTGTAATTTCTTCCTTACCGTTTTCATTCATCTCGTTCGTGGAATAGTTGAACGCGGCCTGTTATGATACCAAAACGTAGGCTGAAATTTCGCATCATTCGCAAGTTATTAGCCAAAGTTTGAATGGATTGGTTCGTTAGTCGTTTCCGTATCGTAGCCATCGCTAAAATAGAGTTCTTAATGCTCCCTCGACGAGTCTTCCACGATCTGCCCCACCACTCGGCCCTGGATCACGTGCTCGCCCCCACCATGTTCCTCTACAAAAGCAATTATAGATTCATTCAGTGAGTAGCAGCGCCAGTGCTATCCCGACTTTTACGTTGGGCCGGTTGTTCTGGTGGCTCTTCTCAGCATTACACTTCGGCAATCTTTGAAAAGTAGACGCCGCGTATTCGCCAGACAACTGTATTATTTATTATCGAGATTCTATTGAATATTTCGCTGTTGCCTATTCTTAAGGGTAATCGAAACAATTCAGTAGTTTTCTATTGCGTGTATTGAACGAGAAATATTTTTAGCAGTGCTACGGGTTTATTTTCGAGGGACGCGAGGTGAAAGTGGAAGTGCCTTTTCGGAGAAAGTTTCGTGGGGGATTTCTTCTTCTTGGCTGTCACCGAATTACTAAAATATTCCGGTAAGCTACACTTTTAGACGTTCTACAATTTCTATCGCTCGTTTACTGAGAATTCGACCGTTTGATGGTAATTTTTTCACCTTCCAGCATCGTTCTGGATACATTTACGTCCATTTTAACTGTTAGCCTATGAATTTTAATGCGGCCCGCGGCTCTTTACTTTGCTTTACGTTTTCAGTCATTCCTTTGAAGTTCATTATTTGTTCCGCACACTGTCAACGCTCTTTTATCGAAATGCGGAATATTTTATTGTGCTTTACATAGAAGATTGACAAATTTATCGCAAGCTTTATTAGCCGATAAGACGAATGACATTTTCCATCAGTTTTTGTTCCATTTGGCCTCCTTTCGCAGAGAGAATGACTCGAGCAAACCGGGGAGGAAGGAATACAGAAAACCGCAGTAAATAGAAGAATTCGTGAATTTTATCAAAGCGTTGCACGATGTTGCAGCATTAAGAGGTTGAGAAATGAGCCAGTTTTGTAGTAAAAAGTCGACCGCATGCGATGTTTTAATATTTATAATTCATAATTGTAAAATCGTTTTACCAAGCTGTTGAAGGCACTGTGCATTCAAATAAAATCGCGAACGTTAATATTCAACAAATTTCACATTAATTCCACATTTGTTAGATCATGTTTTACAAAGTTCGTACTTCGTGAAAGAAGTTTCCAACGTATTTTCGTCGTTAGATTAAATGATTCTTGTAATGGTTGGTTTAAAATGGTTTTGTACAAAATTCAAATTAGTCCAGGGAAAAAGAAATTATTAATTGATAATTAGCCTGAGGGTAATGCTCTAAATACTTGCTACAACAAAAGCCGATTCTTTCACGGAAGCAGGTTTATTTCCGCGAAGGCTTGTAAAATAAAATTCACGCTTATCTGTAAGTGATAAAATCCGTGTTGCCACTCATTCGAGGAACCTCTTCTCATTTATACTTGCTGGAAATCTTGCCGATAACGAGGCCAGCTACAGTATCATTCATAAATGGTGATTGCTCAATTAGCTGCAAAATTCCCTAGAATCGCCTTTTATTCTCATCATTTCTGTCCCACAATTTTATTCAAACATTCGAGCGGAATGACGTTCCTTAGAAACGCGTGTATAATTAACAATTCTGAAGTCTTCGTTAGCATTTTCCAACTGAAAATTGTATCTTAGAAATTGTCGTTCGTATTTCAAAAACTTTTACAAATTTATAGAGACATTTCAAATTCAAATTCCAATTAGTGCATGTATCTGTACTCAGATTTTGAAAATTAAAATTGTTCCGTAAATGGTTTGCAAAGAGACCGTGATTTGAGAACAAATCACTTTCCTTTATTGCTTGAAAATATAGAAAATGTTTCTTAATAAAAAAGAAAATAGAAAAAAAAGGTTTGTATAGCGTTGAACTAAAACTTTCTCATCCCGTATATATTTACGTTCTTTGGTGCTTGCATATTGAATATTTTACGCTTCCAATTAGACTGTCTGTAGTTTGTAAATAATTACTTAAAGATACAAAAAAGTTGAGAAGTAAATTAAGATGTGATATTCGCGAGCGTCGATCGCCGTTTCTGAAAAGAGCTGTATGACGAAAGGACCGTAGAGGCATCGATGAAGTTGACCAGTAAAATTAGCATTCGCTACGACGAACTGTATTTCGCCGGCGTATAGGTCATCAGCCCAGTTCGTCGTTTTCCAAGAAGACGAATTTCTAGCCAGACCCCTTGAAAACAGGGTAGATCCCAAACCCTTCTCTCGATTTATGATGCCTTCGAACCACCTTATGACTTCGAACGTGCATCGTAAAACCGTTCGTTGCTTTTTCTTCGCCAAATTTATGCACTCCACCATTCTTCGTTTATCCTTATACACGTGAACGTAATAATCGTTTCTTAGTGTTTATTCGTTTATCCTTTAATTTTTTATTACTTCTTCTTTATTATTTCAACTTTCTTTTATTATCCTACTCATTTTTATCCAACGTCGGCTGTATGTAATGATATGTTTCCTTTCCTCTTTTAAGCAATTTTGTGCTGTACATTTTTTATTACATGGTCACCAGTTACGTTTGCATTAAAGACCGCAAATAACAAATTATTATTATATGCACATTGTGCAATGTAGTCTACTCATATTTTTAACTAATTTATATCGCATATATTTGGAACATGTACGTTTGATTAATAAAATGATAACTACAGAAATGATAAATGTCGTGGTAATAAACAGGTATGTGTTAATAGGAGGAAATAACAAGGGAAAAAGAAAGAAATTATTTCTTCTTATTAATATTTCCCCTGGTGCGTTTTTACATCCTAAATCTTTGTGATAGTACAAAAAATATATTCTCTTAGATTTCTTCTAATTTCGTGGCCCTCCATCAGAGTCTCGTTCTGTTTCCTCAAATAAAACTACGACGTCCGATTCTGCGAAGTCCTCGTTGCTCGAAGAAAGATTTTTCTCTCCTTCTCTCTCCTTCGGCCGTTTCCACTCCCCTTAGCATTCCAACGACAGAAGAGAACAGATGGTCGAGGAAGAATAAAGATCAGGGCTACTGTGAATAGTAAAAAATCGAAATTAATGAACAACATGGCCATATTTCTGTTTTATAGAATCCACAAATTCGATTCTTATATTATTACGTTTTTTTTTCTTTCTTTTTTATCCCTTCTTTTCTTCTTTCAAATACTTGAAACCTTATAAAAATAATCTGCGAGTCTTTTTATTGGAAACGAAGAAAATCATCGAAATTATAAATGGAACGAAACGTGCAGTGCTATTGTACTAGATGCAAATGAACGTGATATAACGATTACTGAATATATAAATACAAGAAGCATGTATTAAAGTATAAAGCAGTACCAAGAAAAACCTGGTGTTATTGAAGTAGTAAATTAAAATAGACATAAATAAAAAATCATAATATGTACTCTATGAATATTGAAATAAATTTTTTCCCGAAACCTTTCAAACTAGAGTTTAGCGTTTTTGCGCATATTCTGAGAACACGTTATTACACGTCTACTATCAAACTCGTTATTTATATGCATAAACAACTATTTGTATGTGTATTTCACACGTATGTGTGTCTGAAATACAGGCTGTCTCATTTTAATCGATCCGTGCGAAACATCTGCTAAATTATACATTACTGGGAATAGTGTTTCGAACGAAACTCTCTTTGTTTCGAGGGGGGCGTCTTGCGACGGTCGCAAATCTCGTCTAGGAGGACGTGTCTTTGGGGTCTCAAGGTGACCTTTGCTTCTTTAAATGAAACTATGCATCGTTCGATGCACTTTTTAATTTTCTACAAAAAAGTCTTAAGATACTTGGGTCAGGAAACGATTGGTTTAATTAAAAGATGCTTTGATCTTGTAAAACTTATCGTACGAAAGACAAGGAAAGATAACTCAGCGTTTTTATGTTTGTTTTCCTTGTCTCTCATACACTCGATTTGATATAATTAACACTGAAGTATCTTTTAAATTAAATATTTTCAGATACAAAGTACTTTGATAATCTTCCGCAAGAGAATAAAAAACTATATCGAATAGCGTAGAAAAAAGTATAGTTTCATTATGTTTCAAAGCGTGTGTAGTTTTGTTTAAAACAACAAAGGTCACCTTCTTTTTACTGGCGGACGTTAAAAGAATCTACGCAAGTTTAGGATATTATTTTACTTTCCGAAAGTACGATACGTTATATTAATAAAAATTAAAATAGAATTTGAACGATGGATTTGAGAAAATAGAAAATAAAATATTTAATTACCGTAATTATTCTTACCAGTAATTATGCCTTTTCATAGATTTATTCGTTCGGTTAGATAAAATATCAGTGTTGCGGCATTCTTTGATTATTATTCTCGAAGAAAAGTAGCTTCAAATTGCTTCGCTAAACGTAAATAACATTTTATGCAATTATACGTTACCTGGAGCAAATCTGTGTAATAGGTACTAATTGATAGATAAGATCTTGTTTTCAGTCTTTTTTACTTTGAACAAATTTGTATACTTTCTCGCTTTTCTTTTTCTCCTTCTTTCTTAATAAAAGTACATCGCTTAAAAATTCTACGATCGAAAGATTATTTCGCAAAAAGAACAAATACTGTAAATAGATAATTTTTCAAGCGAGCGAATAAAGCTACGTTAAGCTACGTAGAAAAAATTAGAAAAGGAAAAAAACGATTTAAGTGACGATAAGCGATTCAACAGAAGTGATTTTTTAATTAACATTCTTCGGGCAAATAGCATGAAATCTTAGAATTCCAAAATAAGTTGCGAACGACAACGCTTGAATGCGTAGTAGACACTTTCATAAAAGTACTGTACATATATTTCAATACCACATAATTTCGATATCGTGTACGTGTCATCAATTGACGACTATTACTTCAAGGAATACTCGATAAGGAAGTGAGTTTGCGTCATGAAACAGAATAATTGTTTGATCATTCCATATTTCAACTTGACAAACCTGTAACCATGGAAAATATTTGGACAAATTTTAAATTCAAAGTTTAATTAAACTACAAGCTCGAATTGCTGTGCTGATCTTTTAGAATGAGGGAAAGATTAGATAAAATTCACGTAAAAATGTATCTAAACATTCGGCATTATTGTTTAAAAAATAAAAATAAAAGTAGGTACGTTTTTCTTGAAATATTTATCATATTCACGTTAAATGGTCTAAAAAAGATTCGTATCAGAAATATTGAATTCTCTTAACGTTCTATTATGAATCTCGAAAACTTCGAACGATTCTACTTAAAACATTCGAAAATAATTCACGATCGTGAATTTCATTCCATGAAATTTATTTTCGTTCGTAAAATCAATTCGAAGTCAATACGTTTCTTGTTTAAAAAGTACTAAAAAAAAAAAAAAGAAATGAATCTTTATTCGTAGAAAGCGGTATATGATGTTATTGTAATATCTCGATAGTATCTTAAATAAATAAAATAAGTAATTTTAATATCATACTTGGCAGATAACACGTACGCGCGCATACTTATATTTCTTATTATTCCCCAAAGTGCAGTATAGGTATATTATATTTGATTGATTTTGTATCTAGAATTGTGCATTCGTGGAAAATGTTATCTTGTTAATTACCTTTACCGATTCCGATAGCACATTGTAACCTGACTTATCGATAACGCGAAAAAGGCGGTTGCAAACATGTGAAGAGCCTTTTGGTAGAACCGATTATGGGGTTCCGGATAATACCAATTCGTTGATGACGTGATGTGAAATCGTTTCTCGAAATCGACACCGGCACTCTTTCCTTTTATTCGCAACGATGAATATTTATTGTAACTGCAGGTTTGTTAATCGTGACACGACGATTCTGGCGAAAGTGTTCTGTTCGCTGGAATATTGCGTTACAAGAAAAACATTGATTCTTTTTTCGCAGCGTTTACGACGCTCACTATAACATTCATCGATACTGTTTGTAGATACCTATGTTTTTAAGAAACGATCGGTTATTTTGAAGCCAGGGTAAGAGGTACGAAATAATTGGACCATTACCACGCGAATAATTATCATTTTCTTGGCACAAATGGAGAAAAAAAGAGAACATCGGCTATTATTACAATGCTATTAGTGGTATTTCGATTAAACGCTTGTTCAAGCTCGAATACCGCAGTTGGTGATATTTGAAAATTGAAAATGTTCCTAGCAATCTTGTGTGTTTGCTTTTCAAATTTAATCAAATACCGACACGTATGTTGTTATTATCATTCAAGGTTTGTTTTAAATTGCAAATACGAAGTTTATCTCGCACGAAACGAGTAAATATTTGGTAAAAGCTCTAAATATGATTGATATAGGGAAACCAGTAGTGTCGTTGCCAGGTTAGAAGAGGAGTGGGAGGGGTATTGTCAGTTGTCGGCGCCAGTAGTGGGGCAAAGAGAGGGTGTGCAGTGGTGGGGAGTTGGAGAGGCCAAGAACAACTTCTAAATGGGGGCTTGGCCTTCTAGCGTTGCGACACGTTCGTGGAAAAGCGGCTCCGTGCCGCTTTACTAACACTCGGACATCTCTCTGCCACGTGGCCCATTAAAACACAATGGGAAAAGAAGGCAGCTGCGGTGCGCGCGAACGATGTCGAAAGATGCGTCTCTATTTCTGCTGGGATCACGGGAGAATGCGACACCTGGTCTTAAAACTATGAATCGTAAAGCCATACGTGGAAGAGTTGTGTCTGACGTTTCGTCGATTATTTAAATAACCCCAGTGAGACACTGACAAGGTTAACGGACTCTTATGTCAACGAGTGACTCGACTGATCTGTTGGTAGGGGGATATGCATGAGAAATCGATTTATATTCATTAGACAAATTCTTTGTATTTCTCGTTTTGCGTTTCACGACTATTTCTTGATAGGTTGTTTGATTTTATAACGACGTTACGATCGTGTAGATTGAAGATCGTGAAGTGAACAGAAATTACCAATTAACGGGATTGTGTAATTTTATCGTTTTTATAGAAATTTCATTTTCTTTTTCTTGCTTAAACTCATGGATAAATTCATCAATCTTAGAAACGATTTCCACGCAATTTTTAAAATATTAGTAATTAAAAACATTCAGAAGAATGGGAATAATCTGATTCCGTTCGAATTCCTTTGTTTACTACGCAATGTACAATTATTCACTGTTTTTTTTTACATCTGTTGATCAACCTTGCAAGAACACGGGTTGAACGCGAAACGTTTTATTCTTAGAATAAGAAACAGCTGCATGTGGTGTATAATTATTTTATGACTTGATTATAATGTGCTAATAAAGTAAGGTGGAATTAAAGAAACGTAATCTTTCTCTTTTTCTTCTTTCTTTTTTCTCTGTTAAAGGAGACCAAATTTTGTTTGTAGAACGAAATAGCTCTATAATTAAAAATAAATTATTTTTTTATGTAAGTCATGACTCATTGGAAATAAGATTAACTTTACTTGATCATGTATGCAATAAAATCGTAACCTAAAAATTAAGAATTTAAATTAATTAATCAGGCTGAAATAAAAGTAACATGTAAATTAAAAACGTCGAAGACCAACGCTCAAGGTACTATTTAAGTTTAATATAATCAAGATTTACTGCGTTGAAGTAAAATGACGACAAAAACAAAATTACAGAGGCATGTTAGTATTTTTAGTTGGAACAGATTTTCATGGAAAATATCTTACGCAATGCGGTCAATTACGTAAATTATGCCAGTCACTTATAAATAATCGCGTATAGTGAATGATTATAAAGCATTGCCGTGTAATTTTGTAAAAATTTTAATGCATTTTAAAGCAAGTTGATTTATTTTCTTCTAATATTTTTTATTTATATCCATATTAATATTTTTATTCTATTAATTTAAATATAGAAATATTTTTTATAAAATGTACTTTTATACAAATTATATAAATAATGCATGATGCTTCTGAATATTATATTAAGCTATGCTATATGAGTACTGTATATTTACAATTAATAAATTTTTATTGGAAGTGTGATCTATTTTATTTGGCATTAATTGTAAGAAGTAATAATTTTTTTAAATTTATAGTAATATACCTTAAATCGAAATGAATTCCTTCGAATAATATTAGTAAATAATTATATGTATTTTTCTAATTATAATAATTTCTTTTTATCGTATTTT
The DNA here is from genome assembly GCA_014737395.1 of Bombus waltoni. Lineage (NCBI taxonomy): Eukaryota > Metazoa > Arthropoda > Insecta > Hymenoptera > Apidae > Bombus > Bombus waltoni. The sequence continues at coordinate 372,812 of JACXII010000024.1, forward strand.
AAATTTATTTTTACAATTATTAAATCTGACTTTTGTATAATTTAATAATTATAGATCAAATGTTATGAAAGAAATATTTTTTATGTATTCAGATAGAATATTTAGTCACACTAAAAGTAATTTTTATATGCTTTATATTTGAGAATATTCTTATACTGTACATGGTAGTTTCATTAAAATATTAAAATGATCTTTGTCTTTTCTGTTTACAGATACAAGACTGTTATGCTGAAAATTTACAAAAAATGTTGACAGTAATGTGTCCAAACTGTCGTCACCGATTTCCAGCTCCAGGTTGTTGCAGAGCTCAAAATATGGACGAAGATAATACTTTAATTCATCCAACAACCTGTTATTATGGTGGCTTGCTAGTTCCTAAAGGCTATACTAGTGGTGGTGGTTGTTTTATAAATGCACCAACTATTATACAACCTGTTATCAATTCCTTCAACTTTCCATCAATGACACTTGATTTAGAAAAGCCAAGAATCGATAAACAAAAGGAAGGTTTCCTCCAAAAATTTGAAAAAAATACACAAGTTCTTGGATTTCCATTAATTAATGAAGAAATGCAAAAAAATCAGGATTCTGGGTGTCAAATCACCACAAGTTGCGATTTAACTGGAGGAAGTGTAACAATCACAACACCAAGTATACAATCCGGAGGCTGTTTAATTCAGAGTACAGATTCTGGAACTCTTATGCAAACACCACATATGGAAATCCGTCCAAAATTGTCTGGTGGTGGATGTTTTGTGCAAAAGACATTATCAACTGAAAATCAAGAAGCCTCCACTGTATTTCATGAACAAAGAAATCAACAAGAAAGTGTGAGTCGCGATAAAAGGATGTTTTTAATACCCCCAAGTGGCTGTCAGGAATTACCAGGGACTCGAAGAAATATCCTACCACAAAAAACAGAAGAGGGAACTTCATTTGAAAATTGTGAAGCAAAATCAGTTTTTTCAAATTTTCAAGTGACTAATGTGCCAGTCATGCAATTTCAACAAGCTAAAAATTCAAAAAAAAATGATCAAGAATTAGATCAAAATCGAAATTTTAATTGTTGTTGTAATAATGTTCAGAAACTTTATCATGTTAAATCAAATAACCTTCAAGTTTCTGAAAATCGCAACTCCATGGTTTTAGATTCTAATCCAGGAGTACAGATTCAAGTAAATGCAACTGTACAGCTTCCTGCAAGTTTAGGGCAATGTACAGTAAATATAACTGCAACTACTGCAAATTCGCCTGAATCTTTGGCAGGTATAACTTCAAGAACTAGAAACAATTTTAATGGTGGAGGTTTAGTGCAGAAAAATGAGACTCAGAATAATGAAGAAAATTTTGATGAAAGAAGAGACAGAACTCCAACTACACCAGTCTCTTGGTTAATGCCATGTCCCTGGAGTTTTGATAATTATATGATGAACAGGGATGCAGCTAGACTGAGCGAAGTTAAAAGACTTTTACAAACTTGTGGTTGGTATCATGAAGGTCTTAGTTGGCAACAGAGTGAAAATTTATTAAAAAATGCTGCGATTGGCAGATGGTTGATGAGAGATAGTTCAGATAGCAGATATATGTTTGCTGTGTCTGTACAGACTGCTAGAGGACCTACCTCTGTTAGAGTTCACTATTTCGTGGGACAGTTTCGATTAGATGCTGAACCTAGGCTTGCTTTTGCAATTCCTCTCTTTGATTGTCCAATTAAGATGCTAGAATATTATGTGGAATATTCAAAAAGCGTTGATGAACATAGAAAGGAGGTTTGGGTAGATTACAGTGGACAACTGTATAGTGAAATTTATTTGACGATGCCTTTAGTTAAAGAAGTGAGGTCTCTTAGTCATTTGGCCAGGTTAGTTGTTAATAGGAACAAATTACCCACAGAACACTTGCCACCATTAATTAGAAATTATCTAGCAGAATATCCATACAGTCTTTGAAAAATGATACATAACGTTTTTCTGATTTCTGGATTTTCTTTGTCAGTATTTCATACAATTTTTAAATTTATGTACTAAATGAATTAATAAATTAATTTTAGATAAATATATAAGACGAATATTTATGAACTGATGAAATTAAACGTATTCCAGTAAAATTACCCTCTCAAGTTCTATTAATTTGTAGCGACAAATAAAAGTATTTAATAAAATAGTTTAATTCAAATATCTTATTTCAGTTTTATAGTACAATATAAAGTAATAGAAATTTTATTGTATTAGTTCCAAAAATCAGAAAAACTCCAAAATATCATTATTTTTATATATTTTAAGATAATTTATATCAGAATTTGTCAAATAATATGAAATATAGAGTTTAACTAGTGAGATACTAGAACTTACACTTTTATAAATTAAACAATTAAAAGCAGCTCCTGTTATTTTATTAAAAGGGTTCATGAAATTGAATTGTTGAAATATTCAACGAATTTGAAAGTTAGATGAAAGTGTATAATTTTGTTCGTAGTCAGTAAAGAGCATAATATTGTAAGATTGATTATTCGACCGAGTTTCACTTTATTTAAAATTTTCTTGAAAGACAGGGTACCATTTACATACCCTGCTCGGACCAATCAGTCTTTGACGAGTTTTCTCTTCATAAGTAATCGATAAAACTATTTGTTTTCAAGTTTTTCTTGGATCTGAAATCCCATTTGATTGTAGGTCTTGATAAGTAGTTTTTGGAGCATTAAGAAAGATGTATTAGAAAGATGAATTAAATTTCATAATTTTATTATAATATTCTAAATAATTATTATAAATCTGTTATAATTTAAGAACCATATTCTTGTAATTACGATAGCCTTTTTAATGCTTTAAAAATATATTACAGATTTTTCAGACATCTACGAATTGATTATTAAATTGTATATACATAGAACTCGGTCGATTTTGATATTTTTTGAACAATGATTGACAGCGTTCTTTAATAGTGACAAATTTGTAGACTTTTGGAAACCTGGAAATCATTGTTTCAAACTTAAAACTGATTAAGAATAGCAAGAATGATATTAAATCAGCTTCAATGAAGAAATTGTAAGGCAGTATTAGATTTTAAAAAGCGTCGATTTGACTCTTCGTTTTTCAATAGTATTAGAATTTTAAAACAGTTTATTGTTAATGAATATACCATTGATTTGCAAATTGATTTTCTATCGTAATAAAGTAATTTATTATGATTTCTAACAATGAACTTGAAGTTTTTAATAAAATTCAATGTATACTGTAATATTCAAAGGGTAATTAGCAGTAATAAAAATAAGATCATTTTCAATATTGTAATGACTTATTAATGTATTATTGAATATGATATTAAAGATGAAACCCTTATTTCATGTAAAATGAGACTATCCATAAAATAGTAATATTTGAAACGAAGAGTTGAGCTTTGCAGAAGAATCAAACGCTAAATTAATTTAATTTTTGTTTATTAGTGAGTTTCTCTGAATGTATATGGTACGCGCGCGCACGCGTATGTGTGAATGTGTGTAAAATGAATTTGTATATGTACGAATAATATGAAATGCGATGTGAATGTCGATTGTTACTCAAAACCATGATATATTTTTCTAAAGTAAGAATCGGCGACCATTTCAAAGCAAACACAATTTTTCTAATGTAAAATATTATACGGGATGTTTCCAGAACTGTGCCTCTTTAGATAAAATTATTAAAAGGAATTGCATCGTTTGAAACTCTTTCTGCATTTTTCCGTATGACTAATAATCTTTCGATGGAACACCCTGTATAAACTAATATAGGAATTCTTGTTCATTGTCTCTATATTAGAGATATGCTTTTAAAATGTCGATATATCTACCCTTCGTAGACCATTTCAGAAAAAGAACCTAGCATAAAAGAATCACTTTTCGTATTAACCGCCAATTATAATTATCTCAATATGTATTTCATGAATTGTCGATGATAAAGTAAAATTAATTTACAGTTACTTATACATGAATTCGAAATGTTCTGTAGAATATGTAATTCTTATTGACGATGAAGTGGTAGCTACTAATATTATGCGATGTTTGCGTTATTACGTAGCAAGATTGCGAAGGGTTAGTTAATTTCGATTTTCCTGATTCTAAAAGTTGATTCGACGGAGTATGTTTGTTGTTGGAAACTGCCACTCAACGAATCCTACGATATGTTTTATATTACGATTATAACAATGTATAGTGTGACATGAGTTAAATTATTAAAGAATTATTTATTACCATGAAATATTATTTATACTTCCCTTTTAAAATTTATTTTAATATCATTATTTTATTAAATAAATCCATTTTCCATTAATTTATTATAAATATACGATGTTTGGCATTAATAACCTCTATGACCTTTTTTTCCAATAATCTGATAGAAAGGATATTTTAAGTAAAAGTTAATCAGAATACCGCATTGACGATGGACTGTAACGCAAAAAAACTACTAAAAAAACTTTTTCAAATAAAATGTAGATAATATTAAGACATCAATATGTATAGGTTCAGCAGTATGCATCAGGTTAAGTTGCTTCTTTTAAATAACTTGCTGGGAAATGTAAGAAGATAATAATTCCTTATAAACGCGTAAATTAAATACGAACGTAATTGGGTTAGGTTGGTACGTAATTGGGTGATACTTTGTGGCTGAAATAGTAATCACATTTCTTGTTTATAATAATTGTGTATATATCTACTACTAATTTAGCCTGAACTTGTCAGTGTGACAATTATTTATGTCGATGTTTACGATTTACATACTTGTTAGGATATTTATAATCAACCGTTTTCAAAACACTCATTAACATAATCGAAGAACTTTGTAGTTAGATAAATGCAGAACTATATAGCATTCCAAAGTTTATTTGCTTTTACGCATCCGAATTTAATGAATAAATTAGAACATTTAGAACTCTATGTCGTGTCTATGTCGAAGGTGGCATGCAGTTATTAGATGTTCGATAATAATACAATTACATGCTATGAACAAGTGTATGACAGGTGTGTTTAATCCTTATGATACATTCAGTTACAAAGTATCCATCCTCTCGGTAGTCAATTCAGAAGTCAATACTGCCATCATATCATGATGATAACGTCGAGTTTTTACGCGTGATCTGTCATCAGAACTAAGACGGCTGTATATGTGTATAATATATACGAATACAAAATGCAAATGAGCGCGTTGATCGATGACATTGCTCCTGAGTTAAGTAGCGAAATGATCTTACTTTCGTTTCGGAATGATGTAAGCAAATTATTTAAAAAACGATAACCTGATTTGTTATTCTTGAATTTGTCTCGACGTTATCCACAACAATTAACAGAAATAATTATGCATATTTAAGAAAATGTGTGAAAGTAACCTTGAGATTTTTTAAAGAAAAAAATTTAGGAATTTTTGAAGTTGCTACAACCGAAAATAAGGGTTGGTTTTCAAGGAAATAACGCGTACAAAATTTTGGCCAATCTGGTCATGTGTAACGTCCTCATGGATTTTTTTGGATGGAAAATTTGGTACTTTTAATTTATTGTATAGTTTACTCTATACGCATTTAAATATTTGGAGCATTGTCCTTGGTTATGCCATCATTTATTATGCCTCTCTATGTAATCACGGTCTTGCGCGAAATTTTACAGTCAAGACCTTTGAACACCAAATTAATAAGTTCGAGTTTTCAGAACTGTTCATTTCCGTAAAAAATGACCCTCAGTTTCTTTAACGATCTAAAACATCTCCGAAAAAGCACATTCAGGTAATAAACTTTGCAGTTTGGACACTACTCTTTATCCGAAACCTTTTTGTCATTTTTTGTAACGCAATTTGTTTTAAATTCATTAATAATTAACTTTAGTTTTTATCAGGTGTTTAAAAGATTATAGCGGCCGTTGCGCTGGGTACCCTGTATAAATAATTTGTACCGATTTAAATACCCAAATTGCGACAATTTTGAACAGTACTGATTCATAAATTTACTTATGTCCGTTTTAGACCTTTTTAAAAAGATTTTAAGTTTTTAGTACAATTTTTAAGCTATCTTAATTTACTTTAAACCGCTTCGCAACCACAGACGAGATATTTCGCGATAGCGATACAATATTATTCATAATCATACTACGTCACGGACGAGATATCTTGTGCGTTTGCTTATTAAAACAAAAATTGTAATTACAAAAACACAAACTTACGGAACATCTCAACGATAGTGTAGTACGAATATTGTGTCGAGCGGTAACATCGTCCGTAACAATGTACGAACGGTATTGTGTCGCGAATAAGCTGTTCGTGTCATCGCGCGAATGGTATTGTGCCGCGACATATGTCGTCCATGGTTACGAACAGAGAAGAAATTAGAGTGCTCACGCTTATGGATCTGGTTGTTTCCGGACTAGTGCTGCACCATGCGGCCAAGTACTAAGTTCAACCAAAATTAACATACACAAGAATCTATAAAATTAAAGATCTGCCCTGTTTAGTCGTAATTTAGCATATACAAGAACCTATGTATGGTTGTACACTAACATAGACAAGAATCTATTGGGTTTCACACTACGGAAACCTATTTAATCGTACGGTTTTACAGAAAAGTTCATATCGTATCAATTCAAACATTCAGTTGTAAGTTGCCTAAGAAAGAGAAATTAATTGTTTGCTATATTTTTGAACGATGACTCATATAAAACAGAATTAAAAATAGTACAAAATGTCAAAATATAATAATTTATTAACAAAAAACAAAGAAAATAAACAATATATTTACAAATATTGAATATATCTAATATGTATGTATATCTCTATACCAATAGACCATTCTATAAAGGAAAACCATCCAAAACGTTTCAGTCAAAGACTTATTACTTAAGTGTAGATTTCTGCCTTCGAGGAAATCCCAACTGCTCTTCGCCTTTCTTTTTGACTTTTGAGACCTGCGCCCTTTTTTCTTGATGTCTTTTCGGGCGTGGATCTCCCTCGGCTTTAACGAAAAGCTCTCCTTTGAATGCTGCTAGAATCATTGAAGGAATTGATTCTTGAGAAACTATGGAATTCGGAACACGATTGTTTTGTAGGCTGACTTCATAGTGATCGTTTCGACTTATCTTACAAATAAAAGAATACACAAAAAGAAACCGCACCTTCATCCTCTAGGATGAAGCGTCCTCTTTTTGGACGAAGATGAGATTCATCTTCTTATTCCTGATTCTTCGAATAATATATTCACAAGGGATTTTTTAGTTGTACAATTTTTGCCGGTGTAGTATATTTTTTAGTTTCTGTCTCTTAGACCATCTTTTTGTAACTTTTTCTTCCTCATTTCTTCTCCGTACTTGATCATATATTTTGACTGTATATAAATGTTTCTATTTCAAGACTTCTAACCTCTTCAACTTTTTACGCAATTGATCTCTGGACATTTGGACAAATTTTTATTTTCTTTCAACAATTAAGCACATTCATTTTCCAATTCTATTTCCCGGAAGGTCTTCCCTAGGCTTTCCTCCATTTGAACGTCACAGTTTGTCTGCGATTCAATTGCCAGCCGTTCAATTGAATCCTCATTGTCAGCGAATCTTAACGGTACTCTTATATAGTCTAGCATTGGTATATTAGCAAATAAATTCTATAAATTCATTTTATTCTTCCTTTTGTTTTATCTCTCCTTCTTCCGTCTCTTGCTATTGTTGGTAGTGGTAGTAGTGGCATTGATGTCATTTTTCTTCCTCTTGCCCTTCTTTTCTGATCAGCTGTTTTTCGATTACGAGCTGTTTTTCTTGTACATCTTCTTTTTCTCTTTTATTTTGTAATAAATTTGTTGGTGGTTCGGATACAATATGCTTCTTCGAGCTTTTTTTTCTATTCGTATTTTTTGTATGATTTTGTTTGAACATGCTTCTTAAAGTGGCGCTGGTATAATATTTTAGGAAGAGATTGCCTGTTAAAAGAGTAGTACATATAAATAATAAGAAAAAGTAACATAGATAAAAAGAGTAAAGCACATTGATATCGGAAAACAAGGTATCTCGTTTCACATTAAAATTACCTGGCTGACAGGAAACCAGATACATATCTCGTTTAGTATTTTATTTGACATTTACTTCCACTTGAAATATACATATGTATATGTTACTAGCGCATTCAATAGGATGTACAGATTTTGAATAAAAAGAAAAAATTACGATGTATTTACGTTTTAGATAAGCATAATCGAAGATATAAGATATATATAAAAAAAAAAAGATTGAACTGTATGTGAGAACAGAACCGGATTCGCATGCTTGCTTCGAAGTTTCGGGGCTTGCAGGGACGTGTAATCGTCAGGTGAAAACTTGCGAGACTCGCTTTTTCAGCGATCGTCCCCTCCTTATTGCGACATCTTTCGTTTACGAAGAAACGTCACAATGTATATCGTGTTTCGTGCCATTTTAATTACACAAATATTATGGACATGTTGATGAAAGTTTCATAAAAAAATGGGTCAATAATATGAAAGTATTATTTTTTCATTGTTGCCTCGTCGATATCCGGTCTCGGATCGAGCAATACTACTTGCTACTATCTCTATAGTCAGTAGTAGATATTTAATAAAGACAAGCTATATAATTGTTTTATCGTAAATCCTAAAATATCATCAAAATGCTAAAATGTCACTACTGTAAATATATTTTAATTGAAAAAATGACTAAACTTCGTCTGCAAGCACAATTCTTCCTCAACCATTATTGCGTTTTTTGATAGTACAGGAAACATTTGATAATTGTACAAAAATCGGGACCCAAGTGTTGTGATAATGGAGATATATAAACGATTCTATTTGTCGAAACTGAGATCCTAGATATGTCGAACGTAGAAAGGGACAATGCGAGTGAAAGAGAAGGAGGGACTGAGAATCAACAAATATTAAAGATCCGTGATAAGTTGAGTCCTTCAACTCAAAATTTAAACTTTGTTATTGTTGATTGGCGATCAATGAAACTTTTACCAACATGTTTCTTACATTTTTATAATTTAAATGAAATCAAACACTATATAGTTTGAAGCATATCTGTTAATTCATTTTAATTAGGAACAATATTGATCATAAAGCGATATTCCGTTATTCTGAACACAATATGTGTTTAAATAAATAATAAAATTTACCGTTTAAATGGCTATCACGTTAAAGTAAGCTACACAGTAGGCTAAAAGTAGCAAATTTAAAAAACGCGAAACTTTTGAACCAATGGAGTCTTAAATTAGAATCTTTTATATGTCGTCTCTATTCTCTGTTCATACGAATGCAATCAGAAAATGTCAAAAAGGTTAAGAATGATGGTACCCAGAAACGAGGTTTAATCGAAAAAATACCGGCCATTAATGTGCTAATATAGAACATATACATAATAATATATAACAAATACAAAACACACGTATGCACGGTACGAATACTTTGTACTTACCAACTTTTCAAATCCATTCTTTATGAAGGGGATTGTCTCTTTTTCGAAATAATACAGATGATATTCTCAATGTCGACCGTTGTTACATTCGATGTGGACGCAAATATCCACTAACCTAGCCTTTCTCTGCAAGTCTATAGCATAAAAACCTGAAGCAAACTATAAAAAATAACGCAGGTATTCGGAAATATGTTCCCACAAAATATAAATAAAATAAAAAAAGTAAGTAAGTAAAATAAATGTGGTAAAAATTAATTCTTCACATATGGTATACATTAGATTCGGTTATCTGTGATAGACGGTAAACGAGTAATTTGTTTTTCCCAAAATTCGTTAGAAGTTCTGAGATAAGAATGGGGGTTAGGTACCACGCGGATTGGGATGTTTGCAAATTCATTGGTTGAGAAAGGATTGATGGAAGAAGAGGGTAAACGCTCACGTCTATTGGTTATCCTAAGGTAGCAATTGACCAATTTAATTAGCCTTCGAAACACCTAAAATCGAGAAAAATTGCAAGTGGAAATATTTTTACACGAAAAATCGCTATAAGTTATATTATAAATTGTTTTAATTGCATGCTTTTGAAATCTTAATAATAAAACGTGTTTTATAACATTATCTGCCAGAAGACAAACGCTGTCCCCACCATCGTTCACTATGACCATGGTACAGAAATGCTGCTAATTGTGAGAGTACAACCAATATACTCCGATTGTTGATTCCCGCCTAAATTATGTTGTGTTCTGTCTATTGCTTTTCCTTGACAACCAACGAACATGCCATGTGAACAAACACAGAGCCGCAGGAGAACCGTCTTATTTCACCTTCGCTAGTAAACAGCTCACAGACAGTTAGTAAATATGTTACAGTCGCTAGATGATGTCTTTAATCAATTTTGAAAACGAGAAGGTTGCCAGTTCAATATTTATTCTTTTTATATAAATCCAGCGATTATTCTGCCAAGGACAGTTTAATCAAAATGAAATTTTTTGCATTTTGTAGAGGATTGGAAGTTATAAAGATTTTTGTATTCGTTTATTGGAAGCTATTGTTATTGCAAAACACTTCATTTACATATTATTCCACAACGGATGAATCTTTAACATCGATCATCGATACATGAATCAATCAGAATGAAACTTTTTGCATTTTGTTAAGATGTTCCCTTGGTGTCGTTTGAAAAAAATGTTTGGTTTCTTCGCGGGAATAAATACTCAGTAAACAACGAATTTTTCACGAACCTTATAAAAACAAATTTTCCGCAGATTCAGTCTGTCGTTTGCCGCAAGCAACCAAATAAATACATCATGGCCTGAATTATCTCTCTTAGTTGAAAATTTTCCAGCAAAAAATATACCTAATTTACATTTACTTAATTTCAATTTTCATTCATTTTTGTTTAACTAGCTACTTTAAATTATTTTTTTATTATTGTATTATTGTATTTATTATTTGTAAATTATTTGTAATTATTTGCTTTTTACCTTTGTAGATATGTTTTCACGGATATGTGCGTTGTTTTTTGTAGTTTGTTTCAAGATTTTACAGAAGAAAGTGGATATTTGCGCCTATGTCCAACGTAACAACGGTTTATATCAAAAACATCATCTGTATCATTTTCCGAGAGAAGACGATGCCCTTCATAAAAAATTTCAAAAGTTGGTAAGTACAAGATATTCGTACTCTGCATACGTGTGTTTTGTATTTGTTAATGTTCTATATTAGCACATTAGCACATTAACATCCGGTATTTTTTCGGTACTCATATGAATAGAGAATAGGGACAACATGTAGAAGTTTTTAACTTAGGAATCCATCGGTTTAAAAGTTTCCCGTTTTTAAAGTTTGGTATTTTTAGCTTACTGTATAGTAGACGACAAATTTTATTATTTATTGAAACACATATTGTGTTCAGAATATCGCTTTACTGTAGATGAAACACATATATTGCAGCGCAACAATACGTTTGTAAAACCTTTCAGTCTTTAAAAATAGTATTAGAAAACGACAACTATTTATAGACAAAAACAACCTAATGATGCGGAGTTTTTTGGAATTAACATACTTCTTCCCTTTTTTAAACTCTGCGTGCTTTGTTATTTTATTGCCTGCAAATCATTAATTGGACACTCGAACATTGCCGTTACATCAGGACTATCTAATATGAACGGTACGTAAAAGTTGGTTTTTCTCCTTCTTTGAGACATGCATTCACCAATTCATTTACGTGCATTTATCAATCATATTGAACAATAGAAAATTAATAAAGTCGAGGTACATCCGCGAGGCATCATCCCATCACGTAATGGGAAGCGCAACAGCTCGCCCGAAGATCAATGCGAAGAGTGCAAAGAATTGGTCTCACACATTTCAAGTAAATCGACGTTCATTATATCAGCAACTAATAGTCAAAATGAGATGAGTTTTTAAAATTTGGAATAACTCATTGAGACATTTATAAATTCACAAGCATAATTTGAAAATAAACTGATTTCAGAATAAAAATTTTTATTTGTTTACACTTAATATTTTACTTTCGTCAGTTATTTATTGTCAATCTTACTCATTAGCATTGTCTCTACATGTTTTTATAACGAACAATAAGAAAAATGGAATTATTACGTTATTATTAAATAATTAAAAATTCTTAATAATTGTCATTATAACTATGCATTTATTTTGATTTGCATTATAGAATTTTATTAATTTTTATATTTTACATATATATATATATAAATATACCTAACCCCAACCGTAACTGTTAAATTCGTTATATTATAAACGTATCCTTATAAAAAATAAAATGACGTATAGTTTCTGGCGCCAATTTTAAATAATTTACAATAAAAAAGTCGATTAGTTCCGAGTTGTACATGATAGCGCAACTTCTCAAGAATAGAAAAAGCTGCCGCCAGTTACTATGAAACTTTTGGAAGTTGTAGAAATTAAAGTCCACGAATACTGCCTTTTACTTGTTGAATAACTTTTTGCAAAAACTAATAAACATTTGGGGATTAAATTTTGCGTATTTTATCAGAATGACAAAAACTACATTTTCATGGTTTTCAACATCGCATTCTCAATTTTACATGAATAATTGACATTTGAAAATAGTGCGAATTTTATGTATTTACGGCTTAACAAATTAATCAATCTTAACATGCGACGTCTCATTTGATAAATGTTTTTAACGCCTACTACAATTTTTATTCGACTAAAGTATGTCAACTAACGTGAGTTTTCACGATTCAATAATGTTTGATAATTTGGGAAGCATCATGGGAGATAAGAAATTCGATACTTGTTTACAGCGCTTACAACAACCTGGTAGCCGGTAGCTAGCGACAGTGGCTCACTTGATTCCTTAGGAACTGACGAATTTATAACACTTTACGACAATAAATGACCTCATATGCAAGGTCGTTGAATTCATCTCAATGAACACTATCGTATGTACTAAGGAAAAAGAATATGCGATTTCACGCGACGATGAAAAAATATTCATGCCAATACAATTGACATGCCAAGTGGCAAGGATTGATAGATCATGTTAATTCTAAATAGTATATGGAAAAATATTAAAATTATTGCATTATTCTATTGATACAGCATCGTTTGAAAGGGAATATTCTCCTTTCTTCTCAAAAAAAAATATATATATATGTATGTATAGCGAACAATTAATTTCTCTTTCTTTGGCAATTTACAAATAGTTTCATTATTACGCAATTTTGTAACTCTCATACTTGTTTATCTCAGATAGAAAAGTAGATATGAACTTTTCCGTAGAACTGTACAATTAAATAGATTCTTGTAGCGTGGAACTCAGTGGGTTTTTGTCTATTCTAATGTGCAACCAAACAGGCAGATCCTTAATTTTATGGGTTCTTGTATATACTAACTTTAGGTAGTCTCAGCACTTGGTCGCGTGGTGCAGCACTAGTCCAAGAACAACCAGGTCTATAAGCGTGAGCATTCTCTTTCGTCTGGTATAAATAATTTGTGCGGATTTAAATACGAATTTGAAAACGAACTAAATTGCGACAATTTTGAACAATATTGATTCATAAGTTTACCTATGTCCAATTTTAATCTCTTTAAAAAGATTTGAAGTGTTTAGTAAGATTTTTAAGCTACGTATTTTAACACTAACCTTACTAGGTTCAGTCAAATGACTGGCTTCAAAGTTTAATTTAAAGTTGTACATTCATTATTATTTCTTTTGTTCATCTAACTTTATGTAAATTTTGATATTATCTGATTAATCAGTTTTTCAAATTGTGTTAATATAATAATGTACGCAAAAGTTAAATGAACGAAAGAAATAACAATGAATGTACAATTTTAAATTAATGTTAGTGTTAATTTACTTTTAACCATAGACAAGATATTTTGCTATACGATATTGTTCATACGATAGTACGGTGAGTCATTTCGCGATTATGATACAATATCGTTCACAGTCATACTACATCATGGACGAGATATCTTGTGCATTTGCTTATTAAAACAAAAGTTGTAATTATAGGAAAACAGACTCGCGGGACATCTCAACGGTGGCGCAATACAAATATTGTGTCGAGAGATAACATTGTCCGTGACAATGTACGAACGGTATTTTGTCGCGAATAACTTGTCTGTGTCATCGTGCGAATGGTATTGTGCCGCAACATATCTCGTCGATAGTTACGAAGCGGTTAATGATTTATTTGACACACATATGCATATACACAATATATTGCACATATATTGCATATACTGCAGTAGAAAAAATTTTTAATTTGAGGATTCTAGAAAATAAATGTATGGTCTACTGGAAGGTAACTGTTCTATAATATGTTTAAGTATAATTGTTTGCAATGTCGTTAATTAATATTTTAAATAATGTTAAGTACAAAGAAATAGATACAGAAAGATACGGTATTTTTAAGCAACTCATACTATCACAACTAATTATACGACGAACATAAGAATAAAGATAATTATACGATGCGAAACTTGCTTTCAGGTGTTCTTAAATATACCATATATTTCGTTTTCACCTCTCTCAATTTTTTCTATATTATATTGAATAATTACTTTTTACTATTTCAACCATCCATTTGAATATGTAATTTTTTTCTATATATATTTTTTTTCTTTTTGGAAAATTTTATTTGCAACTATCTAAAGTTTAATGAGTTTTAGAACACTATAAACAGATGCAAGGTTTCCATTCCTACCGTGGTTTGAGTATCGATTTCTTGATAACTGTATAAGTGACAGGTGATGCTATTGTTGCAGAATGTAAATCAAATTTTCTTTTTACGTCATCCATAGAAATAAATTTAATAATAGTATTATGAAACTGATTTAAGAAGACAAAGCAACAGGATAAGAAACCATTTCAAAAGAATCAACAATGTCGAGCAGTATGTTGTTAAGCCTCTCGGAAACTTTAAATTCATCCGAAGCTGCACTTCGTCTTCTTATCTCCATTTTTCTTGGTAATTAATGTTTTCAGAAGGACATTGCTTCCTTTTTTACGATTTTCATTTATAGTATTTAACATTAATAAATTGGCGTATATACATATATACATTAACCTATAACTTGATCTCATTTTTGTTTGTTGCATCAGTGATTGCATAATCAAATTGCATTTACTTGTTATATATATTTCTAGAAATACTTCTATAGATCTCAATTTTTAATTTTAAAATTGGAAATAGTATTTCCACAGTTTCATAGTGTTTTGAGGTTGAAGGTTATGTATACTACATTTTTATTGCACATGCGTGCAAGATATGTACTTTAATTCTTTTGTAAATTAGTCAAAATTATGCTAATAGTAACTATTGAAATAGGAAACAATATTTTTTATTATTTAGATTGTTTAATTTTGAATCCTAGACTAAACTTTACGTTGAAGTAATTGTATATCACATTATAACATCTGTAATTTAGTCAGTTAGGTTTTATTATTGACTTTAGCTACAAAGAAACATACAAATTGTTTATCTGAAGTGTATACTGACTGGTTATATTAAAATTCATATTTGAACATATGTGTTATTATATATGTGTTTTAGTGATTGTAAGAATAAAAATACTTACTATTTATTTTGTTACTAATTCTATTTCTCGTCCTAATCTGTCACATTTCTCTATTCCTTGTTTTATTTTATGTAAATTATTTTACGAAAGAAATTGCAAAATCATTGCAATATATATATAATATTTTAGCTCAATAAAAGAATTTATATTTGCAATTATGTATTATTTTGTTTGTTTTCATTTGTGCAATTATTGTGGATAAGAATAGTGATAATAATAATTAATTCGTTCCAATTTTCCGTATTGTATTTAAATTTCGTATCGTTGATTACTTTTTACTTTATTATCGTTTCTTAAAACGTACATATGTTATGATTGTAATCATATAACAAATTTTCACGTACATATGTTATTACTTTTAGATTAATTAACTAAATTATCATAGAAGTATTGGCATAGAGTTAATTATTTGTAATATGACTAAATTCGAAGTTTATGAAAAACGAATTACAAATATCGATAACTGTAACTAGATATTAATTTGATTTATAAAATGTACGTGATATGAAACATTCGTAAAAATATTTCGATGAAACTCGAGAATAATACAATTATAACTGAACTTTCAGGATTACCCATCGCCCTTCTTCACAGATATACTTTATATGGAAAATATCCAGTTTTTCAACATATATTTTTTGCAACCTGTGGCGTTTTAATTTGCTTGTGGAATTATGGTAATTATTTATCTTCAGAAAATTATATTTAAATAAAGAAGAATATTTAAGAAAAAGATTATTATTTCTTGAATTTTTTAGATACATCTTTTTGTTCTGTCTTATATCTTTTATTGTATTTCAATTATATACACTTACTTCTTCGAGGAAATGAATTGAAATTTTAGAGTGTATATTTGTTACTTTAAGAATTATTAAAATATGTTGAATTATTTAATAGTAATTAAATCGGAAAGCAATTCGAAAATTATTTAAAGGTATTGATCGACATATTAAAATAATTTTTCTTTCATTTGTTGGAAAGAATCTATGTGGGTTAATTGATAACAGTAGATATAATTTCCATTCAAAAAATATTTTAGATCAATTCTTTAAGGAATTAGTTGATCATAAGTATTGTGTACTTACAGGGCTTAATATACTTCATTCAGCAGCAGCAGTGTATGTTACATATCGCGTCTTAAAACGCCTTGGTGGCTCCTCTTTATCTGTTGTCATTATTTTTGTCTTCAATATGGCCTATCTCCTATGTGGTATGAAGAATTTATAGTACACTATCATTTATAATTATTTAACAGTTAATTTATAATTAATTTAACAGTTCGTATGATTCTTTTTAAATATGTAAATTAATAAGCAAACAACCTGCCAATCTTCGGCAAAAAATGTAGGAATAAAAGATATTTGACTTTTATATATAACGAGCTTTATTTTATTAAAAAAACATTATCAATGTTTACAAATGTCCAGAAATCCTGTGAACTATTATAAATTATAGTAAAAGTATCATTAGTTTCAATTGAACGCAAAAAAATTACGTACGAATATTTGCATAACATGTATTACTTCTTGAATAACGATGATGAATAATTTAACATGTTTGATGCGATGTCGATTACTGCTAATCGACAAGAGTTTTACCGTTCACATGACGGCGGTCATCGATCACTATGTAATGGATATATTAGTGTACAACAGGTAATACAGATCATATTTTGATATATATATATATATATATATATAACATTATATTTTATATATATAATTATAATATTATATAATATTATATATAATAATATATATAATAACAAATATATATATTATATATATTATGTACAATATATAATATTGTGTATATAATAATAAATATATATATATATATATATATATAATCTTAATTTAATATGACACGATTTTCTTGAAATTTAGTCGAAATCGATTCCGTGTGGTGAATGTATTAATAATATAAATAATTGATGAAGCGAATAATTTCATGTTTATTCAGTAGTTATGTTACTTGGAACTAATACAATTTAATAGATCGTAAAACTTAACGTGTGCAGATAATTGTAACTTCGCGGTACATGTTACTGTTTCACTTGAAATGATATATATAGGGTGTTCTGTAATATATGAGAAGTAAAGATCGGTTTAGTACACGAAAAAAATGAAAAGAATTCATATAAACATATGATAATGTTCTTTTCAATTTATTCTTATTCAAGTTACAGCGAATTTCTTCTTTAACAAACTGTATCTGCTTACTTTCATAACAGACGTTCCAAATCTCTTTCTATATGAATGCAGGTCTGCAAATATTTTGTCATTTATTGTCTTGTTCTTTCGAGTTGTCCAGTACTACTCGGATTTGCTGGAAATCTTGCATAAATATCCCGCAAAGTAGTTTTGTATACAATGAAATTTAAACAAATCCATAACTAAACATTCATCGAGTTGTAGTCAAATAAGCAGGTTTAGCAATAGAAACATATATATATATATATTGTTGGTTAAGAAATTATATAATTGCCCGACTGAAATGCGGCAGGACATTATTTTGAATTAAAAATTTTCTATAACATAAAAACAAGGACGAATAGAATTTTTATTTTCTTCGCGTGCTAAATCTACCCCTAAAATGATTTCTGCATATTACAGAACATTCCTGTATCCACATGATAAATCAAACATGGTAAAGATATTATACATTAAAAAATAATATTCGTTTTTATCGTTTATAGGATATTATATGACAAGTACAGATGACTATGATATAAAATGGACTATGCCACAGTGTGTATTAACTCTGCGATTAATTGGTCTTGCGTTCAATTTGCTGGACGGTCAAAAGCCCGAGGTACGTACAGAACAACAAATAGCGTAATACACGCGATGGAAATGTCTAATTGATGAATAAATAGTTGAGTTAAAGAATCGAAGTTAAAATTTAAGTTAAATACAACAATTAAGAAGGGTGAATAAGAAACGAAGGAAATTTCCTTTCAGAAGGAAGAAGTTTAACTAATGACATTATCATTTCAGGAAAAATTATCTGCAGCGCAGAAAAAAGTGGCTTTGAAAGAACAACCAGCGTTTTTAGAGATTGCAGCATTTGCATATTTTCCAGGATCGTTTCTTGTTGGGCCACAATTTAGCATGAAAAGGTACTTAGACTATGTAAATGGACGATACACGATGATGGATACGAATACTGTAAGTTATACTAAAATACTAATTAAGTAATTGAAAAAATTGTAAGAACTTTTTAATTGATATATAGAATGTCTCAGATCTTTCTTGACAAATGGTGCCGATATGTTCTATGAATAAAACTAAGAGAAAAATATTATACAATCTCATAAATAGTTCATCAACAGAATTGTAACAAAAGGCTGATTTATCGTTCGATATATATTGTGTATTCGTTTTCTTTCTACACCGAGAAGAAAACGAATACACATCACAAACTAATATAAGGAATTTCTAATGCATTCACTGAAACGAATTATAATTAATAAAAAAATGTGATAAATTTCATTATTCACTGATGTTAATTTTACATTTATGAAAATAGGTAACATTTTAAAATAATACTAAAGTAAATGTTCTCAACCTATTTTCATATTGTGTTAAAGAAAAGATTTATCCGTTATTATTACATACTTTCTATTATGTTAATAAGACTTTTATATAAAACATGTTTACGTTTATATATTTTCTTACTTTAACTTTCGTAACATGGTGACACACTTTCATCTATTGCCATAAAACTTATGCAATGCGATATAAAGAAAAAATAATTTATTTTTTGTATTTTTAGTTCTCTATGAAAGAAGATATTGAACTTCATAATTGTATCATTCCTGGTATTTCTCGAATGTTTGTCGGATTTATATACTTGATATTCTATCAATTAGGGACTTCATACATTCCCAATCAATATCTATTGAGTGCAGAATTCCGAGAACAGACATTCTTGAAACGTCTTTTTACGATTGGCTTTTGGGGCCATTTCAATCTGTATAAATATATTTCTTGTTG
This sequence comes from Bombus waltoni, assembly GCA_014737395.1. NCBI lineage: Eukaryota > Metazoa > Arthropoda > Insecta > Hymenoptera > Apidae > Bombus > Bombus waltoni. Next base: position 392,336 of record JACXII010000024.1, read on the forward strand.
GTTATTAGCTGAAGGGGTAAGGACAGCATGTATATATATGATTATACTATATATTTTTTCAGGTTTAAGCACTTAGAAAAATTATTGAAATAAATATAGATTAATAATCTATTGATCAACAAAATAATTTATAATTAAACAATATTAACAATTACTTATTATCGTTTGATTTGAATCATAAAACATAATTTTCATTTTAGGTTTGTACAACTTTTGGTCTAACATATAATGGAAAGGATGAGAAAGGTCGTCCTCTGTGGAATGGTTGTGAAAATGTTAAATTGTTAAAATTTGAAACAGCAACTCAGTTTAATGATTATATTCTATCATTTAACATAAACACTAATAATTGGTGTGCGGAATATATTTACAAGAGGTTGAAATTTCTGGGATCGAAAATATATAGTCAATTTTTCACCCTGGTTTTTCTTGCAGTTTGGCATGGGCTTCATTCAGGATACTATATATGCTTCTTCCTCGAGTTTATTATCATGTATGCTGAAAAAGATGTAAGTCTGACATTAGTTTTACATTAAATATTTCTATATGCAATGATTAAGCAATTGATTATTTAGCTGGATGATGATCAGATGAACGATTGTTTAATGGCTTACTTAAAGATTTCATAATTTATAAATTCAGTATTATGAACTTCTTGTTATTATATTATAATTTGTTATTGTTATATTATATATAATATTGTATACTATATAAATAGATATAAATTATGTTTATAAAAATATTGTGTTTATTTTTGGTAAAAATGTACATTGATATTAATGTTATATTTCCTCAAAATGTAATTTATTGAATTATAACTTATAAAATTGGCAAGATAGATTACATTAAGTAAGTCATTACTCAATTAATTAAATTATTATTAAAATAGTTAATGAACTAATTATTTATCAATTTAATGTCATTACACTGCGTAAAATCTTGTATTAATTTTTGTAGTTAACTCAAATATTGAAGAGACAACAGAAATTACAAAGCTTATTAAAGAGTCGCCCAGAACTTCAAATTCTCACATGGATTCTTATGAAAATGTACACATTTATTTTTATGGGCTATTGTCTTGTTTGTTTTACATTTTTGTCATACCCTCGTTATCATCAGGTTTACTTTTCTATTTATTATTGTGGTCACATAATATATCTCTCTTATCCTCTGATTTCATTATCCATTAAAATATTTTTTCTAAAAAAACGCTCCAAAAAATTTGAACAGTAATGTTAAAAAGTTTCTGAATATGTTCTATCTTTTTATTAATGATACTGAATATAAGAAAAATCATTCAAATGAAATGGTGAAGAATACATTGTCTTCAAATACTGGGATCGCACATAATTTGTTGAAGTACAAGAAGTATTCATAAACTATTTTTGAAAAGTGCCAATTAAAATAATAAAATATACAATACATTTTTTATGAGTAGTAGAGGGTTGTAATTTTCGTATAAATAGAAGAAAATTTATGTTTAAACTTTCTAGAAATGACCTATTTATATTTTTGGAAATATTTTTTTAAGAAGAAAAAGAGACGGAAAGTTTCACTAATCTCTAATCTTCTATTAAGCAAGAACTTAATGCTTATATCTTGATATGTTCATTTTAGGTATTTGAGCAAACATTTTATTTTTGGAAAATATTTGTAATTTCATATTAGTAGATAGAAACAGATACTTAATACTACTTAAGAATTTATTTTGTGTGATATTGTACACTAAATATAAAAAATTACACCTTCTTCGATTAATAGATGAAATTAACTTTTGAGCATGTACAAAATATTTTTTGTATAAACTTTAATATGTACTAAATATTTAAGAGAGCTATTACGAATATCTTTATTTTGATTGATGTTTTAAGGAAATTATTTCTTTTTACAAAAAGAACTGTGCTTATCTTTATCTTTAGGCATAATTTAAGCAGTAAACATTTTGCTAAAGTTCTTTTAAAAATATGATGCATTTAAAGATTGAAATATGGGAAGGTATGATACTGATTATACAAATTAATTAAATTATTGTTTGTAGTAATTTAAAAAGTTATTGAAATTTGTGAAATCAATTTTTCATTTTTGGTTAAATTATAATCAGAATTGCAAATGTTTTGGATTTCACATGATTCAATTATTTAATATGTATCATCATTGTAACCTTACATTGTTAAATATATTTATATTTATAACCCTTTGAGTGCCAAAGTTGATCGAAAAATGTATGTGTACGAAAAGTGTCAAATTATGCGATCGCGTTCGAATGATTTAAGTATTATAATTACTTACATACTATCCAAATTGAAACGGGAAGAATGATCGTATTATGTAGCACTTAAGACGTTCTATGCCAATCCATTTTCGGTAAAAGTTGCACTTTTATTGAAATCGTTGTCCCCATAGTGTATGTACAACAAATTGATAAGTGTTAATATAAAGAAGTATGTACACTATTTGTAGTACATATAGTTTGAATGGAAAAGTTACGCGAAAATAGTGTGACATGGAAACCGTCAAGCGGTTAAAAGTATTTACAAATTGATCAATTTAAAACCAAATTATTTCTTTATCTAAAAAGAATGATATTTTAAAATAAATTGTTTGTATAAATATTGAATTAAAATTTAAGTTTAATTATAAGTAAATTGCAGGAAAGAGTGCATTAAGTTGAGTACTAAGTTCGTTTATTTATAAATGCAAGGTTCGTAGTAATTATTGAGGTTTTCGGGTATAAGCTGTAAATATTTCGACATATATTTCATCAAGATAACAGTTAGCTTTATTACGAATAAAAAAAGTCTATTCGATTTCTATCTCATTTGGGTTCAGTAGACTTCTTGCTGCAATAATGATACTAACTAAACGAAATGTCGGAATAATTATTCCAAAAGCTTATCTAACATGTTCTTCGAAAACTGTTCGATTGTTTCGGAAAATGTCCATCTCATGATTTCAATGGTTATGATAATTAAACATATCAAGTTAAGTTTTCTAAGGATGTATATGATTGTACATAATTTAGTAAGTACTTTTGTATGTAGTATGTATTTTGTAATAGATAAAGTCTTTCTAATCATGAGTGAGTGCAGTATTATTTTTGATATTTAATATTGCTTTATTTCTGGAAAGAGCAAAGTAGGTTTTTAAGAAATAAACAAAAATAAACATTTGTCACATATGGTAAGGATGTAGGTAGTAAGTTTATAAATAATTTCTATTTGAGGGAGTAAAAGCAAGTAAATAAAGCTCAATATTAATGAAATACCTATACTGGTTAAAAATGATATGACATCATAAAATTTTAAATATTTAACACAAATCATGGCAGTTTTTTGTATTAAAATTGAAGATCTGTAATTGAAATAATTAATTGGAAGGTAACAAATTATTTTGTACAGTGTTGACAAAGGAAAAATACTAATCTAAACTACAGTAACAATCTAAGAATGTATTTTTGATAAAATTGAAAAAGTAAGTTTATTATAATGTTTTATCAGAAAAGCAGACAATTACTACTGATAAATATTATGTATAAGTTAATTATAGGCAATGGAAAAAGAAAATTAGCTATCATTATTTTTTACTAGAATAATGTCACCAATGCAATTTGGTTGGAAATTATTATGTTTTGAATATGTATTTGCATAGAATTCTAAGAAAATATGTCCATATCATTTTATAATAGGAAGGGAAGTTTTACAGTGATAAAGTAAAGAAATGATATAATTGCAAGCGGTAAAAAGTGATAAAATAAAATGGTTTATACATCTTTTATTAGGCATGTTTATCTTGCAAGAAAACGAATGAATTTATTACTCAATTTAATGTATTTACAAAGGAAATGTATAAATAGATAAGTAAATACTTTTACCCAAGAAAGATAGGATAAGATATTTAAACAATTTTTTAAAAGTTATAATTATTTAGGGGAATATTTCTGAATGTGTGAAATATTTTTATAGGTTGTTTAAACAAGTAACACTAATTTTTACAGTAATAATTGTAATATTAACTACAGGCTCACAATTTTTTATAGATATACAAGCAAACATATTGAATATTTTTTCATTGTTATTATATTTTAAACAGTCAATTTATTTACAAAAATATTTGTTTAAACAAAGTAATCTTTTAATATGCTTGTATATCAAAATTATAAACTTGGAATTGTAAATTGTATCATTGTTATCCTTTTGTATTCTGTTTCAAATAAATTTGCATTGAATTAAATTTTTGTATCTTCTTTGGTTTCTACTTTTGTTGAATTGTGTATACTAATCAAAAAAGAAAATTCACATTACAGTAGCTTTAAAGGGGAAATAAATGTAAAACTAATGAAGTACAACTTTTTACAAAAGTACAAATAGTTTTATTAAAATATACATACATACATATATATATATATATATATATATATATATATATATATATATATATATGTATATATATATGATATATATATATATATTAGTTACAATCATTTTCATTGTGTATCTTGTATTAATCAGGAATTTCCAAATTTGTTAACTTTTTAGATGTGATAATCCTTTGTGAATAGTGCTCCAGAATAATGTTGAAATTTGCAGTAAAGATATTTTCGATTGTATAACTTTCTTTCTGATTCATTTGATAATAATTTGAAATTAATAGAGGTAAAAGTAATACATATAATAAATTAATACAATTAATATTATGCATGAATTTCCATCTCAACTTATGGTTAATGATATTAACATTACAAAGTGTTTTTAGTATGCTATCATTGACAGAGATAAATAGAATCTAAGTCTAATCGTAAAAGTCACAAAACTTTGTAATAGTAATCACATTACTTACAGATTGTTTTTCTCAATATCTCATAGATGATGAGCATTATTATTAACTAAAATCTCTATAATTCATGAGATTTACGTATTTTGAGTATTTGATTCAGAGCATTCTGTTGGAATAGTATTATTTAATAAGGACCGCCAGAGCTTGATGGTGGAGCGCCGTAGTTATCTGAAGGAGGTGATTGTGGTGGGGGTCCATATTCTGCATTTTGTTGTTCCTTCTGTAACATAAGAAAATTGCAGCACTTTATAACTTGTTTTAAGAAATTCCTGTATTTATGATAAATAAGTGTTTCATTGACTTTTAACAGTCATCTTTTTAATTTATCTAATATTTAATTATTATTTGCTTAATTATAGTGGATGTTTTTCTAATGCCACATGAGATTCTTTCCAAATAATTTTTCTTGATAATAAAATATTATATGTCAATTGTAATTAAATATGATAGAACATATTAATGATAAAAATTAATTTTGAAGAAGTGGTTCTTTAAAGTGGTGCTAATTTTTTTACATACATATCTTTGTATGTATTTATATACACCGCAAATTTGTGACCACAAATTCGATTCATAAAGTATGTAATATAATATTGTTTATTTTAATATTCCTTCATTATTAATGATTACGTCAATCAGCATTAAGTAGAAATCTTAATTAGATTCTTCAAATGCAGTTATTATAATAAATATTTATAATATCCAGAATTATATTTATTTAAAGTCACATTTTTGCTTGACGTTTACAATCATCAGCATAATTTTGCCTTAAATGTTTAAACTTTGTGTACTTTACCTGTGTCTTATATCGAATGAAATAGACTTCTGGTTTGCTGGGTTGCGTTGGTGCTTGAGTCGGAAGTACTACTTCTGGAGCCTCTTCCGGCTTCTTCACCAGTACGTAGATCAAAGTCTTTTCTTCATCTTGAGGCGGCAATGGTGGTAGGGCTGGTGCTGTTGGTGTTGGTGGAGTAGGTGCTTTTATAAACACGATTTTGTAATGTTTCTGTGGTGGTGCTGCTGGTGGTATGTATTTCGGTGGTTTGTATTCTGGCGTTTCCGGAGGTGGTACATGAACGTAAACATGTTTATGGACGACAGGTTGTTGTTGGGGTGGTCCATAGCGGTCCGGGGGGCCATAACTACCGCTTGAGAGACTAGCACCGCTCGATGGAGGGAAATATGAGCTAGGTGGTTCTGGTGCTGGTTTCGAGTATACTGTCGTAGAAGCTACCAATACTAGCATGGCCTAAAAAAATTTTCAACATCTCGAAGTTATTATAATGAAATTGAAGAGTAAGGGAAAAAAAACGAGGAATACCCATTTTTCTTGATTTTACATTTTGTAACATATTTTATTTGTGAGAATTGGAATTGCAGAACTATCAAATTGCAATGATTATAATGTTCAAAATGTTTCCGTAAAATAGTATTAGGAACTTGGTGTACAGATTAAAAATAGAAAATATTCACTTTGTATTAGAACAAAACATAATATTTTATTAATCATTCTTTCTTATGATGTCCAAATAAGGCACAAACCTCAATTTATGAACAATACAGTTAAATTCATTGAATATTGTTCCTTTTCTAGTAGACTAAAATATTAAAGTTTCATTTTTTTTGATAAAGCTGTTTTGTATCATCATGATTGTAATTCGAGAAGAAGAAAAGTGATGAAAGTTGGTATTTGACATACGTCATACGCACTTAATAAACATGAAGTTGTATAGTAATTTCGTTTAGTAATCACTATTTCAATTATTCTAAAGCTAAATTTATATCATGTTGCAACATTCATATATGTAAAAAGCATTTTCATCAAGTTAAAAATTGACCAGTATCGCCTATCTCTATTTCCTAATTTTGTAACCTTTTCATTTTATCTAGTTATAAAATGCATAATATTAAGTTTGCCTTGGAGAATTCGAAAGCCTAGTTACGTTTTGTATCATATTATTATCGTATCATATATTGTATCATATGTCATATCATATGTCAATTAATTAATAATTTCGATTTATTAAATCCAATAAATGTGTTTAAAGTAAATATAATGCTAATAAATGTAGAAGTCAGTAGTTGCAAATAACCACAATTAGCTTAATGGATTTGACTAAAGAGGACAGTTACATAGTATCAGCTGTAGACGTTTAATTCACATTTAATTACACTTTCCTTTTAGGAAAACAGTAGAAAAGCATTGACATCATTTTAAACCCGTTTTAAATGCACTATTCACTGATTACGATAGTTAAAATAGATTCCTATTCTTTCGTAGTTCGAATTCGTCTTGACGTCTACTACAATGTAATAAGAAAAATATATGGTCCTACTTAAGAAATCCAAGGTGAGCTTGGTTTCTTTACGAAAACAAACTATTTTCGAAATTTTTTATTATAGATATTTATTGTAAACTTGATACTGATAAATTAAAAATTTTTTTGTTACATAGTTGTAAATGTGTCATGTCAGACGGACCACCCTGCATTTATCGAAATATTAATGAATTTATAATGAATTATTGAAATCAAATGTAAGGTTTTTTAAATTTTACTTTTACACCAAAAAATATTTTGCTTTTACTTTTTGAAGAGATTAAATTCCTCAATTGAGTTAAGTAATAAAATTCTTTCAACAAGTATCAGGTAACAAGAAATGATAAAATAATTTATTTTCATGTAAGAAAGCGTAAATCTTAAAACATATGTAAGCTCTCATTCTATGGACTGCTAGTAAATTTGAATAAACAAGCATATTAAATTGGAAGTTAATATTATGCAGGAATTTGATTTACGTCTCTAGAATATATTACAGAGTTATCTAGAATTCGAAATACCAAATTAATTCTTTCACACCAAAAATTAAACGAAACATGAATTCTAATAAATGAAAATAAATTCAGTAGCAAAGATGATCAAACATGTTAACCAGAATCAGGTAATGGCGAAGTAAAGGATTTATGATTTAATTTGTTTTTAGAAATTAAGTAATTTGTCTTTATTAAGTATTGGTATTAACTGTTGGAATGAAACAGATTTTCTTTAGGAAAAGGGAGAAAAAAGAGAACAAAGACGGCGTAATTAAAGTGTCATACTAATTATTTCCAGTACAGTGACTAGATTTAAAAAAATTAGTAGTGCCTTTTACTTTTACTCTCGCGTCCTGGCTTTCGCTTTTCAAGTTTCCTCGCTCTGTTTTTTTCTTCTTTAAGCGGGAGAATCTATTGTATTGTTTCCTAAAAATCGTATAATTATCTTTTTATTGGCTGATTACGAAACTAGTTGAATAGCAAATTAATTAGTAGTAGATTTCATTGATTTCGTGAAAGTTTCTTCAATGGAACTCCCACGATGATTAAAACGTCAACATAAACCAGTATCATTAAATTAGAAGAATAATATGTTTCGGATAACGAAGTCAGCCAATTATCATATAAATAATATATGATTTTTCGTTTGACTCTTTTAATTAACTGAACAGTTTTCCATCACTTTATTTATTTTATCTCGACTGCTATATTTTGAAAAGTAAGTTTATAGAAACAATTACAGGAAGCTTCTCCCATCAGATATCTACGCTGTCGTGTTAATTTAGATAAATGTTTCTGGTCAAGAGTCAAGAGGTTTTGAGAAAAATGACTTCCAAAATATAAATTGTTATATTTTCAGTCTCAATGCAGAAACGGCTTCCTTATTTAATATGCATATAGATAAACTGTTTTCGTACTATCTGGTAGCAATGACGTTGCAGATATATGGCTTAACCTTTTCACTTAACCTACTATACTACGACACGTGAAACTTTCCTACTAGGACCCACTAGTTTCGACTCCAAGCACTTCTTATAAGCACAACTTTCAAACGACCTTTCTTATCCCGGTGTCTAAAGCAGGGTCTACTAGGTTATTAATTGATGAGTTCAACTAACAGCGGACCCAGGACGAAACTCTCTTTTCTCCTCATTCTTCTTACATCTCTCTCGCTCTTCAATTCCCACACAATAAAAATGTTTTATTCAGGTTAAACTCATTATTCTTTCGATTAAATATTTAGATCAGATGTTTATCAGAGATTATTTACAAAAGAAAAGATTTTGCTTTATTGTTAAATTGAATATTTCGTTAAATTTGTATATTATACTTTTGTTACCCTTTTTTTATTATGAACATTTAAACATTTAAATATCATTTTAATTATGCAATTCGTTTTATAGAATAAAGTATTATTAATTTGCAACTTTCATTATAGGATCTTGTGCAAGATTTTCCTATAAAAAGAATGTTGTGTAATCAAGTGATCACAAATGATATAAAGTGTATCTATGTACATAAATATATGCAGGGTATCTCATTTAATTGATCCACGTAGATATCTATCTTCTAAACTATAGTTCATTCCAAAAGTTCATAATGTATAATATATGTCATTTTACAATTATGTAAAATATTACGCACAGCACATAATATATTGTGTATAAACATTTGTCAAAACAATTAACGTATTGATTTTCGCAGTGGTCACTGGTCAATCCATGTTTTTTACCAAATTTCTTAGAATGATTAAAATAAGATAAATTTGTGAATGACTTAGATAATACTGTCAGAAAAGATTGTGCAAATATAATATACTATTTCGTTTTATAGTATCTATGCCCTACTTAATATTTCAGTTCATTTAACTTTAAGAAATAAACTTTGAACAATATTATAAGTGCAGTTACTATATTTACGTTTAATGTATGTTTTAATAAGTAAATATATTTAGAATGTATGTAAAATAATTATCGCTAAGATAAGAAAAGGTATATTGAGTAAACCAGCCCGCTGTGCCCAAAAACCATCTTGTAACAGACATAGAGTCTGGTATACAATAAAATATTATTATTATCCATATATTCATCAGTACGAGTATTATGTATGTACGCATATGGGCACGATGCCAAGTCTGTTCATATTAACCGATTTAACTGTAGAAATGAATGTGTTATATTCCTAGCTATTAAAAGAACTGATTTTTGTATGCATGTATGGATGTTTATGTTCAGGTCTAATTCTTGAATATTTTTGCGAAAACATTTGGGTGTTATTCCTGCTACTGATACGATTATTGGCGAAATTTTCATAATTGTTTGATGTCGTATTTTTGTTATTTCTTCTGTTAATAGCATATATCTTCCTATCTTTTCTTGGTATTTCTTTGTTAGGCTGTTGTCGTTGGGGATGCTAATTTCTATTAGGTATGTCGTTCTGTTCTTTTTACCTATTAGTGTTATATCTCATCTATTCTTCGTTATTGTATGATGTACCTGTATTGTTCTATGCCAATATAGCTTTACGTCATCGTTCTCTAATACTGTTTATAGTTTGTATCTATAGTATGGTTAATTTTCTATTGTGAATTTGTACTTTCGTGTTATGGATTTGTGAATGATTCCTGATGCTTGCTTATGTCTGTTTGTGTATAATGTGTTACTGCTATTAGTTTGCAGTCCCCTGTAGTGCGTTTTATGGTTTCTGATGTGAACTGTCGTTTGCTGTATTTATCATCTTCAATTCCTTCTTTCAATATGTATTTTCTGTGATTCCTGGTAACTTAGTAATGATCTGTCATTTGCTACATTTATCATCTTCGATTCCTTCTTCCAATATGTATTTTCTCAGATGGTTCTCATAAATTCTGCAATTTCTGGTTACAAATCTCCTTCTTCGAGCCATGCATATGTCAACTCAGCGCTTATAATATCTTGTTCCACGATATTTATACATTTTCCGTGCAATGGTTTTGTCTTACATCTTTCTGTTGTTTGTGTCTAGTTATTCTGGTGTATATCTAGCATATTTGTATTTAGATTTAACCGCATATATTGTGTATCTGTTTGTGTGACTGCTATGTGTATATCTGTTCCTTTTTGAAAAAATGCTGCAGGTGGTTTTATCTACTTATTATTATTTTATTTTAGTCTATTGTATTATACCGCAATTTCAGTTTATTTACTTCCACGCTAAAGTGTATAAAAATTCCTGTGACAGAATCTCTTTCATAAAGAAAAGACAAAGCAGATATAGCTAATGATGAGGAAATGATAAAATTGAAGATAAGGAACACTAACGGTTAACGTGATTATGTCATCGGTGTTGGCAGGGAACAATACAGAAATAGTTACGTCGACGAGAAAGATAACGAAACGGTCGTTGAGCACCAACACCGGCCGAGCAGCGAATAATGAAATTTCCTCGAAGATGTGGGAACTTACTGTTAGTTGTTGACGATCCAGCAGCGCCAAGATAGCGCGTGGGTGTCGGTTTGCGTAGTTTCTTCGAATTTCGTTGCGTACGACAGTAAAGGAAGAGCAGTTGCATAAGCGTAACAATTTAACGTGGTAGAAAATTGATTGCGAAACGGTCACGACTGCCTTATCGCTGCGTTTCTAGTATGTATGCACTTACAATGGCTCACGGAAGTATTTGAACACTCACGACAGAATTTTTTTTATGAATATATTAATTGCAGTAAAGAATACGGATCATACCTACTCTGGAACTAATTGTATTAATTATATTTGTATTACAGATAACATAAAGTGCATACGTGCAGGTGTTTGAGAAGGTCGGAACAAAATTTATACTACGCATTAGTGAGATTAAGCAGGTAAAAGGAATTCATAGAAATTTATGTACAAAAGTGCTTTGCTGAAGAGTCATGAGGGTTCAAAGATTACCGGGACAGTTTTCTTTGAGATTCGTTATGCAGAATCGTACACAGTATTATTTATGAGGTCATGTCAAACAGTTGATTTATGAAAATATGATAAAGACAGGAAACCAGCTTTGGGAATGTATTCAAAATGCATTTACCAATATCTCCATGACAGCAGGAATATTTGAAAGAGTCCGACAATCATTAGTTCGAATGAAAGTTTGAATTCTTGTAGAAGCAAGAAATTTCGAACATTTGTTGTGACTGCCAAAATAATTAATACAAATTTTTACTAACGCTTATATAAACTCTTCAGTAAAATATTTTCTGATATAAATTTATATGAACTTTTTTCATTTACTTAACCTTATTATCATGTAGTATAAGTTTTCAAATAAAAAAATTAAAATAAAAATCTTTTATAATGTAGATATTATGATACTATGGCAATATTGTAAATACTTGACTGTATCTACTTGTTACATTTATTGGGAAAATCTAGTAGCATTTGTTTTATTTAGCCTTATATTATAAGACACATATGATATAAGTAACAGTTTTATAATGAAATAACTAAAAAATAAAAGCTGTGATGACCATTCAATTTGTAGTAAATATGATATAAGTAACAGTTTTATAATGAAATAAATAGAAAATAAAAGCTGTGATGACCATTCAATTTGTAGTAAATAATAGTAGCAGTCCGAAAAAAAGTATAGCCTCATGAAAGTATTCAAATATTTATCACAGAATTTTTTAATGAATACATATATTACGTGCGTTATACGAAAATTTTGAAAATTCGTTACTGTAATGAAATACGACCATACTCATTATATATTATAGCAAAATGTATATAGAAATTACAAGACACTTATTATAAACATACGCCTTGAACAATTAGTATGCAACATGAATAGCAGTCTTAAACATGTAATTAGTACTAAAGATGGTAGTACTACCGGTCATACTATTGTGGCTTATTAATATATATATATAGTAATTAATTAACTGTTCAAATACTTCGTTGGTCTTTGCGAAGTGTATGCTGCCAATAAATATCCTGTAAGTCTTTTACGTAAATTATCAAATTCGTTTCTAATTTCGCTAATATAATCACGAAAGTCATGTCTCGTTACAGCGTTAAAGACGGTTATTTTGACTTACTGTGGCGAATAATGCCCGATCCAATGGATGTCACTAGATTATTTGTCTGCAAGTCACATCTGTTGTTGCATGTGCTTCATGGCGAATAAAAGAGCGACATTCGATCGTTATTTCAGTAGCTGACGTTTGTGTTCCGATATTTTCTACATCGTAAAGTAAAAATTTTGAAAATGAGCGAAAGAAAGATTCGCTTGTGTCATGTCATGCTCTACGAATTCCGGGAAGTTGTAACGGCGGAAATTGTCGTAAAAAAATATTTAGGACGTTTTCCAAGACCATGCACCACTTCTTTGTACAATAAAAAAGTTTCTCTGGAACTTCTTCAGTTGAAATTTATTTTCCGATAAATTAAGCAGAACGTCATCGTCTATTATTTTCCGCAATTTGTAGACCATAACACGATGCAATTGAATCTTTTCTTCGTTCATTTTCAATATCTTTTCTTATAATGTAAAAACTGTCAGAGAAAAAATGTCTGCTGTTGAAATAACACTTGAATATCGCTATTTTTATCCGCTATGAAGTTCACGCATGCAACAACAGATGTGACTTGCGGACAAATAATTTAGTGACATCTATTGGAATTGGGCACGAACTTTTGCACTAACCCAATATCTTGTAACCCTATGTCAATTTTTAGATTCATTTCAGAATTCACTAATATAATCACGAAGTCGTGTCTCGTTATAGTGCTAATGAGATATCAAAATGTTTTGTATAATACAGTGGGATCTGCGGTATCCGAAGATATATTATCGGAATGTTCTATCAACAAGATAATTGCAATACAAGCAATTTTCTGCTTATGTCTTTTAGTATTACATGTTCCTCTTACAATTTCATATCTTCTTTATTACTTTGGTACGAAGCTAATATTGTGCATGCTAATAATGTGTATATAGATATGTTATAAACGCGCGTATGACATCTAAGAAGCAATATATTGTATCGAGCGTTGAAGGGAAAGAAAAGATACTTCAAAATTTAAAAAAAGGTGTGAAAGTGTTGTAAAAATTACAAGAGTTTACAATGTTAGAAGATCTACGGTTAATGATATCAAGATACAAAAACAGAGAAAAATTTTAATAGAATTAAAAAATAAGTATTTGGACTTCATTATACGAGTGTAATGTTATACGATGTTTTGATAAATCAGCAATGAAGTGTGCTAGTTTTTAGATTTATATTATGTGAAAAGTTCTGAAATATGGATAAAAAAGGTTCCCAATTTTAAGTGCTCATATTGAAAAAAAAGAAGATTATAATGAAAGTAATGATAAAAATCTGTCCTATTTTAAAATGTTTATTGCATTAGAAAGGTAGAATGTAATTTAATACAATTGTAATAGTGAGCAATTTGGTCGGTACCTTTGACTTTTTTAAACTTCAATATGTTAAAAGGAACTATTTAAACAAACAAAGTATCACAAAGGAGTGTGATATTTTTCGAACAATTGTAATTGTGTGATATCACGAACAATTATAAGTACTTCTAATTTTACTGTAAAACTAAATCTAAATCTAATCTCAGTTTCATTATGTGAATGTTATTAAGTGAAAGACGTTAAATAATAAAAAGATAATTAAGAAATTTAATTCAATATTTATTAATAAAATAGTCGAATAATGAAAGAGTTACAAAATATATAACAAACAAAATTAAAAAATTCAACATGTGGTTTGCGTTAGGGTTAGAGTTAGGCTTAGCTCTAGTGGACGAATCGTGAAAAAAATTAACGAAATTTAATGCGGTTTATATTAGATTGAGATTAGCTTTAGTTAGTGTTAAAGTGAAATTAGAAATATTTACAATTCTTGCGTTACTTTGTTCCTGATATTTTGGTTGTTTAAATAATGTCCTTTTTAACATATTAAAGTTTGAAAAAAATTGGAGATACTGGCCAAATACTTACCACCACTGTTACTTCCATTGTTACCTTGTTTTTATATATTCTTTCATTATTATTATTATTTATTTATTTATTTTCTCCATCCATACCTTACAGTTTTTGGATAAATATTATAAACCGTTAATCTTACGAATCTCAAACCTTTAATCTAAAACGTAGAACCTGAAGTCTATATTTTCAAAACCTAGCTACCTAAGTTATAGTTACAACCGTAACGTATTCTTTATACTTGTTCTTGTAACTATTCTTTGATATGATACGGTGTTCGATATTTCATTTTTTACTTGAAGTCTTTCTATATTGAAAATGGTTTAGGGTATTTCTGTTATCAATTTTGAAAATGGTTCAGGATCATCAATAATGAAACGAGACGATAAAAACAGAACAGACAAATGTTAATTAGTTGTCATAAAAGGCAGATTATTTCGTAAAGTGTTATAATTAAGAAAAGGACCCGTGTTTCACTATCCGGAAATTCCTTCATTCAAACAGTCATTTCTCGCCCAAGTAATTCAGCTACTGCAAATTCTGCTGTATGCAGTATGTCCTGTTTAACTCGAAATGTTTAAATATCTGCAATAATACAAATGGTACGATAAACTGTATTAGACAACAGTTGTATGATATCGAAAGAGACATATTGTACTTTTATCTATTTGATCTTGCGACGACCTTGAAATATTGTGTGAAGATGGTATTAAATTTTTAAATGAATTGTTTATTATATATTAGTTATATATCCTTGTAGCTGGCGCTTGGACGTTTTCAAAACACTACAAACCCGTGTCTTTTGCATCATCCACTATCGAAATATGAACTCTAAAATTCGATATGCCATTAGCATTAGCGTTACCTAATATATACCATGGAAACGCATAAAGATGTTTTTCATAATGTTATTACTGACATTGCATTGCCGACACACGATTTCGCAGTTTTCTAATGTTTCCAAAAGTCGGTCAGTTGCGAGTGCCTTGTGATTGCAGTCACTTGTAGGTTAATTCCTTGTATTGTTCTGTGGAATTTTGAAGTTCACATTTTGATAATGGATGATACTAAAGTATTGTAGTATTTCGGTTATATATATAGTATTTATATTGTAGTATTTCGACAACATCTGAATGTCACCTATAAGAGTATGAAATAAAAAATGGAGGTATCCATTTATAAATTTTAATGTCACTTTTACGGGATGTTTCAAGATGATCGCAAAATAAAACAGATAAAAACACAGTATATCCCTTTTAATGTCAAACGATTTTTGCCTGAAAAGTTTTTTCGCATTATTTGTATTTACCGAGATATTTGACCGTTTTCAGTTAAGCAGAACATATTGTATATACGAAAAGCTTCTCAAATACTTTCGTGAACTACTGTACGTAGGTGCTTGCTTACGTACAGATTGATCACGTGAATACGTGGTCACATGCACGCGGAATACGCGATCAACTTTCATCGTGAAAACAATTCGGCTACTTTCGAACGGCGGACCAACTGCATCGTTGTACATTTTTGCTCTCCTTATTCGTACGTTCGAATGCTTGACATTGCATTGATGAGCTTTTTCTTTCGTGAACGTTTTATTGATCAGAACGAATTACAAGATTAGTTGTTCGTAAAGTTATATCGTCATTAGCGATACAACCGTGAAACGAAGTAATTACTTTAACGAAACAGGCTCTGTGTTTGAGAGTAAATTTATTTGCTTCTTTCCTTTTATTATTCTCAATGACGGAAAGGGTCTAAACATTTTTATTTCATTAAATTTTTAGTCTCATAAAATACACAGTTTTTAGTTTTTTACACACATCATAACTATTATAAGACAAATTTAAAAAGTTATAGTATAAGAGTTAATATCCTTGATTTAAAAATTTTGGTTATGGATTACCATCATAAGTGATAAAAATTTTTTTGTTTTTTTTGTTATCGGTAATCATCATCGACGATAGAAATTTAATTTTGGTTACTAGTAATACAAATGATCGGAATTTGTTTTGATTACCTTTTTCCAGGAAATGTTTAAAATAACCGATATTTTGGATCTCTGGTATTTTATCGATATTTTTTTTATTATCCCACCGGTCTACAGTTACATTGATGTGCGTTAATAAGAATATATACGTAAAGCAAAGAAACTTTTTAATAATCGGATCGTTTAATTTGAAAATGGTGTGTTTATTTTTTTGCAAAAATGGAGGGAACGAAAAATTTACATATGCTTTAATGTGAACTTTTTATTTATAAACAATCTATAATTTAAATTATAAGTTATTCGTTTGTTTTAATTAATTGAAATTTCGCTAATAAATGGAATTGCATAATTATTTACTTCGAAAGTGTTGTAAGTTCATTTTCTATAATTTGTATAATATTCGAGACACTAATGATCAAAAGCAAATGATATTGAAATTAATCAACAGTATTTTTTTGTTTCCTACTCTTATCTATAAAAGTAAATTGAAGCATAAAACATAAATTTTAAATAATTAAAATTTAATGAACCGTAATGGTCGAATTAATTCTAGAAAGAACTATTTGTATAATAAACAACTACTTACAACTACTCGCAGAGACGCGAACAAACCAAGTAGATCTTATGAGGATTTTTCAATCGATGGAAATATCGCTTTAATATCAACAAAAAAAGGAAGATGAACTTAGACCACTTTTAAAACAAACGGTCCAATTTATCGGTTAAAACAGACATCTACATTTTTATTTATGCTATACTGCCAGTGTAAACATCATACATGCTCATATGTTCTTAGTAAAGCTCATAACCTCAAAAGCTTTTATAACATAATAAACTAAATAAAATAAATTATAAAGTATAAATTTTTTTTTCTTTCACCGTTAAGACGGGGGGAAAATTTTGTTTCCGTACTAAAATGTATGTGAAGTATACGATTCTGGCCAAATCTCTGCTTTAAAATTAAGTGAAATCGTAAAATGTTGATGCATCGACGCCCACTAAAGAAACACGGCCACACTCGTTATGGAATTTAAGTATGAAATTTACTTCTCGATATCTTTTGTCCAAGACAGCTTGAACAAGGTAAACTAAGGAGCAGAAAAAGAGGCAATTTCATATGGGTATGGTTGTATATAAGTGATACATAGATATGTGAAACACATAGAGTAAAATTAACAAAATCCTCTGTTTTTAACAGTACGTATTTATTTTAATAATTTGCGATGTATTACGTATATACTATTCAAGTTGCATATGAATTAAATGTACATATCTCAAAATTAATTTTCTTTAGAACGAAGAATTTTATAGGTAAAGTTTGTTATTTATTTTTAGCTTGTTTCCTTAAAATCAATATTACTTCTAGAATTGCGCTAGATAGGCTAATATATGGTATACATTTAATTATAAACCAGAAAGATTTGGCAGTCGTATCAAATCACGAGTCTCTCGTTCGCGTTGATGATATTTGATTAATGTGTTAGTCAGCAATGCTTCCATCGAACACATCTTAAAAGACTACCCAACGTATAGTGAACTCAAATTAAAAATATATACAAAATATAAATAAAAACAGAAGGCAAATTATGAAAGCGAGACTGAAGATGATGTAAAGAGTATTCTCACTACTAATTAGAGCAATTTGCCTACAGTACTAAGAGATAGCATACCTTCATTTAGGATAATGCGATATTAATTACTAGTAATAAGGATGGAATAAGACTGAAAGAGATAATACAAATTTAATACTATATCAAAGAAATATTGTTACTTTTATGTTTAATTACATATTTTTGTAATATTATTAATTTTTTACTTATATTCATATTCCGCTTATTATCTAAGCTTGTAGTGAGCGAAAGTTTGACACAAGGATAATAATAACAAAAATAATAAAAAATAATGATAATACTAATTTCATATATTGAATATATCAAATATCTTTTATTTTTATGAGATGTTAATAATTATGATTATCCTTTTTTACGTATTATAATATTACATTATATATAAAGCATAA
Source organism: Bombus waltoni (assembly GCA_014737395.1). NCBI lineage: Eukaryota > Metazoa > Arthropoda > Insecta > Hymenoptera > Apidae > Bombus > Bombus waltoni. Next base: position 410,939 of record JACXII010000024.1, read on the forward strand.
ATGGAAACCCATAAAAAATAATTCTAGACTAAAACGGGTAAAAACGTATTACAATTGATACGGTTACTTTGATATAAGTTTCTTCTAGAACATTCTAATTCTCAGCAGATTTGGAGCAGAAAATGAGGCTGGCTGCTGAGTGTTAATCGCGAATTACCATAACTGGGATATTTTTTGCTCAGTTTCTTTTGATTCTATAAAATTACTGTCAAATAATTTTTGTTTTTTAAAATATTTTTATAATATTATCTGCTTTATTATACTTTCTTACTTATATTTGGAACCGCCTTATCACCTAAACTTGTAATAGGTAAAGGCCTAACACAATAATGATAATAATAATAATAATAATAATAATAATACATAATAATAAATAAAAATAAATAAAAAATTTTTTTGCTTTTTAGTCCACAGTATTTGTATTTCGTATTTGTATATATTCAAAATAGAAAGTTTTTAGATTAAACAGAAATGCAGCAACAGAGGATATAGTTAAAAATTTTGAGTACATATTAAAATATGTAATACTTCGAGTAAATAATCGAATAACTACTTTTACAATATTTTAGTTTTTACATTTAGCTTTACTATTTATCCCATTTTATCTTTATAAGTTGTATTTTCGTATTTTTTTGGAACTGTTAATTATTTAATTTAATACAAAGTTTTATGCGTATGGTTTGTTATACTTGACTAAGTGTACGTCTTGTGTTTGATTGTTTCTTTCTTTTTTACATCACTTGGTTGAAGTTTCTTCATTCTATATAATGATTCCAAACATAAATATCGAAGATTTGTTTAATTTCAAATGCTTTGTTGATAAATTTTATTTTTACAACGTTTTGTTACAATTGTTTCAGTTAAGTGAAATGAATTTATTCAACCGCAATATTTTTTAAATTTAATTTCTTTATTATTTTTTTGATATTTTGAGAATAACATGTAAGGGTAGCGAACTAGTTCCATAAGAGATCAAATTACACGAAGATGAGTCGTGAAGAACAGATCGCTGATTGCGGAAAAATGAGCAGCAACGAATTATTAAAAATATTACCTACTTTTTATTTTAGCTACTATCTTATTAGCTACTATCAGACATCATAACCGTTATAAGGCAAATTAAAAAGTTATGGTATAAAAGTAATATCTGCAATTAAAAAATTTTGGTTACGAATAACCATTATAAATGATTGAAATTTTTTTAATTACCGGTAAACATTATCAATGATGGGAATTTTATTTTGGTTACGAATAACTATTATCGATGACGGAAATTTAATTTTGCTTACCAGTAATCAATATAAATAAGCGGAATATTTTCTAGTTACCAGTAACCATTATCGATGGACCCAATTTTATGTTGGGTGTCGATAACCATTATCGACGGCAAAAATATTGTTTCGTTACATTAGGGTATTGCCAATTGTTGTTAACATTACTGATGATTAGTAGATATTTATTGACAGTTTGAAAAAAATTAATTATAAAACTTATATATTTTATTATGTCAAAAAATGGTATGAAAATAATATGTGAAACAAAGAATAAGGAAGAATAAAATATTGTATTACAATATTTTTATCCTATTCTTTGTTTTACATATTTTCATGTTGTTCTCATTGCTTAATAACATATATGAGTTTTATAATTAAGCTTTTATATGTTGTCAATGAATACTAATTATAGGTAATAACATAACAATTGACAGTAGTCAAATGTAAGCAGAAAATTTTTGTTGTCGATATTTGTTAAAGGTAACGAAAAAAATTGTTCACCATCGATAATAATTATCGGTAACCAAAATAAAATTCGGATTATCCATAATCCATTACTGGTAATCTAAAAAATATCCGATCATTTATATTGATTACTGGTAATCAAAATTAAATTCCATCATGGATAATAGCTCTTTGTAATCAGGACAATCGAAGATTAAGATTTTTTAAGCATTTCATTTCTTGAGAAATTTCTTTGAGATTTATTGATAACTGGCATCCATTAGAATTAAAATTAATTTTTACACAATGACATTTCTCCAAAAAATGTTCCTAAGATAACTGTTATTTTGGATCACTGGTTAGTACGCGTTGCCAAATAGAATCAAGAAATTATCCGAATTCGAACAGCTACTTTCACTGTATCCACTGTACTTATTGTATATTTCTCGGATATCGATACGATAAGTCTTTATACTATTATGAAGGAAATTCTGAAACATGTCGAAGAAATACTCAGAAGCACTTTGAAGAATTGAAACTTGCACGAGTTTATTTTTGGAATCATATTCTTTCGAGGGAGAATCGAGGAAAACACTTCTAATCGAAACAAAGACACGATCGAACGTGTTGAAAGCTCCAATCAAGTTTGAATGTGATCCAATAACGTTTTCAGAAAAATAAAAATTTCTTGCATTAAAGGTTACTGGAGTCAGATATTATAATTTTGTTTATCTTTATATATGTACATATAAGACAGGATATCTCACTTTAATCGATCCACGTAAATATCTGCTAAAGTATACACTATTCGAAAAGGTGTTTCAAATAAAATTTACTTTGTTTTTAGAGGGATATCTTGCGATGATCACAAATCTTGTTTAGGCGGATGCGCCTTCGAGATTTCAAGGTGACCGCTATTTTTTTTAAATAGAAATATACATTTTTCTATACACCATTCGATGCATTTCTTAATTCTCTGCGAAAAGATATTAAAGTACTTGCATTGAAAAATGATTAGTTTAAAAGATATTTCAACTTTAATCTTTTAAAACTTATCGTACGAAAGACAAGAAAAAATGGCAGCGCTTTATGTTTACGTTCTCCTTGTCTGCTGTGCACTCAATTCCATGAAATTAACATCGAAGTATATTTTAAACTATGCACTTTCAGATACAAATGCGTATCTTAATACTGTTTTGTAGAGAATCACAAATTGTATAATTCACATTAAAAAAAAGAAAAAAAAAGAAAAAGAAAGAAAAAATGAGCACCTCTTCGATCTCGAAAACGCCTGCACTTAGACAAATCTAGACATCATCGCGAGACATCCCCCTTGAAATGGAACAAGTTTTATTTGAAACGCTTTTTCGAATAACGTTTGACAGACATTTTCGTTGCTCGATAGAAACAACATTTGAAAGAATTTTTCACTAGATTTGTCAAGAGCGTGATAACATAATCGCTGTTGTTTCACAATTCCCATAAACTTTGCCCCCTCCTCTTTTTCTTTTTAGCCAATTTTTCTCGTTTAAACGGTTGACTTACAGAAAGGACGTGACATCTTGAAAATCGGAAATTCGGAAAGTTCGAAAAATCGGTAGAGGCGACAAAGTTAAAGAACTGACACGACGAAGGAATCGAACAACTCACCAGATAGATCAACATCGTTGTATTTCGCGGGGATCGAAGAGGGTACGAGGATGAAAGGTAGATGTCGCAAAGGAGAACGTCTTTCACCGACGATCTTTCACTGTTGTGCCGGCTGGATCGACACATTCGGACTTTTATACGAGCTGGAAGAGGGGAAAAGGAGCATCCTCGGTCCTCTTTCTTTTCTCATTCGATCATCGATCGGACGATCTTCGTTCAGGTGACTACGTAACCCTGATCTTATTATGGATTAACGGCATCCCTGGTTTTCGTCTTGGCCCGTCTAGAACGGTTTACGGAGGCGAAATTTACACCGGGAAATTTTTCGCTATTCAAACTGGTGTGATCGGAAGCGCGAACAAAAGATTTTCTTTAATTTACCGTGTGTTTTATTTTAATTAATTTAATAGAAACGCTTTCGCATGATCGTTATCTAACCGTGTCGAGATTCCAGAGAACCGATCGACGATATGTCCATTAATTTCATTTTTCAACGGTATTTTTCAGCTGCTCCGTTTCTTTGTTTATCGAGTGTAGATGTGAGAATGAAGTTTTGCAGATTTCTTTCACACGCGCCACGCGTATTTGTAAGCCAATTCTAACGAATATATTCGATAAATTTTTCTTCTTGACAAAGTTTTATTTATAGCAACTCGAGCAAAAATATCCTCGCGCATTCGTATAACAGCATTAAAAGAAACGAAAGCACAAATTACATTACTATTACGTAGTTACGTGTGTTTCCTGTAAACGGTAGGATAAAAACAACAGTCGACACAAATTAGGTTATGGAAAATTTGTGATTCTACTAAATACAGTTGCAGCCAATTTCGGCACACGTGTCTAGGTCACGCGCGCGTTCATGAATAATTGAGGTAAAAAGATTTTAGTTTTCAGCATGTATAAACCTGTGAATTTGGGAACGTTGAATATCGAACGAAAGAGGGAAAGGTCACGGCGTAAATTGATTGTATATAATTTTGTGGAACGAAAAAGGAAAAAAGTGCAAAACAGTTGAGTACAATTTTGGCAGTTGAGCCTCGCCGTCACGCTGCACTTGAAGAAAGTCTGAATGAAGGCGCAACAAGAGGGCGGTGTAGCGCGACGTTTAAATGCCTCGTGAAACGATATTGCATGAAGGAGATTTCGTATTGCAACGGATCATTCGGAGATTACAAGAAATCAAAGCTCGGTTACATCAAAGCCCGTTATTGAGTAAGCATCGCTGCTGCAAGGATATAGTGGATTAGGTTGCGCCGCTTTGTGCCGGCCAGAGAAAGATATCGAGGATTCCGTGAGTCACGTGGGACGCACTGGTCGACTCTCGGATCGTCGAATTGACGATTCGAATCTGGCGAGGTTATGGGAGAACGTCCTTGATATCGGCCTAAATTCCTGTGGACGCATTCAGGCATTTTCTCCGTAACGTAATTCCAGAGGCAAGTAGAGGCAAGCAGAGGAGACGGGCAAAACTGAAGACGAGCGAAAGTGTGCTCGGTATGGTGGCCCTCACGGTGAAAGTCAAACTAATTACGAGACGGGCACGGGCACGTAAGCTGCCCGGAGAGTTAGCGTTGCAAAACAATCCTCTTCGCTACGAATATTAACCCGGAACACCTGCCGCTTTCCACTGTCCGCACCAAATTCCTCCTCATTTTCAAGCCTCCTCCCCTCGTTCGTGATACTCTTTACTGGCTCAATCTTCATCTTCGCTCGGCTCATCGCCCTCTTTCTCTCATCTGTTAAATCTTTCGGTTCTTTCGCCTTGACCATACCCAGACCAATTAGAACTTATCGAATTTGTAAATAAAACGTTGCATCGCAGATTTTAGTTTCTTTAAGACTATAAATTTGTGTATATGGTAGCTCTCTCTTATCTGGTCTCGCCTTGACAAGAAAATACATTCCGTGTTACGTAATATATTAGTGGTTAACAGTCAATATATGGAAAGACTGTAATCTTTATATTCAGTTTTGAAATATATACATACGTATCAGGTATCCTAACAGTTATGATCAAAATGATTAAAAGTTGAACTATAAGAATTAGTAGATAAGTTTTTATTGTTTATAAGATTTTATTTTAGTTATCGATAACCATCTTCGGAGAGGAAAATTTCTTTTGATTACCGATAATCATGATAGATAAGAGAATTTTATTCTGGTTGTCGATAACCGTTACATATGAGAAAATTTTTTTTTGGTTATTGATAACCATTATCCGTGGCAGATTTTCTTTTTTGACCATGAATAACCATTATTTGTAACGAAATGTGTTCTGGTCCTTGACATATGCATACAAAAATGACCAGATCTTCTTCAAAATATGATAGATGAATTATAATGTCTGATAGAAATTGTAAAAAAATTTGGTGTCTAAAAAATTATGTATGTTTTCTTGTAGGGCTGTGCACAAAAAGTTGGAGAAAAAAATTGCCTGTGTTATTAAATATTAGGTATACAGAGGAAGTAAGAAACATATCCCATTTTGTACAAGAAATCATAAAAATAAGAAAATTAATGCTAATTGAATCATAATAAAAATTAAGTTACTATATTGCACTATGTATGCACGTATATTCGGTATATATATGAATATATGTGATGTGTGTGGATATACAATATATGTATCATATATTAGTAACCTTCTTTGTAATAGGCTGTCAGCCTGAAGTACAACTAAATATACTTTAGTATACTTTAAAAAGTATACTTTACTATATGTACCAATTTTTTCTCATACTGCTCATTGTTTATTTAAACAATTTTGTGACTTGTATATTTTTTTAATATCAATTGTTTCAAGAAATTAATTTGAATTAGAAGAGGGAATAAAAATTGTTCATCTTCTTATACATGTAAATATTTAGTAAACTAGCAAAATATTATATTTATACGACTTTTTTAAATTAATGAATCATGTGAATATCTGTCATAATTCATTTAGGTATTTAAGTATTTGACTAGAAACTCAGTACTACAGGAATTGGTTAAAGCCAATAAGAGGTTTTAGAAGGAATATTTGATAATCCATATATTGATCCATATATTTTAATTTACAATCAGTATTATTAGACTGCGGATGCATCTTTGAAAAATTTTGTATATGCAAAAATGTACAAAATGCAAGTACGTAATATGCAAAAATATACAAAATATTTAAAAATACTTATTATCATAGTTATAGGGCAACACAAATCTCTGTTTAGGTTATGCGTTTTTAGTTGTGTTCATAAAAATATGAATTTGCATAAGTCTGCAGTGTAGTGATCGCATATTGGAAATAACAAATGTTAAACTAAATATTAAACCAACTAGAGGTTACTCAAGATTTGTTGAAGTAATTTCATAGAAATGATGAAGTTAGATTTGTTTCCTCGAATATTCGATTTCGTATGGCGATATTAGTGATTGCACATTAATAAACTTATTATTAAAATTTGTTTTATTCGAACAAATTTACGGACCATAAAGTCACGTATAATATAAAATGTCGTAACATATTCAAGTACTTCAAGATTACGAAAATTCTTTAAATTGATTAATCGATTAATTGGTTAATGAAATTAGATGATTTTCATCATATTGGTTCGTTCATTGAAGGAGGACAAATGTAACGTCAACACTCTTTACGTATATACACATACACAAATATTAAAACTTTGAACTAATATGATGATTCTAAATCGTCTCGTCTCTTGCAGTTTCTAATATTTTTTAAATTTTAATCTTCAATTAATATTGTTGAGCCGTACGTGACCCGCAAGAGTTTAGGCCAAATTATCCAATTTTTAAATATTTTCTTTGACTTCACAGTCGTGAATTGCTTGACAACTCTTTTAAAATTAGCAAACCGTGTAATTTAACAAATTTAAATTATTTAAACTTTACGCTTCATACTTTGATCTACTTTCCTTTATAAATAAGAACGGGAAAGACAAAACACTTTTGTTTAATTCCAATATCATTTGTATTTCATTACCGGTGGCCTCGCTGTTTGGACACACTACGGGATGGACTTGCAGCACTTTTAAAATAGATGCTTATGCAATTTCATTTATTAACGAAATTTCAATCGATAGAAACAAACGGATGTTTTGCGACTTAAACTATAAATTATTTATGAACGAAAAGTTCATTTTTAGAAGAATACATAAATTTCTCGTTTGATCAATTCTTTCAAAAAATTGACTTGCGCCACATTCAAAATAAACGGTCCATATACCGGGTGGTCCATCTAACTTCATCATCTGGAATATCTCGTTTGTCGTCGATAATATTAAAAAATGTTTAAAATAGAAGTTGAATAGTTTCGAGGGGGGGGGGGACATAATTTGACATGATTAGTTTTTCCGTAGGTGAACACTTAGGGGACATATGAAAGTCACTGATTCTTTTTTTATATTATTATTACGCTTGCGTTATGGTTTTCTATTTGCAAAGGAGTGAAAATAAATTAGCGCATCGATGCAAACGCATATATAAATAGAAACATCGAAGAAGGCAATGCGCTAGTTACGGTAGAGGGGAAAGCGTTAGTATGCTGATTATGCCAAGTATTTTAACGCCATTCACAGCACGTCGAAGAATAGTGATTACTTCATGTTTGGTTATTTAACTGTTTGACACGAATCTGTGATTTGTTCGTTTAATATCTCGTTTGTTATCCCTGTAAAATGCTCAAATATTTCTTATGTAACGTAAATATAAGATATGTATCTAAGATGTAATAGAATTGTACACTGGTATAATATTAAATAGATTTATATCAAAAACAAATTATTGCAAATTTTCCTTCAAAATATACCAAAAGAATTTCTATGTAGTTTACTCAAGCAATGATCAAATATCGCTACAAGTACAAATATCGTTACAGTTATCGTATGGGATAACTTTCGAACAATGAATATTTTTTTTGTCTTTATTGGTTTCCTTACAGAATTACAACGTCTCGTTTCTATACACGTATTACAGGCGATACTCGCTGCAATATAAAAAAATTAGTAAAATAAATGAATAAATATGTAATTTACATATATAATCTATATAATCTCATATGTATGAATAAATATATACATCCACAATCATACATACAAACCTACGTATACATCCAGCCATAATTCAAACATACATATACATCCATAACCTTAACCTGATTCTAATCGAATTCTTAATCCTACTCAACCTGCAATTAATATATCACTAATCAACCATGCTACTTAGAAAATGAATGTTTTGATCACTCGTTACTTTATAAGTTTGTAGTAACAATTTCCAATATCCAAAAATTCGATTTTCAACGTAATATGTACAGTTACTCGCATAACTGGTCAAACAGCCTTTAAAACGGACTCGATCTTTTTTTGAGGAAATAGAATGATTAGTTTATTGGATGATGCGTAAGATACTTTTGAAAAAATTGCAAACAATAAAGATTGCTTTTGCAACTTCTTTATCTAGGTCTGTAATGAAAATTTGAACAACACATTTTGGAGATTCAGGTCACTTATACAGGGTCTTCATTCTAGCAGTATCCACCATTTTGATGGCATTTCCTATGATTTAACGAAAAAATACTTGAGACGGAAGTTAATCAGTCTCGATTTGGCTACAAACTTAGCAATAAAAAATTTTTTCAAAAATTTGCTTCTTCAATAAAAGAACAAGGTCACCTTGGTTTTTGTAAATAGCATTATGTATTTTTTACTAATATAGTTGTAGCTGACTTTAAGATGAATTCAACGATCTATTACAGAAATGCATGAAGTGTTCAGCATGTATACAACTGATGTGAGTCTACAGAAATGTATTGTTCAAATTTTCATTACAGGCTCAGGTAACAAAGATGTAAAACGAGACCGTTACTGTTTTTTTCGGGATTCCGATTAATTGCGATTTTTTCGAAAATTTTTTACACGACATTTTGTAAACTAATCCCTTTCACTTCTAAGAAAAATATTCCTAAAAAAATACAGTAACTTCTAGTATTTATATCTAAGATGTAGATTAGCCAACATTTCTGTTTTGTTTTTGAAGACGTATTTGAGAATGTTGAATCGTTGTATCGTACTGTACGTAAGAGGAAAGAATAATAGAAAATCTATTTAGTTGGGAGTTCCTATCGTAGTTAGTTGGTTAATTGTTGATTTGGAAAGGATTCATGTTACTTAACCCAATGCTTCCTCGTTGGCAAATGCCAGAAGAAACTCCATTAAACTGGTTACCTAATATTATTGGTCCACAAATTGATAGGGATAAAGAATGTTCACAAGGAAGCCTTTGCTTTTGTGTTATATAACTTAGTAAGTGTTGCTTCGGTTTTCTTGAACGAAGAAAATAATCTGAAAACGATACGGGTAATCTTCACGACGATACCAAACACTCTATACGGATGTAGTGAAAGAAGTTTAGGGAAAATTACACAAAAAAATTGTAGGATTGAATGATAACAATTAAATAAAAAAATTAATTTTCCTCTGAAATATTTTAAATTAAAAAAGCTGTACATTGTACAAGCAAGATATTGTATTTTCAACATTTTATTTTGTATCCAATTGTATTTCGGAGAATACGAAATTTTGATTCTACGTATGGTAATTATTGTACGCAAAGTCTGACGCAAAGAAAATTGAACAGACAAAATTGTAAGAATAATTAAGGCAGTCACATAGTATGAAACAAATGAAGACATGAGAAAATCGCTGAATATTAGTGTTACAAGTGAGATACGAAAACACGCTTTAGATTATAAATATTGATAATCGATAATCACACTAATAAAACGGCAATTACTATACACGGCAATAGCTATACACCCATTAATAGAAGATTTGAAATATGAAGAAATGAAATACAACGAAATATTACGAAAAATCTATTAATTATATATGTTATTTTTTATTTTTATTTATTAGTACTTAGTCTTTGCCTTTCGGCTTTGGACGTACTTCTGGCTTTACATTCCTTGCTCGCTTACATTTTTATCAGTCTTACTATTCTACAATGGTTTATCTTATTGCTTCCTCCCTTTGCCTAACTAAACTTACTTTATCTATCTCTCTGTTCTTAAATCTACTCCTTATCTACTGTAATCTTCTTCTTACACTCTATACTATAAATTATTTCTTACGCTCTATTCTATGATCTATTATCTACCGCTATTGCAACTTTTATACTTTGGTTCCTTTCTGTGCTTCTTGCTTTCGTTCCTCCCCTCCTTGTATTGCACTTCTCCTTTCTAATATTTTCTTTAGTTCCGTCAGCCCTTCCCCCGTCTCCTTTAGTATTATTTCCATGCCCTTTGGTCCTCCTGTTATTTCGCACTCTTCTATCACGTGTCTCAGGTCTTCTTCTTTTCTTTCGCATAATCTACATCTTCTCTCCCCTTCTTCTTTCCAGTATTCCCTTGCTCTCGTCTCATTTCCACATCTGAATCTCGCAATAATTTTTCTCTCCTTCCACTTCATCCTCCCTTCTAGGAATTTTGGCATCTCTTCTTTGGTGATTTCCCTGTAATGTCTATTGTATTTTGATTCCCATATTTTTCTTGTCCTCTCTTCGTCTTCTACTGTCATCCTTTCCTGTTCTTCTCTCGTTTCCGTCTGTGTTCTTTTCTCTCTCACCTCTTCTAGCCTCTTCTTTCTTTTTCTTGCTCTTTTCCCTTCTTGTCCGTCACCCCAGTTTCTCTCTCTTTCCCTTATGCACTCCTTTACTAGTTCTTTTCCTGAATCTATAGCTTTCTTCTCGTATCTTGCTGCTCTTTTTAGTGCCTTTTCCTTGATATCTGTTAGTTTGCACTCTTCTGTCAGTATGTAGTTCGGTGTCGTCATGTCTAGTCCCAGTGTCCATTTCACGTACTTCCTCTGTATGCTATCCAGCCTTTCCTTCATGTTCCAGCCCCATATCTCTCCTTCGAACAGTGCCACGCTCTCTACCAGCGCTCCGAACATCTTCATTCTCCTCTTGTAATCTTGTTTGAATATTCTTTCCCCCAAGCTCCATGTTTTCTTCATTGCTATTGTTGATCTCTTTCTCCTTTCTTGTATATGTTTCTCGTCGCTTCTGTTTTTCTGCACTGTGTACCCTAGGTATCTTATCTCGTCCACTTCCTCCATTTCCTGTTCTTCCCATTTCCACTTTTTCTGTCTTTTCTTATTCTTTCTTCTTTCAAACACTACAATCTTGGTCTTTTCCGCACCTAGTTCCAAATCTGAGTCCTTTAAAAATTTTTCTAGTCTCTTCAACATTTCCTTTAACTCCTCCTTTCTATCTGCTATCAGCACTATATCGTCTGCGTAAGTTATCGACCATATCTTCTTTCCTCCTACCACTATGCCTCCAGCTTGACCTTTCCTTAATTCCTTTTCCAGCTCCGCCATGTAGATGTTGAACAGCGTTGGATTCAGCGGGCACCCTTGTCTGACTCCCCTCACTGTCCAAAATTCTTTTGTGCGTCTGGTTTTTATCACGTTCTTCGTTTCCGCGTACACTTCCATTATCCTTCTGATTAGCTTTTCCTTAATCCCCATTTTTACCATTTTCTCCTCTAATTTCTCTCTGTTCAACCGGTCAAACGCCGCTTTAGATCCGCAAAGCAGGCGTATAGTTTCCCTCTTTCCTTTCCCAGTTGTCTGTCTATAATGTGATTCAGCACAAATGCTGCGTCTATCACCCCTCTTCCTTTTCTAAACCCGAATTGGCTCTCTTCCAGTTTGGAATCCGTCTCTGCCTTCAGTTGTTCGTCCAGTATCCCCGTGCAGATTTTGTATGCCGTGTCCAGTAAGGTTATTCCTCTGTAGTTACAGAGGATCTCGCTATTCTCTTGTCCCCCCTCTTGTATATCGGGTATATCACTCCCTTTTTCCAGTCCTCTGGTATTCCGCCTTCATTCCATATTTTCCTTAGCATGTCCCATAACGCTTCCCCCACTTCTTTTGGGGCATACTTCCAAATTTCATTTTCTATCCCGTCTTCTCCCGTTGCTTTCTTCTCCTTCAGTTTTCTTAGTTGGTATATCACCTCTTCCTTCTCTATATTGTCGTCACTCTCTTCTGTTGTTTCTTCTTCTGCTCGTTGTTCCTCCGTTTCTTTATCCTCTTTGTTCTCTCTTCCTTCTAACGTTTCCATAAAGTGGTTCCTTCATTCCTCTTCACTTATTTCTTCTTCTATACCTTCTCTTCTTTTTCTATATTTATTTATGTAGTTCCACACTTCTTGTTCTGTTTTGATCTTCTTGATTTTCTCCATTTCTTCTTCTTCGTGTTTTTCCTTCCTTTGTTTGCATCACTGTTTAAATGTCTTTCTTTCTGCTATGATGTCTTCTCTGCTGCACTTCCCTTTCATGAACTTTGCCACCTTCCTTCTCAATTCCCTTTTCTTCTCTTTCCATTCCTTGTCGTGCCACCTCTTCTCTCCCATTTCCCAATTCCTTATCTTCACTTTCTTCTTTGACATTACTTCGTTTATCTTCTTTTTTTATCTCTGTCCACATTTCCTCTACCGTTCTTCCCTCGCAGGTCCAGTCTTTGCACCCTTCCAAGTACCTTTCCACGCTTTCGTTTGTCCATTCTCTGATCTCTTTCTCTCTCTTTTTCTCTCTTTTCCCCGCTTTCTTGTAACTCCGGTTCTCTATCTCTATTTCTAACGGCATGTGGTCCGACTCTGTTCTTTTACCTACTCTCATGTCAGTTATTTCTTCTGTCGCCTTCTGGTTACCGATTACATAGTCTATTACCGAGTTTCCTCTCTCCCCAATGTAGGTCCACTCCCCTCCTTCTTTGTCTCTTCCGTTGATTATTGTCCATCCTCTCTCTTCCAGATACCTTAGCAGTGTTCTTCCTTCCATGTTTATCGTCTTGTTTTTTGAACGTCTGTTCTTTTCTTTCCCTAATTCTTCATCTATAGGCCCTCCCTCTTCTCCTGTTCTTGCGTTCCAGTCTCCGCTAATTATCATCACTTCTTCTTCTCTGTCGTCCACGCTCTCCTCTATTTCTTTCCATGTCGCCTTTGTGTCTTGATTATACACTACTAATATTCAGTACGTCTTATTATTGTATGTTACTTTCCTCTCTATTATATTATCGCTTATCTCTTTATATTCTATTTCTTTTATTTCCTTCTTTATCCCTGTTATTATTCACCCTTTAGCTTTTTCTTTCTTTCTTACCCTCCTAGCTGCCCTGCATTTCCACTCAAAGTCTTTGGGTAGCCTATGTTTTATTTTCTTTCATTTGTCTTTTTCTAACCATGTTTCTGTAAGTCCTATCACATATTAATTATATATGTATTATATACACTATAAATATACTATATACAACGCAATTGATTATAGTATGTACAATGTATTATACAAAGAGGTGTGGGAGTGAATGGTACGTGAAAGAATGAGTATGAAGGAGTGAGAGTATGTAAAGCATATAAATAGTTTCTAATATCATACAGACAAAGTGTAACTATAAATAGAATCTATAAAAAGACGAAGAAAAATTATTCCATGATATAAACATCAGAAACAAATTATTTGGGAAATAAACAGATATGTAATTGGCAAGTAAGTACAGAAAGCTTCATTGTTGATGTTCATGCAATGTATCTGTGCAAGGGTCCTATCCAATAGAAAGACTCGAAGCATTAGCAATTTCGCTAAGAATAATTGTAGAACAGGAACACATGCAAATAGCAGCAAGAGGGGATTTCGTCTCTTTAATTGGCAGGCTGAGCCAAATAGACAAAGAGATCATCACAGAGCCAAGGCTTAATGCTAATAGACACTCGAAAGATAAAACAAGCATAAAAAATGGCATACTTCTCTGCGAATTAATGGAAGAAATAGGAATGATCTAATTGAATCGCATTGAATGTTCGTTTGATGCTTAGGAACACAACATATTTTTAAATGCTAGAGGCGCAAGACTCTGAAAAAGTGTGTCAAATTTCATTCCCAAATGTTCATTAGTTTTTGCAAGAAGTTTTGTAATACGTAAAAAGGATTCTTCGTAGCACGGAGTCATTCCCACTATGAAAAGGAGATTCCCCTGACGCCCCGAGAAGCTCGACGACCCGCCGCGACTAGGTAGTGTAACATATCAGATATTACCGAAAAAATGTATCTAGGTACCAATTTAAAAGCGAAAGTTATTTTATTTTTGATTTTTTGAAAATTAAGCTTTTACCAACGTATTTATGAGATCTTTCCGATTAAAATGAATAGGCAAATATACTCCAAATTATATCGTGTTTGGTGTCATTAAAATTAGGAAGATGTAAGAAACACGTTGGTGAAAGTTTTATTGACAACAAATCAAAAACAAAAAAGTTTGATTTTTAAGTTAAAGGTCTTACCTTATCGCGAGTATTTAATATTTGTCGATCGCTTCTATTCTCTATCCCTCTTTCTCTTTTACACGCATTGTTCTTTTCTACGTTCGATACGTCTCAGTTTCGAAAGATAGATTTATCTAGTATTATAAAAAAACGCAACAATCATTGCTTAATACTTACTTAATAATAATATTATTTAATAATAACAAAATAATTCAATTAATATATACTCACACGGTAGGAGTATTTTAGCATTTTGATGATATCTTTGGATATACAATGAAAAAATTACATTTTACAATTACATTTTTCTTTATTGAACATTTCTTACCAACTACAGAGGTAGTAGCAAGCAATATTACTTAATCCGAGATCGGCAATTGATAAGGTAACAACGCAACAGTAAAACTTGTTATTGCTCCTCTTTTTATGAAACTTTCATCAACATGTCCGTGATATTTTTCTAATTAAAATTACACGAAACACGACAACATTGTAAGCGAATTTCAATTATATTTGCGTGAAAAAATTGATAGGAATATTAAATTTTCGTAAAAATTTTGATTTTCTACTAAAATGAAATTTTTGCTACCAATATTATATTTAATTATATTTTTTAAAATAATGTTTTTAATAGGGAGTTCTAATTGGTTATTTTTTAAATTTTCGCTGACAGATTTCGTATCTCCCTTTCATCTTTTACAATCGTTCTGTTTATTCGTCATTCTTTCGCTGGATATCAAATGAGAAGTTTCGTCTGGTGTCAATATAATGTGAAATGTTCATCTTAATATAGTTCTTCTAATTCTGACAAGATTAAGATTCATAGAATTAATAAATTTGAGTCAGTAATTAAAGTAAAATGGATAAAGAGCGTGGCTAGTTGCACCAGTTAATTAAGTGGTTACACAAATTAGTCGTCACATCTTCATGTTCTTACATTCTGCCTATAGTCAATTGGTTTTTCTGTTTTTATCATTCTTGTAAACGAACATGCGTGCAAAATAAATACCAGAGATGGGTACATTCCGTCAAAAATATTATTCACTGTTCATCAACTAGTGAATTTACTATTAAAAAATTGATATTTTGGTTTCACTATAATAGACATATTATCAGGAAGAAAGTAAATTCAATGTTAACTCTAAAATACTATAGTGTAAGGAAAATATATTAAAATTATTGCGCTATTCTACTGATCCATTATCGTTTTAAAGGGGATATTCTCTATAAATAATACAGTAAACAATTTTTCTTCCTTTGACAACTTACAATTAATGTAATTATTACGCGATTTTGTTATTCTTGTATGTGTCTATTGGATAGAAAAGTAGATATGAACTTTTTCGTAGCACAATTAGATAGGTTCTTGTAGAATGGAAATTAATAGGTTTTTGTCCATGTTACAGTGTGCATTATAGGTTCTTGTATGTGCTAGCGTTTACAACCTTTAGCACTTGGCCGCATGGTGCAGCACTAGTCTGTGAACAACTAGAACCATAAGCGTGGGCAACCCCCATTTCTTTTCAAGAGAAGCTTATTTTAAAGAACAAACGCTGAATTTTAAACTTCAGCTATGATTCGAAGGGCAAAAAAATTAAGGACCTGCAAACATACAAACGTGAAGACTATATCCAATTCTAACTGCTAACACACATGATAAGGAACATAGCGCAGCTTAGACTAGCTGGGAGGGATGAGGTTAACTCAAATAGTAGAAATAATATATTCCATAAGATTAGGCAAAAGGTTTAGTGCACGATATGTAATAACTAGGAATTGGGAACCAAGGAACATATGTATCGGTGATTATGAAAGTGATCCAAGTCTTACTTTTTCGTTCCGAGATATTTAAAGTTTTGTACCTGTTGCGTAAACTGATTTCTGTTTAACGACACAAAAACCAACTCGATCCAACGGTTCAATTTTTGCTATTTTGCAAGGATGTTATCAGATTATTGTAATGTAAATAGATGCAGTGGAAAATAAGCGAGAAACTTTTTCTTTAGTAAGTTAGTGTTAAGGATGTTATAAGAGTAGAATATAAAACAAATCTCTGTACCTACCGAGCTGGGGTCGCAATAGGTGACTATAATTATTGTTGTTTTTTCCTAATTGGATACTTAAGGTCACATTATTTATTATCATGAATTCTACATATTTCTCGCATATTGTTTTATATCTTCCTTAACTAATAATATGAGGTTATGAACCATGTAATTAATCTGTTTTTGTTGTCCAAAGATTTAAAACATTTTGCTCTTCTGTCCAGAAATTTTCCAAATGGATAATTGCTGAGCTAAGGTGATCAGAAGATATAATAACAGCCTGTTAGTTGTATGTCTGTGTTATGTCTCTGTCATTAAATATTTCCTTCTTCACTGTTGGTATTTGTAAAGCTTTTTTTCATGCATTGAGCGAAAAAGAAAGTAGCTTCGAATTCATTTAAGCAAAATATAGTTTACAAACTCATAATCAAAAACTCTGGTCAATGAGATAATCGAAATTAAATGCGGAGGAGAAATCCACTATCTGCAGAAACATAATGCTAATTCTAAGTGAAATAAATTGGCCCATTTTACGTTTAATGACTACAATCATTAATCTTGTTGATTGATACCAATTGTATAGACTTAAAAATTGTTCTCTTCGATTCGATAATACGAACATATAGTACATAACCTTCATGACATAGCAAAAAATATTTCAAGTGCCTAATTACAAATATTGACTGTTATGTAACGTAGAATTGAAAAAAGATATTTTTTAGCTTTCTAAAAATAAAAATTTAAGTCTTTAATAGATGAAGCAATAATTTTGATATTTTTTACTCTTCCAACATTGAGATAGCGTAATCGGGAAATATCAAACGAGCAAAAGTCTCTTCCTTGAAAAATGTTTGTTTATTCCAAAGAAAATAAAATAAACAGTGTTTAAAATTTGGTACTTGAAACGAATGAAAAATTGATTATCCAATTAAGTGTTTCTAAAAGCATTGTACATATGTAAGCGAATGTGGGGTTAGATGGACGATGGGGTGATGTAGGTTTTTGAAAAAATTTTATAACGTCACATTTTCTGAATACAAACTTTTAAATAGCTAATTTTGAAAAAATAGTAGATGGATTTAAAAAAAGTTCTGGAAGCCAGGAAAAGCTATTTAAATAAAAATATTTTTATGGGTATGAAAGTCAATTTTGATGACTTTTTAACTACGAAAAAAGATAGACAATTTATCTATTATTTGAGACATTTTAAATACTTTTATGAAACTTCCTAATATTTTTACTTTATTTTGCATACAAGCTTTTTGTGTTTTCCCTTCATTTAAAGATTTTTTTTTTTTTAGAAAAGAATGACTTTGAAAAATGATTAATTTAAAAGATACTTTATCTTTGATTTTGTAAGATGTATCCTATAAAAAACAAGAAAAGATAAGGCAGTGCTTTTATGTGTATATTTCTCTTTTTTTCATATATTCAATTTGGTGAAATTGACATTGAAATATATTTTAAACTAAGCATTTACAGATACAAGTACCTTAATCATATACTACTTTTCCTAATAATATTTTTCCTGTAGACAATTAAAAAATGTATTGAATGGTGTGTGAAAGATGTATAGCTAAAAAAGGCAAAGATCAACTTAAGATCTCGAGGACGCCTCCACCTAGATAAATCTAGTGGTCACCATAAGACGTTCTCCTTTAAACAGACCAAGTTTCATTTGAAATACTTTTTAATAGACAATAATAATAATACTTATAGTTGAAGAGATATTTGTGTGTATCAATCAAAATGAGACACGCTGTATAAAAGAGAATAATATACTTACAAAATAGTACCCTATTTTGTCCCATGCCCCTCTATACATATGTACATATGTATATATATATAGCAAAGGTGCAATTTTCAGTATGAATTTAGCCAAAATCCAACTTCAGATCAAAAAAGAAATCTCGAAATGTATCTGCATATAGTCTGCTGTCATAGGAGTCGTTATTTCTTTGTATAAACATATAATAAATAAACAGATTAATAGTAATAGAAAATATTATACTTAATTTAATAAATAAAGTTGTAATCAATAAAAATGGATAAGAAGGAGGATGAGAAAAAGGAAGAGGATCCGCGATTGGAATATATGTTTAATTATCTTGCGTATTCGAGAAAATTAAAAGCCGACAGATGGATGAAAATGCTATCCAATGCGGATTTCAAGGTAACTTGAATACGTTTAAAATGGTCTGATAGAAGTGCTATCATAGAAATCAATTTATTTTTCGAATAAAGATAAACAAAAATGTTGCATAATTCGATAAAGCTTTGATCTTGATCTTTTACAACGCCATTTTATCTGCAAGATATTCAGAAGATTATATCCCGATACCGTAACTATTATAAAACAAATTTTTTATGTTATGGTGTAATATCTTCAATTAAAGAAACTTTGGTTGCGAATAATCATTATAAATGATTAACATTTTTCTGATTACTGGTAATCGTTATCGACGACGGAAATTTTATTTTGGTTACGAATAAACATTACTGATGATAGAAGTTTAACTTTGGAAGTAACCAATATAAATGAGCTGAATTTGTTTGGTTACCAATAACTATTATCGATGGCAGAATTTTTTTCTGGTCACAATCGGTTACTGTCAACTATTAAAATCCTTTTTTGGTTATAACTAAATAAATAACTAAAATAAAATTCGGACCATCGATAATGGCTGATGGTAATCAACAAAAATTTTTGTTATGTACATATATTGGTTACTGGTAACCAAAATTTAATTATTCCGTCATCGATAATGTTTATTAGTAGCCAAAAAGATTGTAATCATTCATAATGGTTATTCGTAATCGGAACAAATAAAAATTATTATTTCTTAGTCAGTTTATTTTCGGGAAATCTCAGACTGATTGATAACTGGCTTCTATTTAAGTAAACATTCATTTTTACTCAATGACTTTACTTTCAATAACGAAAAATGTTTAAATTATCTATTATTTTGGATCTTTGCTGCAAACGCATTGGAATACCTGCACTGTGCAAATATATTCATTTCTTAAATGCAATTACACGTTCGTTTGGATCTTATCGCGCGTGTAAGGTTATTAAGATAAAGGAACGAAACTTGAGTATTACTCAGAGGTAAATTCTCGTTTTACTTGTGCATCATAAATATGAAAGAGGATAAAGTTCCGGAAGGTCCCGTGACCGATCGACACGAAATTTGAGGGGAGTAGCGTATCACAAATATAAAATTTTAGCTTCGAGTATTCATTAGTTTTCGAGGGATTAATAAACCAAATAACCAATGGTGCAATAGCGATATTCAGCCTTAGTATCCATAGGATGCCTCACGTAAGATAAGCTATCGTAACTTCAGTCGTCTACGGGATATTTTACATTCTGTTTAATTATTCTTGGAAATGATTACGCAGTCAAAAGCTCACTGGATTCATATTTCTATTAAATAGGGTTGCCATTTAGAAAATTGCTAATTTAAGATAAAGAGCATTAAACTCCGAAGTTTTTTGAAACACGGAAACTCCTAAATTACATATATTTTAGGTTAGTTACGATATCCCACGATAAAAATTTCTATAAATTATAAATTGTAACTGGATAGCACAACGTTTGCATTTAGATTGCTTCTAATGCATCTGATGCGAACGCAACACTTGAAAATCATTCTTAGAAAAACAAATGTATTGCTACCTATTGTAGTATATTAGTATACATATAGATATGTCTGACATGTGACAAGTCATTGCACGCATAGACATACGTGTATAGTATAATAATACGGTGATCGATGAATGCTGATCGTTTAGACAATAAGTGAGTATCGGGAAATCCGGATCACGGAAAATCCCCCGGTCGTCTTAAAAACTAGAACAAATCCGGGAAAACCCGAACGGATGACAACAAGATATTGTTACGTATAATGCGAAAACGTTACGTATAATGCCATTTGTAGTATATTCAGCATCATTAAAATACGGTTCAAAACAAAAAATGTTACATAATTGCAAATAGTAGATAAATATGAAAAATAAATCGCGTTACGTCGGACGCTCTGTATACATATATACGGTATATCGTAACTTAATATGTTTTGACTACAGAAATTGAAAAGTAGTTTAAAGAGAGACGAGCAGATCGTAGGTGAAACCCCTTATAGATATCGAAGCAGATATCGCTATTGCGTTATCTGCTAGTCGGCAGTCGATGAAGACAATTACTCTAGCTACTGATGTGACTGATTCCGGTATTGATATTGGTCTATGAATTTCAATCTGATATCAATACGTATCAAAGGCAAAAGTATTAAGAGGAATCGATACCTCTTTGTTACCTACTAAAATATCTGTACCTACGAAAATATCGATATTTATTTGATAGCTACACGAAATATTGGCACCTATTTGATATTAACACGCTAGGGTTACGCTAGTTCGAGATTTGCTGGCAGATACGATAAGCATCAATGATATGACTGTTTAGCTAGGGGATACGTGAGATTAGGCCAGAAAATTCCCTTAATTTGGCGATAACATGACGTCGCATTACTCCATTGCTACTCTACAGCTACGTTGCTTGTGTCACATGACATGAAATTCACCTTACGTCTCCCTGTATTTCCATTTGTCTATAGTATCAGTTACGATGTCATTAATCTACCAACTATACTACTTCCCTACTACCAGAGGGATTTTTTCTCTTAATTCCCTTAATCTCGTAACGCTGCGTGAGATAGGCATTTGTTGTCTCACTCAAACCAACATCAACGTATCAACAAAGAATAGAGACTTTGTTTAAAAGATCTGGCTATAGAATGGGGAAGGCAGCAATACCCTACAACGAAAACGGTTGTATTAGTAACATTTGTATAGGCAGAATTCAATATATAGTAACGAAAAAATTTTTTATTAATATCTTAAATTAATAAATACCTACAACTAAAATTTTATATTTGGGGTCCATTTTCTCTTTCGAACAGCTCCCTCAAATTTCATTTCGATCGGTCACCGGGGCCTCTTAGAACTACAGCTGCAAAATATTTTATCATAAAAGTCACTTAAACATTTTCTTATTGCAAGGTAAACATTATCGCACACCTTTCCTTATGATTTCGTCGATCATATGATATTACACAAGTCGCACTTGGATACTTTCATTTAAACTTTTCATTTCGATTTTCATCTTCGAAATTTTTATTACCTGAAAGGTCATAAATAAAATATGTGTTGCATTATAGGTAACTTGGAAGGAAAATGTTAGGGTAATTGCAATTATGTGAACGAGCTGGTAAACGCTAGATTCTTTATTGAATGAGTAGGAGAACATTTATTCTGGTTCATTTATCTAAAATATTTTATCACATCACAATTTCA
This sequence comes from Bombus waltoni, assembly GCA_014737395.1. Taxonomy (NCBI): domain Eukaryota; kingdom Metazoa; phylum Arthropoda; class Insecta; order Hymenoptera; family Apidae; genus Bombus; species Bombus waltoni. The sequence goes on from JACXII010000024.1 coordinate 433,032, forward strand.
TATTATTTGTAATTTTTGACAACACAATTTAAAAAGTTATATTTCAAAGAATTTATCTTAAGATGCTTTTTAATACACAGACTGTATCTTCTAAGATTAACCACCATTTTTCACACATTTCCAATAATGTACCAAAGAAATGTTTTGGATAAAAATTAGTGATTTTTCGATATGCTACACATTTAGATATTAGAAATTTTCGAAAAATATTTTTTTTCAATAAAAACTCGTTACCTTGACATTTAAAAATATTTTGGACTTCGCAGAGTTACAGCTGACGTCAAGACAAATTCAACGACCTGATATACTATGACTATGAGATAATCTTAAGATGACCTTGAATTCAGAAATGTAAGTTCCACCAATAGCAGTAGTTTATTGTAATGCAAAACGGTATTATTGTTATTGTTGGATCTTTTTAACAAACTTATTACTTTATTAGTCTTAGTTTTATTTTGAACATGTAATTTGATCGAAATAAAGTAATTTTCCGTATTCTTTCTGTTAATCTAACCTAAATTGCTGAGTACAAGGTTGTCTCAAGGACATTGTGTAGTAGACCTTTGAATTTGTCTTGATGCTAGTTACAACTCTGTAAAGTCCAAATATATATCTTTTAAAAAAGTCAACGTGATTATCTTTTAATTAAAAAAAACTTTTTCGGTGGCTTCTAATATCCAAATGTGTAGTGGACCAAAAATTGACTAACTTTCTTTTAAAGCTTTTTTCTCGGCGAACTATCGGAAATGCTTGAAAAATTACAAAAATGATTTCAGTATACACCCTGTATGCGATGAATTTTCATTAAAATATTTTCTGTTTTATGTGACATCTGCTGTAAATGTAAAAGAATCATAAATTGCGCTTATAAAACAGAGTAATACAATTTTACTGTTTCATTAATTTATCGGATTATGCATTTTGATAAAAAACAATCTGTGTGTTCCTGCTTTTTTCGATAAAAAGCTTAGAAGTACAGTAACATCGAAAGTAAAGATAGAAATACGTTGTGGGAAGATGTAGTCATAACGACCTTACTTACCTGTCGAAAGATCCCTGGTAAAGTATGTGCATACGTATATTATCTATTGCAGCGAGGCTTAAAGCCTAGTACAATCTTTGATTACATAAGTGCACGTACAGTAGGATTTTGTTTGCTTTTTAACATATTATCTAGCTCTATACAAGGTGAGTTGATAAGAAGTACTATCTAAAATAACTTGTTATCTATTGTTTATATCGAAAGATGTCTTAAACGAATTATGCTGCATTTCATGGGATTTATCGGGTGGATGCAATTTTATTTTCTAAGATCTTACATTTTTTGAGATATCAAGACAACCTCTTTTAAATGTCGCCGTATATTTTTCATGACATTAGTCGGCCCAGCTGGACATTTTCTGCGAAAAGGTATTAAACTATTCATAGCGAAAAACCAATGTGGCAGATATCTTAGCTTGATTTTGACAAATTTAACTTACGAAAGACAAAGACAATGTAAGCACAAAAATACCGCTTCGTGTTATTCCTTGTCTTTCATACATTAAATTTGTTAACATAAATTAATCTATTCGCAACGTGGCAGTGATGTGTCAACTGGTTCAAACTGTATATGTATGGTGGATGAATGTAACGAGCCAAGTCGCTCGGCCAAAACATGTATTGTTATTATTAATGCATTATTGTATTATTGTACTAATACCTTGAACGTCTTGCTGTTTTGTCATGAAGCTTCATTCATCATTTCGTCATATGTATTTAATCTCATCCGATCTTTCTATTTCTTTGATATTTATAGTATTCAAAATTGCTGCATGTCCTCCAAATTTATAAATTTTCGGTTGTACATCACATAGTATGCACCGATATCCAATTTCCTCATTTTCAATGCTACAATGTTCACCACTACTTTCCTTGCTTGTTTCAATTATTTCAGTTCTATATTTTCGTTGAATATTTGAATTAAAGTTAGAATTAGAATCAGAATATATTCTATCCCATTTCACTTTACGGCTCCATTTCGCCATATTAAGCTTCCATGCGATGAACTGACCGATGTCACTCTAGTGGAATATTCTGCAAGTTACTTTTTCTTTGTGAACTGTTGATAGTGTGTAGGCTGAGTGCACACGAGTGTATATGTAGATTCACACACAGATGGTGTGTGCATGAAACATATGTACGTATGTACATGTAAATATACATATTTTTACTAAAGTTTAAAAAATTTATATATAGCATATATGTATGCTTACACAGTTTATTATTTCAACATCAAAATACTATAAGTCCTTATATTAAAACTAACAATTAATTAACTACTAATTAATAACGTATAAGGCAACATCTAGAATCTAACAATTAATTAACTACTAATTAATAACGTATAAGGCAACATTAGAGTACAAATAGAATCTTATGACTGAAAAGATAAATATTTATTGATCGTAATACTGACACACGTAGTGAAATGAGGCACGTCTCGAACGCTTGCAATAAGGACTAAAGAATAACATATTATCGATTGAAGTCTTCATTATCAATCAAACCATAGTTTAGTCGAAAAAGTGGCACCACACAGTAAAACAAAATCGGGGTAAATTATGAATGACTTGATAAATTACATATGATCAGTCGTGTATATTCCGGACATATAGGCTCATTGCCAAAGTCGCAGTTGTCATTATAAGCGACAAGTCATACAATTAGACAGCCGTGATGCAAATGGATTAAAGTCAGTACTTTGACGTACCAATACGTCATTGGCGGATTTGGTCAGTTCAAATTTCACGTACCAGTATGTCATAGATTGCAAATGGTTTAAAGTTAAAACATCTGCTAAACTAATAGTTTTTCGACATAAATAGGTTTTAATACTATTTATTTATTTGTACATAAATATGTTAGTTGCATTTAAAGTATATGATTTCATTATGCCACTTTCATATGATCTCTAACAGGCTATCTACAAAAAAGGTAATTATACTACATTATGTACCCTCTGAAACCATTCACTTCCTGTTTGAACCATTTTTTCACACAGTGGATAGTTTTCCAATAATTTACATATTTTGTTTATAACCAAATACTCTATAGTGTTACAATCATTATTTTGTTTTAAATCAGAGAAGGGCATACTTATTTACATAAATTAATATAACAACAATTAATACTTTTGTTATGTGTAGATTATAACGTAATTATTTGGTACATCTCTCTGAGTTCAAACATACTGAACAAGAATGATAAAAGATAAAAATTGACAAGGATAATTTTGTTACGAATCCTTCAATTTGTTCCAAATATCGGATCATTATCAGCGTAAAATTTGGTCATTAAAAATTGTCATTTATTTGATAATTTCAAGGGAGGATGATAGAAATTGGCCAATATTTGCGTAGCCTATAAAATATCTGTCAAACTATCAAGTTTTTGACATATGTGGATTTTATTACTCGTTTGTAGAGAATTTAGCTAATTCACACGACATTGCTGCGATTGCGAATGGGTTAATTTGTCAACTGTCAAATTTAACGTATGAAAGACAAGGAGTGACGCGACGTGGTATTTTTGTGCTTACTTTGTTTTCCTCTTTCGTAAGTTAAATTTGACAAATTCAAATCAAGATATCTGTCATGCTAATGTTTTTATTATAAATTAAGAGATTAATATCTCTTTTGCAGAAAATATCCAACTGGGTCGACTAATGTCATAAAAAATATACGGTGCTATTTAAAAGATTCAAGGTTTTCTCGATATTTCAGAAAATATAAGATATTATAATAATTAAATACAAAATTGTGCTCATTTGATGAATTCCATGAAATGAATGAAATAATTCATTTAAGGCGTTCTTCGATAGAACCAATATGTAACGAGTTATTTTAGATAGTACTTTTCATTGACTCAACCTATATAAGATTCACAATAATACAATCGATCAAAGATATTCCAAAACTGAAATTGTCTCTTTATTTCAATGATGAATGAATTACGAGACTTTCACATACAGGATGTAATCATGAAGTTCTTTGGTACTGCATCGGAGATAGTCCTCGTGTTGCAACTGACACCCGCCGGTCTCTTAGTGCCCTATCTCGAAATAACGCAATCCAAGAGAAAGCAGACGTACTTCTTGAAGAGGAAGCCTCAAAAGGTCACCGAGAATAACTACAAAGATTTGTTGATACCAGGTGACATGGCACCGAATCCGATCGAGGAATTGGCGGTACTTGTAGAAGACGTTAGTTATCTAACTTTCTCTAATTACTATTTAACGAAACATTCCATTACATTCGACTCGGGGAAATGTAGTTTTTTTCTTTTGTACTAAACTTTGTGATTTTAGTTGCGACATTATGTTAACTACATATATAGTGTAAAAATATATAACGTCTTTCTCTAAATTAGTAAACTTTAATTTGGTAAGTAAAATTTGATATTTGGTACTTATTATAACATTAATTGAGTTTAAAGATTAGTTTTTACGCTTAATTTTTTGTTACCCTCTTCTCTTGAATATTTTTGGCTTATAGAAGATAATTAAACTAACAAAATATGTGGTGAAAGTAGAAACAGCTAAATATAGAAAAATTCCTAAATATGATTTTTGAAAATGTCAATGCCACAGTTAATTCATTTAAGGATGTAAAGGAAATATTAGTAATAATGTACTGTACAATATATTCTAACAATGATCATTATTGACCTTTATTTAACAAAAAAAAAATTATAAGTAAAACCGGATTGATTGAATTTTTATTGATTGAATTTTATAAATCTATTTATTTAAACGTAACCTCTGATTCTTTAAATGAAAGGTTGTAATTAGTGAAGGAAATCAATGAAATCCTATTGCGAGTATATGAATTACTTGTCTTTTGATGGTCTTATATAAATGGTATGTAACTTAATTGTATGTAACTTACAAAGATTTAAAATTATAATTAGTTTAATTATGATTAATAACTATATTAATTAAGAACTAACTGTAACTAACACACCTATACTTACTTACGTTTACTAGAGATGGATAGAAACTAATTTTAAAATTAAGTTTCCATCCTTATTGAAATACGTGTTATATGTAATAATGTAAACATGTTACTGAGTAAATACAAATATATGAACCGTTTGCTTTGAAAGCGCTGTAGGTTCATTTTTTGAAAAAATGAAGTAAACGAAAAATTGAGGTACTTTTGATGTGAAATGTTTACTCATAAACAATCTATAATTTATGACTTAAAGGATTCGTTTGTTTTAATTAATCGAAATTTCACTTATAAATGGAGTTGCATAATCATCCATTTTCAAAGTGTAATTCTATGTCCTATAATCTATAGTCTGTCTAAATAATCAGGGTACCAATAATTGAAAAGAAATGATATTGATATTAAACAACAGTATCTTGTTTTTCCTGCTCTTATGTATAAACAAAAGTGTATTAAAACATAAAACACCAATTTTAAGTAATTAAAATTTAATAAACCGTACAATTCACTAATTTCGAAAGTGGTGTAAGTCCATTTATAATATCTGAAACAAGATATTGATTTAGTTAATTCTCAAAGAACTATTTGTGTATTGTATTTACATCTACTAGAACAAATAAAGACGCAAACAAACTAAGAAACAAAAGAAAACGGACTAACTTTCAAAATATTATTTTATACAGTTTAGATATATATAAAAACTGTTATGTTAATTCAGTCATTAATTCAGTCACTATATAATTTTGGTCCTTAAATAATTTTTGTATAATGTAATATTTCCAGGCATACGTACCTATTTTATCTAATCCAAAAAATCACGTTGGATGGCCGGAGGTTGTTCGAAAAGATGTTAAGAAACAAGTATACGACCTTCGAAGTTTAATATGGCAGGTAGAAGGATATTTTTTTTAAAAACAGTAAAGCAATTAATTTTATACTTAACAATGATCGAGTATCTAGTTTATCTCATAGCACGCAAATATTTTTAAAAGCACAACTGATATAAAAAAATGTTTCGGACAAAAATTACACGACATGGAGAGGGATATAGTATACTCTAGTTTATTTAACCTTGTGGCGACCTTGCAAGTGGCTGTGAAAATGATATTGCAATTTTTAAATGGAAACATCTATCTTTTATTGTATAATTTTGTAGTTGACTTTCAGATGTTTTCAAAATAGTACAATTACATGTCTTTCGCAAAAGATACGAGTTTTTAATGTCTTGAGAACGTCTGAATGTCACCTTTCTTACAGAACGTTTCAAGGTTGTCGCAAAGTCAAATACGCAAGAGTACAGTATGTCCACGTCGATATCGTGCAATTTTTTGTATCATTTATGTTCTTCGAAATATTTCAGCAGTTATGTTTTTTTATCTACCAATAATGATGAATTTAATGATGAATTTAATGATAAATTCACATATAGATATCTGGTATGACATTTTTTGCTTCAATTTTGTAGAATGTATTTTCTGCATAGTTTTGCAAACATAGAATGCATAGTTGACATCTTTAAGTACGAACTTTATAATTTTATAGTTACTAATTTACCTATAGTATTCGTTTATATGCATATTAAGAGCTATGTGGAGAACAAATTAAAATATTGTTACCTATACAAAACACAGGTGAAAGGAAAAATAACAGGACAAACTTTACTACCAATGCCAATGGGTATCGAAGAAATCCTTGATCAGCAATTCAGTTCTAAATTAGAGTCTCCTAAATTACTCCAAGTAAAGAATAACATAGAGGAAATTGTAATAAAATGGGCGACTCAAATTAATGAGATCCTTAACGTAGAGTTCTCAAAGTTTTCAACGAATGAAAAGGAAATTCCTGTGTCCGGTAATCTAATAATTTTTCAGACCATATTTGTTTATAGTTTATTATCCTTTTTTTATGATTACATATAACTGAGACCTATATACGTATGCCAATATTTAGAATATTATCATATACTTAGTTTATATACTTAGAATATTTTGTTTATAATATTGTAATAAAAGAAGACATGTTTTCCCAGGAATTATTCTCTAAAATCTTAGATGTTTTCTTTATATTTAAAAAAAAAAAAGTATTTTATCAGATATTTCGAACATAGTTATGGAATAGCTTAGAATAAATTATTATACATAGTTCATAATAATATTATATTTAGCATACTTTAAGTATGTTATAGTACTATTAGGGTAGTCCAGGTAGAGATGGACTAGGCGAAAAAATGGGTCAGGTAAATTTCTGAAACTATATATGAAATGCATAATGGATCAGTATTGTTTTATTTGAGTGTGTTAGATAACAACAATTTTTGGCATATTTATAAGGATGTAATTATAATCCTAATTTAGGGCGGCAATTTTTAAATCAATTTAATTAATTAATTGGTAATTATTCTGAATAGAGGCGACTTCATCGATTTCAATGATCTCGAAATATGTTGCCAAGGTCAACATACTGAACAACTTTTTGCTATAGATAAACCACCACTTAGTTTTAGTTTTCAAATTACAAGTAATTTATGCATAATATTATATATATGTATTATTTAATAAATTCTCTTACAAATTTTTGTTTTGGGAACAATTTGACCATTTTTCTGTTTCTAACGATTGTGATCTTATTTTTTAGCACCTTTTGAATGATAGTAAGTAACTGTTCCGAATGAGATTAGATTTTAAGTATTATTAATTAGGCAATTTTTTAAGGTATTTATTTGTATTGTATTTTTTATTATACTATAGGTTATTTGTCAATTATACGCTGTATTGCTGAATGATATACATTTTTTTCACCTTCCTTTGATTCCTACGTTCAAGTCCAGTGCTTAGCTTAAATTCATATAACTAATTAAGGTCGTCACGTTGAGGAGACTCTGGGATCTCCTCAGACTTGCATGACGGTCTGGGGAGGGGGGGGGGGGTTGGTGATGGTGTTAGGAGACGTTGTCTCTTCTAGCGCCCGAATTAAAGTGGGGATGACTCCCTCACAGGAGTGCTCCGGCAGTAATTTGCGAGAGGCCCCGGGACACTCTTGTTGACCGTTAGGAAGGCCACCGTGGAGTTTTAATCGGAAAGTCCGACACTACTTCGCTGCTTCCCAGAAATAATTAGTTAAGTTTATATTTATTTGTACATTTCATCTGATATTTACTTAGTTCGCATATCTGTTAGTGGGCATTTACACAATAAAACACTTATTTATTGAACGCTTATTTACTAAGTTACTATAATTAAATTTATTAACTAGTTAACGTTCGATGTGTATAATCGTCGTTGCTCGAATTTTACTATGTACCTCGTAAGGGATTTTTGAAACTAAATTGCACAGTTAACAGGTTAAAAACATTATCAGATGGTACGCATTTGTACTGTTTCTTATAGTCTATGGTTTAAACTTGCAGCTATTTGTTACCATATGCATACTTAAGCAAAGGTTTCTTTCATTCATCATTCTCCTTGCATCGTCTTCAGTTTGTACTGCTAATATCTCTTCCACTGTTTCTTTTCCCTTCAAATTCACCGTTTTTATTTGTTCATATAAAGAGCGGACTAACAGTATGTGCTCTATGTTTTCTTCTTTGTAGCTGTCACGCAATATGCATAATTCATCTTTCTCTATTTTTTGGTTGTATAAAGTATTTGTTTATGTTTGTTTGTGCTTATGAATGTTATCCGTAAGCAAATAATGACGTCTTCACTCAATTAGTCTTGATGTAACATTTGGGACAAAATGTAACATTTAGGATATCTTCATAAACAATAATTTTTAAATAAACTAGACGTAAAGAAGGAAGACAGAGCGACAAATTTGACCGAAGAATCAATGCCCAAAGCAGTTGAAGCAGTTGTACAAGAAAATGGGCTATCGCAAAGCATTTGGGAGGAAAGTGGCTCTCCGTCGAGAAAATTTGCAGCAAATGTTGAAGATTAGTTTAGGAGTTTTCTAAACTGTATTTTCATTTCTTCAAGAGGAGGAAGAATTAGTGTTTTATTCAAAAAAAGTGGGAGGCCTATTGTTTTATCTAACAATAATGGACATGTGCAAATAAATAGGTCTAAATGTCAGCCGCAAGAATATGTAATAGAAAATGGTGCTATCCATTTAAAAATTTTAATATCTCCTTTACAGGACGTTTCAAGGTCATCGCAAGGTCAAATGCACAGTATGTTCCCGACGATATGGTGTAATGTTTGTCTGAAACATTTTTTCGTATCATTCATATTTTCTCACACATCTGAACATTGTAAGTTAAACAGGACACACTGTATGCATAGCAAAAAGTTGTTCAGAATATTAATCTTGGCAACATATTTCAAGGGCATTGAAAACGGTGGCATCGCCTTTATTCCTTCTATTACATTAAATTAATAATTTAATTCAATAGAATAATGTAGCTTTTGTTGAAGTCAACTTATCTACCTGTTAGTATGTAAAAGTAAGTAAAAGTAAAGATAGACCGTATCCAAAATTTTATTTACGGACTTTCCATATTTATAAAAATATTCTATTACGATAATTACATATTTTGGGAAAGATAGTTTATTATTTCAAGTTGCAAGTATATTTTATCAGTTTGAAAATATTTCAGTTTTTCACTTTAAAAATATTAAATATGACGTGTTTTTGAAGAAAGAATTCATCTCACTTGGAATTATCCTGTCATTGTACAAGAAAGATACGACAATTATTAATACCATTCGAATTGATTTATTTCACTAGAGTTGGTCTATTGGGACATGAGATTAAAGAATATGGAATCGCTTTATTATCAATTAAAAGACCCAAAAGTACGACAGATGGATCTATTTCTAGAAAAAATGGAAAGTCCATACTCGGTGTATTTCAAAAATTTAGTAAAGAACGTGACTGCATGTAAGTAATAGTTAGGAAAAAGAAAATGTTTTATTTCTTATAATTTTGAAATTATTGACTTTTTTGATATTGACTGGAATAGCATTTTCTTACTCCTAATTTAAGGAATATAGACACTTATGTTTTAATTTAAAATTATAATTACTTCTTCTTTTCCTATTCAAAGTAGATCTAATTTAATCTTTGAAAAATAATACATCTTAATCATTTTGTTAAATTAAAAGAAAAAATGAAAGTTACTATTGTCCTTAATAGATATGATTTTGTATCTTCAAATGAACTTTGCTCTAATCTTTCAGCATTGTTGGAAACAAGAGATATCAATCTTTATTTGAAACCTTTGGAAATGTATTTTAATGAAATTGAAAACGTTGAGTTCAGAGATATAATATGGAAATTAAAGTTACTGTTTCACTGCGTTTGCTTAATGTGGTCGAATTCGAAATATTACTCTATGGAAAGAATTATTGCTCTGTTACGGGAAATTTCAAATTTATTAATTTCTCAGGTATTTAATTCGCATAGTATAATCACATAACAGATAATATATTGATACAATCATTTTTGAGCATTATTGAGCAAATTTACATTAACCATTCTTTGGGAAGTGCGTATCTAAAATTTGTCGCAAAAAGTAAGCGATGACGAGTATACTCGTCAAACACAGAGTATGTGTGGCTGTTATAATATAGAATTAAGTAACGGAACGACTGTTTTATTTTTTAATTTTATTATTGACAGGGCTCGTCATAATACAAAATACTCGTTAAAAACAGCTAACTGGTTAAAAGAATTATTTGAATAGAGAGTCATTTGCTATTCTATTCCAGTTGTTACTAAATCCATCAGTGACTTTATTTAATGCTTTATTTTACAGTTTAATATATTGCTTAATGTACTTTTTGATTCTCGTTTACGCCCTGTCCGCGTATCACCCGATAAGATCTTATTACGTATAAAAATTACGTTATCTATAACATTATCATTCAATGTTCATTTACAAATTTATTGTACCCTGCATCTATTTATCGTTCATCGGCAATTAAAGTCCAATTTATTTGAAGTGTTTGAGACGTATGTTGTTCTCGTGGTTTCTAATTCTAAGGATTATTTTACGATACATTTATTGAATAGAAAACAGGAAAGGCTTAAATGCTAATTAAGTTTATAACATCCTTGGCAATAAAGTTAACATATGCAAAAGGAAATATTAAAATTTAAAAAAATAGTAGATATTCTCCTCCTTATTGTAAAGTTCAAAATGATTTTTAAATGTTAATGACTCTGAATAATCTGACTTTTTTGGATGTGTTTTATGGCGACACTTGAAGACTTTGGTCTTCTTGTCACTGATAAATAATGTAGTAGACTTACAAGAATGAATGGAAAATGAACGTGTATTGTGTAATACACGACACGAAATGAATACTGAAAAAAAAATTACGACAATCAATAATTAGTTGATGTCAGTCTTGCATTGAAAAAGATGGAAAGCACATCGGACGACTTTTATATATGTGAAAACAAATTATTATCCTTCATTAAAAGGATTGACTTTACGTTGATTAAAAATATTTTACATCTTGTCAGCGAGTGCTATAAGTTCACATATTTAAACGCTTTTTCTGTAATATTTGTTACACTATAAAATGCGTTTATTCACGTACAGATAATTATAGTGATGTAAAAAAGAAAAAAAGAAGAAAATGATAAGAATACGATATAACATATATAATATATAGACCGACTATTAATCGTCCCCTATCAGTGTTGTCGGTCAACTATCGAAGCCCGCGAAATTCGATTGTGACGCATCTTGCATGGAAATTAACATTTTGGAAAATAAGCATAATTTTTCTGCTAATTGTTACCTTCAAATTAACAGGGAAGATAACGCTCGTATTTGATATTTTTGTCATTTGATTATTGTTTTATAGGCAGTGAAACATATAAATCCGTCAACTTTATTCGAAGGAGATATTGAAGACAATAAAGCGAAGATAGCGGAGGTAATACCGACGCTCAATAATTATCAAGAATTGTTCCGATCATATAAAGAAAAGGTAGAAACTTACTTTAAATCGCAAGAACCTATACTTTGGACGTTTCACGAGAAGCTAGTTTTCGAAAGGATTCATATGTTTGAGAAGAGGCTTAAAGAAATCGAGGTTTGCTGAAAAATAATATATCTGAATAAATCATATTTCTGAATAATATCTATAAATAACTGTTATTAATTTATCAATATTTATGCCGTTTGAACAAGGTGTAATTTTTATCGATATGAAGAAACGACAATGGTTAACGAAAGAAAATTGCATCTAAAGTTATAGGGAAAATTGAGTCATTTTAACCATTTTTTGTCAATATTTGTTATTATTCGGTAAGTTTCATTGGTAAGACTGGTAAATAAAACTGGTAAAGTTTCGTTGTTTAGTGGATCTACCTCCAATGACCTTGAGCTTCACATATGTCACCCTCGTGAGTTATCTTCAGAAGGTTATAGCTGTTGCTCGTTGTTTGTTGAAGTTATTAACGCTTCGAGTGGAAATGGAGGTACAAATGCTGGACCTACCATTGTTTTGTTCCATATGGGTTAGGTTAGGATAGGCGAGGTAAAAACTCCGGTAGTTTACTCGCGCATTCTTGAGTTTCCACACGTTGACATTCAAAACACTGGGCAGAAGTCACATTGTGTTTTAGGGTAAAGTTTGGAATAATTTTTCAGCAACTACTATGTTTTTTCGATCGCAATTCTTGGGATTTTGTGCGTTTTTTTTCTGATACGGAAGAGATTCGCATTAGACAGTGTTGGATTGAACGAAAATATCGTTTCTTTTTTAAGGCCAAATTGAGGAATGTTTTCTCCTTTACGTGTATTGTTTTCAATCAATATATACAGCCATTCTTTTTGATCACTTTTCGCAATTCTTGTAGAAAGATACTTCAAAACGTTAATGAACATCATCATTGCCATTATATTCATCTTTTAGTTCATTATTCGAAGCACGCATAACATTAGTATCATGGCCAATTGAAGAATACTCATCACATTGCAAACAATCCATCACGTCGACGTTGTCGCAATCATCGGATTCTGATATTGTATTCAATGCAGGAAGAGCTTCTTCTACATCTGTCGTATTATTTTCCGCTTTTTTCTGTACGATGTCTTCAATGAAGTTCATTAACTTCTTCCATGCTCTTCTTATTATCACGCATTTGGTGCTCACCTAAGCATATGCCGCCATTCAACAGCAATCCTTCAAATTTAGCTGCTTGTGAAACTGTATTACCTTTTTCCCAGTAATATCGTTGATCGTTAAGAAAAATTTTTGCTGAGGATTGAACTTTTTACATGCGGAAAATGTTCCGATAATGGATTCTTCGAATAATAAAAAATTCAGATATCACTTGTGTATCTGAGTTCGAATCTTTTATTCTTTCACGTAGAATGTTCTGTTATTTAGATAAGACTCCAATAGGTGATAAATTGCGTCTGGCAATAATCTCCTTGATTCTGATTATAAGTACGTTTTCTAGCGTGTTAGATAATATTGCGAGGAGAAAAATAGGACATTATGAGGAGGATTCGTGAATGTTTTTGCATATAGAATTTTATACACAATTGATAGATTTAATTAAAAAAGGGAACTTTAGTTTATTTATTTCTTAATCTCTCAGTTGTGTTCTACTTTTGATGATATCCTATTTTATGTTTATAATATATTTTATACTAATCTGCCGCATGTATTGATTATAATTTTACAATTATAATTTTTTATTACAGTCATTATTTGATACAGTACAAGATTATTTGAAACTAGAAAGAATAGAAATGTTTGGCTTAAAAGCGAAGTCACTACTTTCTATGATTAATAATATTTACGAAGAGTTTATTAAATTGTACCAACAATTTGGAGACGTGCCTTACGAAGTTTTATTGCCTGAAGAAGAACAATTTACTGCAGATTTAAATGAATTTTTCGTCTCGGTCAGTAATTTATTTACTAGCTATTGAATGTTCTCTAGTTAAGTTTAATAACTTAAAAGTCATGTAGGTACATAATTTTATTGAACGAACAAGTTTTAATTTTATCAAGGAAGATGTCTTTTATGAATATTTTACCAGTAATATTTAATAATATTTCATGATGTATATAGAGTGCCCAGTTAGAAGTATTATTAGTTGTGACAATTATAATTTTGAAATTAGAATTTTTTATTACAACCATTATTCAATACAGTTGCATGTTATACTATTCCATATATAAGCAATAAATAATTTCTTTAATTTATCTATTCAATGAAGTTTCAATTTTTTAAATAGGACATATAATGTAATAAATATCACAGATTTCATATATATATATATAATAATAATCACAGATTTTGATGGTTTTATTAAATATATGTATCATTTGTTTTAATATCTTGCCATATCTTTTTATATTTTTTATATTATATCTGTTATTGCATAAATTAGTACATAATTTGAGTATTCATTTTCTAAAATGTTCATTTACCTGTTACTTTACATGTTTATTAATTAATGAAAATTCTTCCTGAAACAAAAGATAGAGCAGTTTGATCGACGATTGGCAAGCATTTTCGATCAAGCATTTGCGGAATGTTACAACTTAGAGTCCTTCTTTAAGTTCGTTTGGATAATGGGCGTAATTGCCAATAGACCTATAATAATGGCCCAATTGTGGCACAATTATGAAGAAATAATTCAAAGAGTAGATCGACATTTCAGTGACCTTAAGGTAGGGCTGAATTATATATTATTATATTAAGAAATTAATTTTTACTTCTAATTCGTAAGAATAATACTCTGGCTTTAACAAAAGTGACTTGAAACTATTCGTATTTTGTATAGAAATGAACAATAGTTTAAACATAATCGATATATTACGCTATTTGTAATAATTTTAATAATGTTTCATATGGGTATATTGTTGTATGATGAGCCAAGGCTCATAATTTCGTCATAACAAAAATTGAGAACTTTATTAATCAGATAATATAAGAATTTACATAAAGTTAAATGAACAAAAGAAACAACAATGAATGTGCAATTTTAAATTAAATTTTGAAACCGATCATTTGATCGGTCCTGGTAAGGTTGGTATTAATAACGTGTTTCAACTGTTGAAAATAACATTTATTTAATTTTATAACCAATTAATTTCCTTATTGATGAATTGATTAATCGATGAAAAGTAATATATGTTAGAAAATATTTTTACGATCTTAAGAAATATATTAAGTGAGTGAGTGAGAGGGAGAAAGTGAGAGAAAAAGTATGCTTTGTAACAATAAAAGCGAAATCTTTTATGAAAGATATCAATGAACTAACTTATAGTATCATATTTCTCAGCCTGCCATACGATCGTATTGCTATATAGAATTATATAAAATTATATGCAAAGAAAATTATAAAGAAAATATTACAATAGAATATAACAATATTTTACATGTAAAAGTTATCATTTTTGTTATTATTGTCTTGAAAATTTGTGTACGTGTTTTTCTATGAAATATTAATAAAAAGTTGTTTCTTCAATTAATTTAATGCAACAATGCAGCGTGCGAGAAAATTATGTGTTACGGACGCAACGTAATTCTACATCTCTGGATCGGTGAAAATTTGATAAAAAAGATTGTCATAAAACTGTCCTTGTACTTGAAGTTCAAGGTAAAACTCTTTTATTGCATCGTATTTTACGCACAATGAGGACTAAATGTCTCAAAGAAACTATGATTTGCAACTGAACCGCTCTGCCGAAAAAAAAGATATTAAAGTTTAGTTAATTTTACCATTACTAGACTCGCTTTTCTTCCTTTCATTCAAGTTTTTCCCCAACATTATTTAATAAGACTTAAGATGATGAAAAGCACATTTACGCAACTTGATAACGATTTTTCATCCACATACTCATCCAAGCTAAAAGATAATAAATAAAGGAAATACAAACGACAAAATATACCTTGCACAATTTTCCAGTGACATTGCAAAGAAACAATTAGGATAATTACAAGTCCGTAATTCTCGTTCGTGACTAAAAAATCATTTATCAGCTATAGCTTTATTCTTTTGCCTGTGTATTATTAAACGTTATTGATACGAAGAAACTATTAACCATAGTCATCGCTTATAAATTAAAATTCCATTTCCAACAAAATGCCGCTATGTTAGTTGCATTTACTTATTGAAGATTCGTTTCTCTCAATTTTCTTGAAGATTTTCACAGGTTTGATTTTATTAGCTTTTGTTGCGTTAATTAAATTGAATTATTTGAATAATTCACATCGTATAAATATTTAGAAATTCTATATACTCTATTACACTATCCATACACACTACAAATTATCAGCCACGATACTATTTGATAAAATCATGACACACATAATTTCCTCGCACAAAATTTTTTCCCTATACAAAACTATTACTATTATTATTAATATTATTTGTTAATAAATACATTAATGACGTTATGTGTGTATTACAAATTAATATACTTATAAGAAAAAGTCTTAGACACTTAACATACATATGCGATTGACTGTAGTAGCAGCAGCTGTGAAGAAAACAGAGTACTTATACAAATTGTAGTCGTTTTAGATGTATACTTTACATGGAAGAAAATAGTAATTGAATTTATTAATTTATTGTTTACGAATATTTCAAGGTATCTAGCTTAATGTTTTATAGTTTGTAATTTACATAACAAAAGAATTACGTATCAAAACTATTTTAAGAAATTTTTAAATCATTATTCTTTATAATAAAAAGAAATTTCAAATATTTAATTTCACGTGATATTAAAATAATGAAATTATTTCAATTGTTAAAGAAGTATTAATTTGATTAAATAATTAGAGAAATTTTTAAACTTAATTCCTTGACAGTGTAATAAGATAATGTAGACTTGGGCATGAATGATTTAAAAAATTTCATTATCATTAGGATCTCTTACATTTTTCTTATCAGATACAAAAAGTAGACATTTCCAACTTTTTATAGGAAATAAACAATTGCGTCATGTATGACGATATTTTAACGTGTGAAACGTATACTGTCTAACGCTGTTAAAGGATTAATATCTTATAAGAAATATTGCGGGTTGTTAATTATAACAAACATTTTGTCTTATAGGTCTTATTCGATCAGAATTTTAATTCCGGAAAAGGCAACGAACTTTTGGCACTGAATACGTATTTACCTGTAGTGAGTGCATCCCTGTGTTTTTTAATGAGACTTCGTAAAAGAACTCTTCTCCCAGTTGAGTGCATGAAATTAATTGACCATCCTTTAATTAATGACAAAATGGAAAACGTACTCAAAGGCAAATACGAAGAACTTGAGGTAATATTCGATAAAATAATAATAAACGTTAATATATGTTTAAATATGTTTATAGCTTGCATTGAACTTGATTGCAATCTCTTTTTATAATACTGTTTCTTCTTATTTGATTTTATCATAAATAAAATTTTTCCTTATGTGTTTCTTTAAGATCTTGTATTCATTGATTTACAATAATTTGTAATTTATTAGAATATAAAATAAATAACGACGGTACAATATATTTATCATATCGATAATATTATTGATGAAATGACAACGTGAGTCCCAGCTTGCCATCTATGTGCGGATGCGCTAGCCACAAAAAAAATACTGACCTGATGCGACTTCTATATGCAATCATAGTATTAAGCTGCTCTTTTGTTTCTTCCACAAGTTGTCAGTTCATGTATGTAAGAAGTGTGCAATAAAAAGTTTTTCTGATTCAATTGTGTGTGGTAAATTTATCCAATTAATAAAGTAAATAACTATTACGATCCTACCTCTAAATACACAAATATCAACAATTATATTGATAAATATTGATAATATTTATTTATTTAAGGCTATTATTGACGAAAAGGAAAAAGAAATATTTACCGCTTGGGCGGAGACATTGCCAGAAATTTGGGAAACTTACTTAACGAAAACTCTTTTAAATGTTAAAGAGGATCAACAGCTGGAAACGAATTTCGACATTGCTCTAAAAACTGCCTTAAGAGAGATTCGTTATATGGTAATTACGAAGATTCCCGATCTTCCTCAAGAAGCAATAGATTTTTATAATAGATCACAATTCTTCTTCGTCAGCACTTACAATCTCAATTTGATAGTGAATTGGTAAGTCATATTTTTATTTTTATACCAACTTCGGAAAAGAAGGAAGATATCTCAATTTGACGCGTATATTTTCTTCTTTTTTTTCCTTCTTTTTCTGCACAATTCATTCATAGCTTATACATCGCAGAGTCGTAAAATAAGGCCCTGTTCCCTTTTTTGAGGAGACATTTGAAAATCATTTTGGTATTTGCGTAATACTAGTAGGTCAGTAACAGGGAGAAAATTTACAATCAAAACAGCCATGAAATAACAATTATTTTTTCGACTAAAATGTTTTTGGTTGTGAATAATAATTGTAAACGACCGAAAAATATTTTTCTTCCTCGATTACTATTATCGACAAAAAAAATTTATTTCGGTAGATTGTAACAACTATCGGTGAGAGAAATTGCATTTCCATCGCACACGGTAGTTATCAAAGATAAAAATGTTGTTTTGGTTTTTGGTTTCGATTAGGTTCTCGGCTGCGAAGTTTATGTTTCATCACTGCGAATAGTACAGTTTTCGATTCAAATTGCTAACAACCAATATCAAATTCGAACAAAAGTTATTCAGCACTTCGACGATAATAAATTGCAACAGCGTGAGTTTCAAAGAAACTTTTCGTTCGATAGAAAATTATATTTATCGATCTTCTTATTTACAATCAAAATCATAAATTGAAATTTAATTAAACAAACATAAATTCCTCGATGTTTTCGTGTAGATCGTTTTTCCTTTTAGTTATCCTCTCCTTTCAGACCAACAAAAATGCCGTTTTGATGCGGATGCGACAAATTGTTTCGGTGAAGTGCAAAACCACGTTTTACAGCGTTATGAGCAACTAAAATATAATTTCTGACATTAATAACTATTATTAGTGATAGAATTTGCTCTAATCGATAATGGCCTGTAAAAATACTATTATGACAAAACAGCTTCTTTCAAAAGTCGTTCACAAGTCTTGAAATGTAACAGAACAAACACAAAACAAAGAAACAAGAGACAGCATCACGATAATATAAAAATTGATATATATGAGATTTATATTTTCATTTATTTATTTATCATTTATCATTTACTATAGACGGATATCTTTGAATAAAGTAGGTACTAGAGTCTCTGATTTTGAACGTGTACTGAAAATACACGTGTAGTTAGTTAATACATGCGTGTTTTAAACAATGTATTTCTTAATACACGTGTATAGAAATTGTGTAATTTCACGTGTATTAATCCGTAGACTATATTTCATTTTTAATTCGATATCAGAATGTTTAGATATGCAAATATGTAAATAATTTGTGATAATCTACAAGCATTTTTATGATTCCATGAATTTTTTGGTGATATTCGTTCAAAGTAGAGTATATTTAAAAAAAACTATGATTTCGAAAATTTCAAAACGTTTAGAACTTGAACGGAACGAAGGTGACGCTCTTTCATTAACACCGACCCAGTCAAATGACCGGTATAAAAATTGATCTTAAAGTTGTACATTCATTATCATTTCTTTTGTTCGTCTAACTTTATATAAATTTTTATATTAACAAAATTTAACAAATTGGTTAATCATATAATATAAGAATTTACATAAAGTTAGATGAACTTACAATGAATGTACAATTTTAAAATAAAAAATATTGAAATGGTTATTTGACACCGGGTCTTGGTGATGTTAGTGTTGAACCATAAATCCTGTTTTTTTTTTTTTAATGCAAGATACAAAAATCTGGAGCACAAAATATCTGACGTAAAATAATAATATATTTTATATTATATATATATATATATATATGTATATATATTTATATATATAATATAAATATAAATATAATACAAAATAAATCTAATAAATATAATAAATAAGATAATCTAATAAAAAATCTAAAAAATCTAATAAATAAATACAATATAAATCAAAATAAATATAATACAAAAAAAGTCTGTAAAATAAATGTAGAAATATTTAATTAACAAGTAATTTGGTAAATTCAATAGGTACCACGAAAGTTTCAAGCTGTTACAGGGTACCAAGGGAATATCAGAAAGTGTTATATTTAGAAATATATATATGCAAGTGCAAGAAATTATCAGATTCAATTTATATCCAATATTTTGATATTACTAATAGCAAGTCCTTTGCATAACTAATTGTCTAACTACCATTAATATGTATTAGTATTGGTATGGTTATACTAGTGACAGCAGTGATAGCTATGGTACTGTTGCTATATTTTTATCGCATATATTTTTCGATGCATTCTCTTGTATTTTTTTTCATTCTTTATTTATAATTTTTATATCTTCGTGCAAATCTGATCAGTCTCCATATATTAGGTTGTCCCAAAAGTTTCTTTCGTTTTATAAGGAAATAATAGATGCACAACATTTTATATTGTTTTATTGAATTATGTATGATGTATTTTGTTTTATTACTGCATTTTGCATTTTGCAACAATAAATTAAATGTATATATAAAATACATTCTGCAGGACAACCTAATATATGAAGATTGATGAGATTAGCTTTGTACACATTTCTTGTGTTCTAATGTTCAAGGTTTCGCTTCGTCTGAATTCGTTTGCTTATGTTTGGCGACTAGGTTCTCATGAAACACTGTTCCTTTATCGTTTCGTCACGCTGATATTTATATTGTTCGATAAATTGAAATCCATATATAGGTTGGTCTAAAAATCAACTTCTCTGAAAATCAGCACTTTTCACGTACATATTTTCATATTTTTCTTTTTCATTAACCCTTTTTGAAAAGAGAAGGATAGCTACCGGTGACGGGGAAAATATATTTTCTCAATGAACGTCCACTGCACTTGCGTTTAGGACGTTTATTAAGATCCCGAAAGTAGATATCACGACAAATATTACGTAACATAACGCAATATCGTAGCAAACTAGTGCTATGCAGTAGATACAAGATGTTTGTAATGTAAACGAGGCGATTGTTGACATACCCGTTGCACAACCAGGAAAGAAAGTCTCGTATTATGCAAACAAATATTTTCCCAATAATTTGGTCATTTCTGATAAACTCGGTCGTGTGCAGAAAATAATTGCTACGACAAATATGACTCGGTATAACGCGGTACCCGTATAACGCAATTAAAAGATTCGTACTACCGTCGTAAAACACGTATTCATGCGCCCTTTAAAACAAAATAACGTTTTTAAAATTGGACCAAACGAGTTGAGCTTTTTTTGAGAAACTAAAAGGATTGCTTCTCTAAATGGCGTGTAAAAGAAAATTGAAATCGGTAGGAATGGCGATGAAAGTGGTAAAGAACATTTTTATCTAAGCTTGTAGTGAACATTTATAGAGTTTTGTAGATTTATGTCAGTTATATACGTGCTGGAAATTTCATGGAAATCGGTCGATGCGAAAACAAGCGACAGAGATCGAAAGATGTAGGAATCTTTAAGTTTATTACAATTTATATATATGTTGAAAGTTGCGAAAAATTGCGATTTTCATCATTTCTAATCGTTCTAGCTGATAGCAACAATTTTGATGAAATTATATATATATTTATTTATATATATTAATATATACATTATATATATATATATATATATATATATATATATATATATATATATATATATATATATATATATATATATATATATATATATATATTATATATATATATATATATATATATATATATATATATATATATATATATATATATATAGATAGATATATATAGATATATATATTTACCATTTTCATCAGTTTTCTTCTCAATTTTCAATTTCAATTATCTCCAAATTTCTTTTGCACTTCGCTTAGTGAACTAATCTTTCTAGCTTCTTAAAAAAGTTAGAATCGTTTAGTTCAATTTTAAAAAATTTATTCTGTTTTAAAAGGTGGCCGGATACTTGCTTGACTGACCGTATGTATTCAGAACAGGGACGATCTGACTGATTTCAACTAATTTTCTATTCGTATTTTAAATTTCATGAATTAAAATTAAAATATCTCCTAAACTTTTGATTAATCACTAATAAACTAAAATGACCTTTTGGTATAAATAATATTGAAATGACAACGTGAGTCCCAGCTCGCCATCTATGTGCGGATGCGCTAGCCACAAAAAAAAAAAAAAATGGTGACTAGATGCGACTTCTATATGCAGTTTTAGCATTAAGACCCTCTTTTGTTTCTTTGTCTAGTTCGTTCAGTTTCGTATGTAAGAAGTGTGCAATAAATAGGTTTTTCTGGTTCAAACGAGTGTAGTGAATTAATCCAATTAATAAATCCAATAGCTATTACGATCCTACCTCTGAATAAACAAATATCAACAAATAATTTAATAATTTCGAGCAGGTACTCGAGACGAACCGCGTCGAGTACCAAAGATGATTTTCGTAAGTTCTACAGCATTATAACAAAAACTCCCATCCAAACATTTCTCGCTGTGAATAATAATACTGATAAAAATCGAGTTGACAATTTCAGGTGAGACACCCTGTATAATAAATGCCCTGAAACAGATTTTATATTGAGTTCAGTATTAAAAAAAAAAGAAAAAGCTGCTAGGAGAACGCATAATTTTCATGAGTCAAAGGTGTACAATAATATAAGGCCACTAAAAAAACGTTAAGTTTAGGAAAATGGATTTCACAGGAATTCTTTAAGAGTTGCATTCATTGTATCTTTGTTTATATTTCTTTGCTCAAACGGCGATACAATGACTCATTTTTGTATAGAACTGCAACTGGAGATAGAGAATAGTCCTTTAATTAATTATTATTAATTAAAATTATTATTAATTAACCCAGGGAAAGACCATAGTTAACAACCTGTGAAATCTGATCTTTAGTATAAAAACATTCTGTTAAACGTTTGATTAGATATGCAAGAAATCATTTATCATAAACATTTAAGACAAAATTGAATGGTTACTTTTGTTACATTTTGTTACTATTGAACAATTACTTGTAGTAAACAATTAAGTTTTCCTCCATCATAGTAACATTTTACATCACACGGTACAAGCAATGATAGAAAAAAAATAATGTAACTAGAAATTAATCACATCCATCATACTTTCGTGACTTAGCACGTATATAATTAGCACTTACTTTATTTATTGCAAAAAAATTTTAAAAGATGAAATTAGAAAAAATTTCCGGCCGCTTAAGATTGATATAAAAATTAATATCAATATCGAAAGAATAAAATTAAACTTAATATTAAAGACCAGATTTTTATTTTAAAAGACGAAAAGATTGAAAGATTTTCGTTCCTCATAAATAACAATTAACATCATTGATCAAGAATAGATACGAGTATAATTATTTTTTTATTAAAGGCAGTTTCTCAAAAGAATATTTCTCATGAAATAACGCGAGCTTAATCACATTTCATACAATGATAAATGTGTACGAATGAATACAATATGACAGATTGTAATAACAATTAGATAGATACAACAAAAATAGATACCAATAATAATACAATAACAATAGATATACATGCAGAACGTTCATTTTGCAAGTGGTACAAGTCTATTTTCCTTTGTTTCGAGATATTGAAATGTTTGCGTTCCTAACAATTGAAAAGTCCTGATAAGGTCTACTTCATTTATCTACGTCTTTCTGTGTTTAAGTATACAAATATTCTTTTTGTTTCTTTTAATATTAACTGGACCAATATCTTGCTTCAGGATCATGGATGGACTTATATCACTTTGAAAATTAGTGAATCGTACAATTCATTAAATTCTGATTATTTATAATTTATAGCTTATTTATAAAATTTAATTCACGATTGTTTATAAATAGAAAACAGAGAAAGTAAAATGCTGTCATTTCGTTTCAATATAATTTACTTATTTTCTGTAACAGTAAGCTTGTAAGGTTAATATCAGTTACATTCTACCTTTTTTCATTCCGGGCCGTTATGTGGAAGGGTTTCGAAATATTCATTTTATACGGGAGATATTCAAGGCAATAACTGCGTCATGTTCTTATATTTTATTACATTGTACATATATATTTCAATTATTTAATATATATTTTATAAATTATTATATGTAATTATTTAATATATTTCAACTATTATTATTTCGCATATGTATTTCAATCTGGTATTAACGAATTTGTAATTCTTCTTGTGAATAATCAGGTAGAGACGAGAATCTTAAGTATCCAGACGTGTCAGACGTATAGGGAGATTTTATCGAAATTTATTGGGAAGTTAAATAAATAATGTTAAATAAATAAGTTCAGTTCCTGGATATAAGGTAACGCATTTATTGTGTTACAACTGTCATCGAGTTATTTGAAATAAGCGAAATAAGAAATGATTAGGTATATGATATACCATATGCTATATGATATATAGCTATGATTATCAGCCACGGTGTATGAATGATTGGGTGCTGAAGTTTACATTCGTTTTAAAAAAAAACAATAAATTTATTTATAAAATTATTTATAAAATTATATATAAGAATAAAAAATATTTATTTATAAAATTATATATAAAATCAGATCGCTTGTATTTTAATGAAAACAGGAAATGCAATCAAATACAGCACAATGTATGCAATTTATTGTCTGTAGCATGTACGTCTGTGCTGATTGACTGCTAGCAGATGTATATTGCATAAATGTCTCAACTCATCGACAACGTGTTCTCCTGGAAAACTAGAATGTCTCTATGCTAGTAAGCTAGAATGTGTGTTGCTTGAAAGCTGGAATGTGTCTCTGTGGAAGATTAAAATACGTCTCTCTGCCCGGAGTGACCGAGTTTCTTCTGACTCGAGTTTTTTCGGGACACACGTTGATTGATTCTTGTCAGAGATATCAAAACTAATTTTCCAATCAACGCCGAATGTCATGACGACTTTTCTACGCGTTCTTGATACGCCTTCTTCTTGTGAGGACGCGGTGGTAACCAACCGAATGCCCGTGAGATGTTCGCTTTCCTTGCAAGGTCGTGTTATTCCTTCAGGCCAGATAATCTCAGCGACTTGTATCATCACAATATAGTTACAATGTACTCTTCGGAGAAAATATTTATAATATTTACAAAATTTACAAACCTTGCCGTGGAGCACCTTACGTGGTTCGTTAAATTGTTAATAATATGTTGATATTCTTACATCGTCTTCAATCTTAAGATTCAGTAATAATTCGTAGTTCGATAACAACTCGATGTAAATGCGAAACTGTTATTAATTCAATGCTACTTGAAATGTAATAATTTACGAGCGTATCACAGAATCGTACTTAAACAACTTGTTCACATACGTACGTGTAATATCATGTCATTATCATTAATTATCATTTATTTTTCATCATTGGTGATGGGAAGAATTAGAAATGAACTTATGCCATTTTCAAAATAAACGTTTACGCAATTCCATTTATTAATGAAATTTCAATCGATTAGAACAGTCAAGTATTTTAAGATTCGAATTGTAAATTGTTTACAAATAAAAAGATCACACGAAAGTATACGTAAATTTGTAGTTCCTCAATTTTTTCTAAAAATGAATCTATACCACTTTCGAAATAAACGCTCTGTATGTACAATTAAAATGATAATAATGTATTTGGTTCGATGGTAACGATGGTAACAATATTTTGGTTCGATCGAGGGTTTTATTTTCACTAAGTTCTACGATATTAGTGAAAGGCACCCTTGCTAATATTGATATAGTTGTTAATGTTGTTTTATTGTTATAGTTTGTTACATATTATTTTTGTATGATATATTAAGGTAGTTGTTAATATTGCTACAGTTCACGAAACAATAATCAAAACGATGGTAAATTATAGAAGCAAAATAAAAGCTCATAGCATCCCATTGATTAACAATTTATATAACCAGTACATCCAAAGAACACTCCGAAGAGGTCATTCATTAGTCTGATAGAAAGATAGAATTCGCCTGTAGACGCTTTCTCAATGGACAAATCGTTTACGTGATATTTAGCTCAATACTAAATGTAAGAATAATGTCCATGTAGACAAATTGTAAAGAATTTTGAAGTTAAAAAGAGGAAAAAATTGGAACGATCACAATATAATTTTTCCCGTAATACATATGTATAAACAACTAAATATTTGAATTAATTTCTTGTTCATTGTTGGCGCAACATCAATATTGTTCATCATTATGTAATCATCAGAAGAATCGCATTCCGTTGGTGTCTTATGCTTGTTGTTGCAATTATATTTACTTACTGCCTGGTTATTTGGAATATTGTCGGCGACTTTCACGGATTGTAAGCAGGTCGCGTTGCTCGCGTAACTAAGCATTTAGAAGAAGATATAATTTATCATTAATTTCGCTCAACTGAATGGGATCAAATAAAGAAGAACTTTCATTTCGCGCTGCAGCGCAAAAAACAGTATTGTAACGTCAGTTCCTAACCAATTAGCTGTTTTTGACGAGTACACTTGTCACGAAGAAATGGTACAATATTTTCTGTTATGGCGATCCCTGTCGATAATAAAATTAAAAAATAAAACTAAATTATATATATTATTACAGCCACATAAGCTCTGTCTTTGACGAGTATATTCGTCGTTGCTTACTTTTTGCGACACACTTTAGGCACGCGCTTTTCAAAGTTTTCAAAGAGCTTGCAACAGCTAACTGGTCATTCGCTAAATTTTTATCGTGATCTTATAGTTTGGCTTGAATTCTTTGGATTTTATTAGAATCAAATGTTATGTTTTGCAACATTTTTTCACAATTTAATTTTGAGATTGCCAGGCAAGACCATGGAAAGTGTAGATTAATATCGTCTGTTAGTGCTCTGTTCGAAATTATTTGCGAATTATTGTTAGACAGAACATACATTACTAATCGTACATCGTTGTGAGAATTTGTTAACCTTATTATTATTATTATATATTATTATTTGCTAACTTTAGCAGGCCCGGTTTCAAATTTGAATTTAAAATTGTACATTCATTGTTATTTCTTTTGTTCATCTAACTTTATGTGAATTCTTATATTATCCGACTAATCAATTTCTCAATTTTTGTTAACATTAGGTTCACGGGATGCGTCATTTTGGCGCATTTCGAAGTTCACGAGGAAAATTACACGAGTCGTTTACATTATTCTTCTACCATTTTTACTGACTTTCCTCCATTTAACGAGACAGATATATATCGAAATTCATTTCCTTTGAAGCTTTCTAGTCTCGAAGTTCTTTATGTGCTATATTTTATTATATCAGATTCGACGGAATTGAAATGTCCGTAAACCTAGTGTTAATACAAGAATCTACATAAAGTTAGACGAACAAAAGAAATAACAATGAATATACAATTTTGAACCCAGTTATTTCGCCGGCCCTACTAAGCTTAGTGTTAATATTCTGATTTACTGGTTTTACAAACTGGTTATTTACGAATTACTACTAATTATTACATGAGCAATTACACGAATTATATGTATGACATTATGCCAAATGTAAATGTAAAATGCAAAATGACAATGATCGCGAACTTTTACATTGTCTGTTTTTAACAGATTTTCACACTCGTGGCAACAGGTAGCGAGATAGAGGTCTGTCCATTGTTTCTTATGTAAAGTGATTGGTAAGGTGATTCACCGAGACCATTTTTTCAAATATCGTCTTTATCTTACGACTTAGTTCGTATAATTTTTTTCCGCAAACCACTGCATACTTCTTGTCTCGCCGCGATAAGCGCGATAGGCGCATAATGAATCATCATGCACGCAGTGGATGTAATAGCTTGTGATAAACGTTCGGTGATGTTGATATGCCAACGTATGTCCTTGCTCTTCTGTTACGACGTCCTCAAGCAAATATTCCAGGTCGGCATAGATAACAAACGACACGCGCTCTTTGTAAGCATCATTTTTCAACCGCAGCCACTTATCTTCTTTTGTGTATTATTTATTCCGAAGTATACATTTCCACTTTTCCTCCGATACAAAGCAGCGACAGCAACTGAAAAATGAAAAAAAAAAAAAAGAAAAAATGACATTCGACTTTTATTTGAAACGTTTCTCGATATAATTAATGGTATTGCAAATATCTCAGCTTCAATTTTTGGCCGGTTGATTCTTTGTACGATCTATAGATTTTTATCCTTAAAGTAACAAATACAATACATTTCCAATCTTTCTATAGGATTGCTATACTGTGGATGTTTATATTTATTCAGTATTATATATATATATATACATAATAATATAATAATATTATATATATATATATATATATATATATATATATATATATATATATATATATTATATATGTCATTTATAACTACATATATTAAACTGTTAATGATTATATTTATATGTATTTTAATACATATTTATAAATAATATAATAGTTATTATATATGTTGATATTTGTGTATTCAGAGGTAGGATCGTGATTAATTGGATTATCGTTTGAACCAGAAAAACCTTTTTATTGCACACTTCTTACATACGGAACTGAACGAACTGGATCAAGAAATAAAAAAGCGTCTTAATGCTAAGACTGCATGTAGAAGTCGCATTTAGTAACTATTTTTTGTGGCTAATGCATCCGCACATAGATGGCGAGCGGGGACTCACGTTGCCTTTTCAACAATATATATATTTATATTTATTTTATTTATTATATACATATACATACATATATACATATAATAATAATTATTATTATATGTATTTATAAATATGTATCAAAATTTAAACGCGCACTATTGTTAGTTATTTCCTTAATTATATTCAGAAAACTACAAATCTGCATAAATATCTATAGTTTAATATATGTAGTTATAAATGGCACGTAAATTCGTGCGGTTTTGGTCACGTTGCAAAAGTTGAATAGCAGAGAATGTACAAAAAGTTGAAAAGAAAAAAAAAGAAAAGAAGAATATTGGTTTTTGGCTATAGGAGTAAAAAGCGAAAGATACTGAATCGACATTTTATTCGTTGCATTATGAATTTATGTTTGTCTTCGTCTTATATTACTTTATTATATTATGTACTAGTATATATACTACATTATATGATATGTAAGTTGTAAATATGTTGATGAACGACGACTCTATTATGAAATATTATATGCACTATTATGAAGAATTAACTTAACATGCAACTATCTTAACAGTTCATTGAAAGCTGAATATTGCACTTTCAGTCCTCATTCTACAAGTCAGACAATTTAATGTTGTAATGTAAAACGAATGTTTGAATATGTACGTACTAGTTTGTTAATATTTGCTATAAAAGCTTTTCACATTAATAAGTTTCTTAGCATTTTAGAATCTTCATTTACTCACTTGTCTGTTGTCCATCCCCCTTCACTTAAAGAAATACACATAATTTAAATAACATAAATTGTCTTAATGTAAACCTAATGACATCGAAGATAAGATATTTTGGGTCGTTTATTTTTAAGATTAATATTAAGATTAATATTAACGCCGAAAGAATAAAATTAAAATTAGTATTAGGGAGCGGTGTTTTAGTTCAAACGACAAGAAAATTGTTGGGCAGAAAAATTACAAGATGCTTGAAACATAGCAAATGTTTCTCGTAAATAACAATCAATATCATCAATAAGAATAAATATAAATATAATAGTTTTTCTGTTGAAGGTAGTCTTTAAAAATGATATTTCTCATAGAACAACGCAAATTTAATGATATTTCATACAATGGTACTATATACAATGCAATATACAATACCATACATATTTAAGTGTAGAAAGTTTAGAAAGTTTAGATTCACGCTAAAATGTTAAATAAATAACTTAAATTTCTGAATATAAGATAAATCGCTTATTGTGTTGGAAGTATCATTGAGATATTTGAAATAAGTGTTAAGATTGCCACTAAAATATGTGTAAATTTTCGATTTTTCTCAAATCCCAATTTTTTCTCAAAAATGGACGTACACCACTTTCAAATATACGGCTCATTTAATACTCAAATTCTTATTCGACTACGTATTAAAAATTTATTACCCTGTAAAAGCAGTTGAAATACGTAATATAAGCACGACTAAAAAATTAGAATTGTGTAAGCAATTCTAATAAGTCAAGATATTGAATATCAAAATGAAAAAGTTTCTGTATGAAAAATGATTGTAAATTGATGAATTACGCGTACATAAAAGAGTCAAGTTAAAGTAATAAATCACAAAGTTGAGGGCAAATGTTATGAACACCGAAACAGGTTTAAAGATGTGGGAAATTCTATAACATATGGCAATAGTAACTGCGTCTACTTAAAGCATCACTGATATTTCTAGAATTCAGGGAAAAATAGTGTTTATGAAAGTTACCGAGAATTGCGGTAATCATAGAATTCCAGTAATAAATTCTTTTCCTGGAGATGAGCATATGGAATACTTCCTGTTCAATTAATTCTTTTAAATAGCATATTATACATTTTTATTTTTAGTAGTAATAAGTTTATATCATGTTATCAGCCTAAGTACAAAATCGTTTGATTCACAAATGAGTAAATAATTAAAAATCGTAATTATAATTATGATTCAGTCTACAGAGTGTTCCGTTTAAGTGAGTATGGTGAAATATCTGACCAAGATTGAAGTTCTAAAAAAAATGCTTTTATAAAAGTTGTATGTGAAATAAATGTTGTTATAAGTAAGAAGAAATTGTTAATAATTCTTTAATGTACCTTATTCTTCAACGTGATTACCATCATTTAATAATACATGCTTATGTATTATTAATAATTGGTCATTCCATGAATTACAATTACAAAGCAATTCAATTACAATTCGTAATTTAGATCTCTCAGTTAATTAAATTACAATGTAATTCGTGACTGTAATTGAAATATAGTTACAAAATACAATGCAATTGAAATACAACTACAAAATATAATCTCATTAAAATACAATTACAAAGTACAATGCAATTGAAATATAATTACGTAATGCAATGCAATTGAAATAAAGATACAAAAATATGATATCCAAATTGGGAGGTGATAAGAGGAGGAAAAGACCAAAGTTTTTTTAAAGGTTTCAAACAGAAAAAGATTACTATTAGTGATGAATATGGTGTTATTCATAAATATAAACACTCACCTTAGTTTTTCAGAGATTCGAACAGTAATTCAGTTACATTGTATTTAAATTACGCTCGTGATTCCAGTAATTAGAGATCGAATGAATTCATAAGTTTGAATTATTTAATTCAGTAATATTTGTTATTGGACCGTAGTTTCTGATGCTTGTAAAAAAATGTCTTTCAGTATTTTCCAACATTGCGTTAAAATTTAGACGGTGGATAACGAAAATTAAAATCGATCATTAATCGATGTTCCATTTAATAAAATAATTTTCAATTTTTCACGCCCGCTACAGCATCAGCATCTTTCCCATGCAACGGTTTATTACGTGAAGGTGCCAAACTTACGCGAGATTTATGACTCATTACACAAAATAACATTGAATAGCAGGTCATTGAATTTGTCTCAAAATCCGGTGTAGTATTAGCGACAAGATATGGTGTCATTTAAAAACAGCAACTACCCAAATCACAAAAAAATACCATTAATACTTTTGTCTTCGTAAAATAGTTTCTATAAGAACATTTCCTTGATAACTTTAATATCTTGTGAGATGTTCTACTTAAACGGAACTGTATATGCATATTTACCGCTAACAAATTTAAGATAATTGGTATTTTCCAAAATTTATTAAATGATACTTAAAAGATATTTAATAGCTACTATAATAGTATATTATAGTAATGTAGTTTGTTTTTTAAGCAAAGAATACATTTCAGGTATAATAAAATACGAAGTGAAAGCGCTCCAGTAGAATTTCAGTTGGTAGAAGACGAAGTTCAAGATATTGACAACTTGATTAATTATGGCCAAGAAAATTATGATTGGAATTCGGAAGGTATAGAATTGATAATATCAGTTGATAATAAAGTTGTACATCTCTTTTAAAATATACTTGCCCTTTAACAATTTCATAGACATATAAGCATCATAATAATAATGCCATTAATGTTATTTTGTATCACTTCATATGTTATCCACAGTTTGCTTTATACATACTTTATTTGCTTAAATCATTTGATTCGCTTTACCATTTACTTTTCATTATCAAATTGATTTCTATCGATAAAGAACGTTACAACAGAATTTCGTAGAAATGCAACTAATCGTCCCTTGTCTACCTATAATATTATATATATAATGTATATAATATATATATTATATATCAATATTACACAATTTATATATATATATATATATGCATGTGTGTAATAATTTATATATATATATATATATATATATATATATATAGTAAGGTCGCTTGAAATATTTCGTAGAATCTTAGCAGAATCGATGGATTTAGGATTCTATCATTACGTCGCAATGTAGTATGTAATATTAGGTGCGTCAAATGTTTCTGTCGTTTTGTAAAGAAATAATAAATGCGCAACATTTTTTGTTTTCTATTATTTTATTGGATTATGTATGATCCACTGTGTTCTATTACTACAAAATGGAAAGAAACTTTTGGGACAATCTAATCTAATATCTCGGATGTATCCAAAACATGTCTGTATGAGTTTTACTATGATTACACGCTACCGAGTTCTGTCGAAAGTTGTACAATTATGTATACGGATACGTATACATAACAATATATACGATATACAATAATTTTATTTACGAGCTCATGTGCAATAGCGCGATAATTCAAGCGATAATTGAATAAAATAATAGAAATAGAACAAAATGGATCATACATAATTCAATAAAATAATATAAAGCAAAAAATGTTGTGCATCTATTATTTGCTTATAAAACGAACGAAACTTTTAGAACTACCTAATACTATGTATTTATATGCAGAGTAGTCTGCAAAAACGTTGTCAGCCGATTAGGAGCTGGTTACACGTGAAAAAATAAGACGAAAATGGAAAATAATTACTATTACTCATGCATTTCATGATAACAAAACATTTCTATTGATAACAAAAGTGACGTACGACTTCTTGGAATTTTTGTAATGTATCCAATTTGTGCATAGCACGAATGTGCCCGAGAGAACCCGAAAATGTCGGGTTGGGTTGAGAATTTATCTCGGGAGTGACTCGGGTTCCCGAGAATTATAAAATTATAATTATCCCGTTAGAACGCAGGAGAAAAATAATACTGGAGCAAATATAATATTTAGAAATGTATGAGATACCGAAAGTGTCAGGAAACCAATGCTCGGGACAAGTTGGGAAGAGAGCGGGTCGGGTTTTCAGAAATATTAGATAATTAGAAATTGTGGGGACTCCCGAGAATCTCGGAATTCTCGCGAATTATAAAATAGTATTGACTAGAACATGGGGCAGAAATATTTTATTATAAAACATTACATATATCTATCACATATTTCGTTATTATTTTTGCTTCATATTCTAAATTATGTAATTTTATAATTCTCGAAAATCCCGAAATTTACAGGAATTACAACAATCTCGAATTACCAGATACTTTAGGGAGCCCTACCCGATCCCTGGAAAAATTCTCAACCCGACATGATTCGACAGGACCCAACCTGACACGACCCGACAGGACCCAACGCGACACGACTCGACACAACACGACTCGACACAACACGATCTGACACAACCCAACTCGATAAGTTCAACGCGACCTGACTCGACTTAACCCAATATTTTCGGGTTTTCACACATCTCTAATAATATTTTAAATATATATGACATGTATTTCGTTATTATCTTTGCTTCATATTCTAGACTATATAATTTTATAATTCTGGAGAATTCTGAAATTCTCGGGAGATCCGACAATCCCCAATTACGAGATACTTTCGGGACCTGACCCGACCTGTCTCGAGTATCGGGTTCTCAACATTTGCGCATAATTAAACTTTAATTAAGAAATACGCGGAAGTGTTTATCGAATTCTTTCATTTACTCAAACAAATATATTTTAGAGGTTCCGGAATATATCGATAATTTGTTAAAGATAACTTGGAAATTACATGCCAGAGTGTTCCGTGCGCAAAAGAACTTAAATAATATTATGGATGAAATGTATGCTTGGGCAATGATGCCAGTTATTTATCGTAAGGATGCGAGAGATGAAAATTTATTGTCAGTCGCTGATAAAGACGACAGATTTGCGGAAAGATTTGCGGAGATCGAAGCAACAGCCGAAGAACTCGAACATGTGTTAAAAGAAAATTATAAACTGTTTTTCGACTTGCTCCCAGATTATGTTTACAGTAAAGAAGAGCTTGAATTAGTAGACGGTAGTTGTCCAATGATTTTTGTATTTTACTATGGAGACTGATTAACAAAACGTTTTATAAACTTTTTGAGAACGTTATTTATTCAATGTAATTATTTGTAGTCCACGCTGAAGAAGAAGAGGAAGCAGAAATGGAACAAGCAGCAGAAGGAGGAGTCAATACTGAAGCTGCAAAGTAAAATTAGAAAATTTGAATATCATCACTTTTGTTTCGTTACGCATTTTTATCGTATTTTTCGTAACAGATAACAGTTAATGAAAAGTGCTTCTTATTAATTACATGTGATTATTTCTTATTTTCGGTAATTAATTTTTCTTAACTAAATGAGTCAACAATTATAGAAATAAAAATACAATAATAAAAAATATGGACAGACGGTAATTCAGATATAAAATAATTTTTTTGTTTAACATTTCATTAGGCCGGATGAGGAAGTAACTGAAGAAGCGGAAGTACCGGAAGAACAAGAACAAGTAGAAGAAGAAGAAGAGGTTGATGAAGAAACGTTAACAATGAGACGCGAGAAATGGCAGCCTTATCTATTCTATGTTGACAATTTAATTTCCAGAGGTCTTATTCAGGCTGTATCCACAAGGTTATTAATAATAATTGCGATGCTCGACTAAAATCGATCTTATTTTAAACTAATACTCATTATTAGTTACTACTTCGCGTAATATTTTCTTTAACACTGGGAAATTTATAAAAATTTTAACAACCTAAGAGAAGTTAAGTGAAAGTTTAAAATATTATTATTTACAACAATATTTTATGGATACTTGGTTTCAACATTTTACTCATACAATATTTTTTGTCCGGTAAGAAGTATTACTCCAACAAAAGGTGATTCTACATGAAAAGATAAGTCGAAAATGTGAAATAAAATTTATGCAGTAGGTTTTTTTTATTTAAAGAACCTCGATAGTCGTCTATACAAGTCCCAATTTAATTTAGACAGCGAAATATCGCGAAAATTCAAAATTTATCGAAATAAATGTTTTACACAAAAATTATAAAATTCGGAGGAAAATATTTGATGTTGACCTTGCTTTGATGTTGGATCAAGCTCGTTCAGCTCACATTTTTTAAACGAGAACCTCTATGTTTTATGGCGGATTCCGATTGTATGGCAAAAATCAAATACCTTTTGTTTTTATCGATTTTTCAATCTGAACTTCTGTTTTCCAGATATTTGATTTGCAGATTAACTTTTGCACGGTGAATCTTTTAGCGGAAGCCGTACAGCGGATACAGTGACCATTCGGACCATACAAAGAAGTTGTTGTTTCTATATAGCTGTCCATTTTAGCGTTTACAGTCCGAAGTTGATCTGGGTGCTTATCTGGGCTGCATAACTCCTAGAATTCGACTGAGGGAAGGAGGGTGAATGAGCGTGAGTGAAAGTGCATTTCCAAGAATTCGTGGGAATACTAGTGGAAGCTAAAATGGACAGAAGTCCGCATGCTAAAGAGAACTCTATCTCATCTTTCCAACGCACAAACGCTAGCTGTAGTTGAAGCAGGAGATTGGAGATACTTCGAGATACTTCGAAGAAACTATCGGCGGATTTGATCAGAGAGATATTTGTTTTTCGAGAGGCAAAGAAATCATGCATTAGCGAGATTCATAAACGAGGTTTGCGTGCAAGAACAGGCAATCGACTACCAAGGACGATAAAGTTACCATTGTATCTGTAGAATGGCGATTTATGTTCGAAATGGTGTTATTGATATTTTTATGATTTTTGGATAGGGCTGCCATTTATAAAATCATTAATTTAGAATAGAGGGCGTTAAAAGCCGGACTTTTCCACATGAAACCTCAATACTTTTAATTGTTTTTGGATTGGGTACGATATCACAAGAAAGCTTCTGTGAACTTAGATGTAAACCGATTTACATTTCGATATACATTTATTGAATTATATAGGTGCCCTTCCACAACTTTTCTCCATCTTTCACGCAACTTGAATATTTTATCCTTCCAGAACTTGTCAGGTTTTTCGGCGAGAAACATTTTGATGTGATCTTTCGTGTGGATCAAATTTCTTACAAATCGGATCTGACTTTCCGGGCAACCCAATATAAATCGTAACCGGATAGCACTGCGTTTGCATTTAGACTGCTTCTAACGCGTCTACAATGCGAACGCAATACTTGAAAGCCATTCTTAGAAAAATGAATGCATTGCTGTCCAGTATATTAGTATACGTGTCTTTAACACATGCCAGAAAGCAACGTACACACAGCACAATGACGGATGGTCGGTGGAGGCTGATCGTTTCGACAGCAAGCAAGCATCGGAAATGACTACAGAAAATCTCACCAGGCATCCCCGGATGCCATTGAAACTACGAAAAATTAGAGGAAACCCGGGTGAATGGCAACTCTACCTTCGGTGAACGTCATGGAAATTACCGACATGCTTCCCGTTTTTATGCTGAGGGATAATAGGATATTAAGATAAGTCAAATATTCTAATATTCATCGCCATCCGAATGCTTAGAAAATAACAAATATTGAAAGGAAATCTCTACAAAATTCATTACGAAGAGACGAAGAAATCAAATATAAGATCCTAATGATCTTAGACTTTTAGTCATCTTGGGAATGGTCCACTTGGGTCCACATATCAGCACTCGACAAATACAGCGAGAATTACGCATCTTTCGATTTACGACTCATCGAATGTTACAACATATCCAATATCGTACTTGCTACGTCGATCTTATATAGGAGTTGAGATAGAGATCATAGATTAAGAATTCGATTTTGTAGATGCGCACTTGATAATTTAGAGCAGAAGTAAATTTCTTTTTGTGATGTCTAATGACGGTATGATGAAACGGTATTTTGTAGCAGTGGGTGTCCCAATACATGCAACTATCATTATTGGTTACAGCTACATTGGTTCCGACAAGTGCTCAATCAACATCGTTGCTGCTTACAAAAATCAGAGTCAAAGTCAAAATCATTGGACTGCGTTTCTTCGAATTTCACTGGGGTTATTAACAGTCTAATTTATGTAGATTTTCTCTTAAATCTTTGTCAGGATATCTTGAACGAGGACGTTCGACATGAATCCATTATAACGGTCGAAAGAAATCATGGTTTCAGCAAGATAATACTCCTGTATATTTTACCCGTGATGTTAATGGTTCTTAGATGTGAAACATACAAATTGATGGATAGGGTGAAAAGGACCAGTTTTATAACTTCCGAGATCACAGAATCTTAATTCATTTGATTTTTACTTATGAAGTTGCGTGAAAAATGCTGAGTACGAGAAAGTGTAATATGTAATACACACAGGAACACGTACTTAAATTAATATGTATCTTACGCATCTTGTTACTTATTTATCACCATCAGCTGAACATTTTCTTTTGATACTGTTTTAATCGTATGGTTCAAATTCAAAACAATAAAGTTTTGAAAAATTCAAGTTGATGTTGATTTCACGCCAAAATCAAATATCTGCAAAACAAAAGGCCAAATCGAAAAATTGATAAGAGCAAAAGGTATTTATCTTTTACCATGCAATCGAGACCCGCTAAAAAATAGAGGTTATTTTTAAAAACTAAGCTGGTCGTGATACAGCTGAACGACCTTGACCCAATATTGAAACGCGGATAGCATCAAATGTTTCCCTCCAAAGCCTACAACTTCTGTTTAAAACATACTTTTCGATGAAGTTTCGAGCTCAGTTTTCGAGATATTTCGCTGTCTAAGGTTGAACGGATTTTTTCGCATTTAGCTACTCTGTTCGGTAGTACAAATCAAATGGAGGTGATTCCCCGCGTAATAGAAGTCGATAATGTGGAATAACAATTTTTGATGTTAATCTGTTATCATAAAATTTCAGCATATCAGAAAACGCGACTTCTCTTAGTTTTAAGACATGTGATAATTTGTTTGTACACATATGGAGAATAATATAATATATAGTAATAGTCGTGTAAAACAAAAACATTTTTTCTTCTCGATGTTTAAAGTAGATTATTAAAAATAGATTATTAAAGAAAAGTAAAAAAGATTGGAAAAATAAAAAAAAAGAAACACTACACGGAGTTCCCAAGCGGGGGACATCCATCTAAATACTAATCCGTGCACAGCGTTGCTTAATTTTCGTGATCGAACGAGAACGAGTGCATATTAATTTTCATTCAAATTACATATATATACATTCACAATAAACAATGAATTACATTTGGGAAGTAATTTGGCAGGAATACCGTTACGTGACAGTACGACGTAGACATACAATATTTTGTGTCGGATTTACATTTTGAACATTACAGTTGGTAATTAAATTTAAGTCGCTCAGAGGCGGTACTTTTATACGATATCATCTTTCTTTTTTTTCCTTTGTCCTGAAAACTTGGTGATAAAACTGGACAAATCGGTAGCCTACTTTTGGTTTCTGTAGGGCTGAGGGTCAGAGGAAAGGGGTAGGGGAAGGGATGAGGAGGGTGGGGGTGTCATTTAGGTTTATTTACAATATTTACAGTATTTACAATATTTACACTTATTTATAAATAGAGAGATTGTACGCTGATAAACCTTTGCAGTTCTCTTTTTTATGATTTCGGTATCCATCAATACTTTTTTATGTTCTTTCTGTGTTTGTTTTGGGGTCTGCCTGTTTAGATTCTCATCGTATTGTTTTGATACCTATTTTTCTTTTTACGTGGTATATTATTGGAATATTGTTTTGATCTTGGGGGTAATTTTTTTCATCTAGATATGGGAACGCTTCGGGGGGGGAGGATAAATCCTGTTTTAAGTGTGTTTTTATGGTAAATTCATTTGGATATAAGCAGCTGAAAATTAGGCTATTTTCTTTTATTTTTGCAGCTTGAGCGAAATGATTTCGAGATAGTTTGAGGATGTGACAGTCGATGCGGTGTATGTTAGTTAGGTTGTAGATTGTTTTATCTTTGATGCATTTTTTGAATTTACTAAGTTCGGATCTGATCTTTCAAATATGTGAACTCTTTCCATTAAGGAAGCTGGTATGTTATACCAGATTGGACAGCCGTAGGTTATGATCGGTCTGATTAGTGCTTGGTAGCAGAGGATTTTTACGCTGCCATTGAGATGTTTGGAGTAAAATAGTCTTTTTGCTTTCCAAAATGCTTTGCTTGCTTTTGTGAGTTGAATTTCGATGTGCTGTTTGAAGTTTAGTTTGTCGTCTTTATTCACGCCGAAGTATTTTACACAATATTTTGCTGGGTATGAGTTCCTCCTCATTTGTTTTTTCTATTAATTGAAATTTTTTACAGTGTTCTCTTTCCAGTGGGCCGAGTTCACTTAATTGGGGTCTAAACAATTGGTTTCGCATTTACTCGCATTAATTTTTAATTTCCACGTCTGGTAGTAATCATTAATTTTTTCAGAAAGTTCTTGGAGCTCTATTCTTATTATTTTAGTTTTTCAGCCTATTACGTAGATGATTAAGTAATGTGCGAAAGCTGTAGACCGTTTATGGATAGATGTATTGAGATTGAAGGGATTTAGTAAATCGCTATTGTAAATATTGAAAAGTAACGGAGAGTTTACTGTTCCTTGTTGTAAGCCGTTTTCTATGAAAAATTCTTTGCTTGATGTGTGCGAACCATCGGTCATTACAAAGAATTTATTTGTTATCATGTCCCAGACTATTTTGATGAGGTATTTCAGAAAGTTTTTCTTAATCATTTTGTATATAAGGCTTAAGATCCATGCTGTATCGAATGACGAGAACGAGTGCAGTTAACGCGGTATGAGCGTTGGCTGCAGTAACTTATTCTATTATTTAATAGTAATTCACAGAAAAATATTTAAAAATGTAATACTATTTATATTATATAAATATAATTCAAAAAAATGGGCTATAGGATCCCGTCATATCGGTACGCGTGCACGTGAAAAATAACGGGAGTCAGGCAGATGAAATTTTATAATTGATATTCTCGGAAACGAAGCCTTGTATCAAAAATTCATACTCTACATTTTCGACTCGCTTTTGCATGAGGAATCACCCTCTTTCGGCTTGTACTACAATTTTTGGCACACCCTGTATATATACATAACGCGAAAGCGACTGATTCACTCGTTAACGCCCAGCCCAAACCGCTGTATCTAAAAACGTGATTGAACAGTATACTTCTTATATGACTCTAAAAGGGTAAAAAGACATTTTTTTTTAAAGGATGCTCATATTCTATGCATTGCTAAAGTAGGACACGTGAAATTCAACTTTTTCGAAATTCAACCCTTGTGGGAGTGAAAAAGGAATATGTTTTTTTCTCAAAAATAAGCGTATCTCCACATCCACTTCAGCTGGAGATGTGACACTCGTCAAACAAATTTCTCATTAAAAGTAAAAAAAACGCGTGTTTGAGGGTTTTTCGAAATTCACCTTCTAAAAGGTGATCGAACAGAGGGCAGTGAACATAAATTCAAACGGACGAAGCCACGGGCGGACGGCTAATAATAAATAATATAAAGAACTGAATCGTGCTACAGACTAGATGAAATTTTCGAAAATTTCGAAATTAATAACATTTATTACATGTATGAACATTTTGTTTCATTATTTGTTCTTTTTTACGTTATGGAATAAATAAGTAGTAGAAATATTAGTTTATAACGAAATACGATAGTACTCATATCAGACAAATATTTAAAGTCAATTCTCCCAAAAACAAAATTTTAAACGAATTTTATATTGTTTTTAATATATGTGTATTATTTAATTTCTACCAATAATGAATCAAATTAAAAATTTTTAAGTATTATAAAAATAAACATTATTATGGGTTAGCAGAATTATAGATTGCAAAACATTTTACATCTGGATAACAGCTTTAATTTTACATGTTTCTACATTTTTTAATTCAGATTGCCACCATGAAAAATGTTATTTCCATTTTATTACCTAGTAATTTAGATATTTAAAAATAAAGGATTTATAACATTTAATACTCATCTAAAAGTGGCTACTTTTTTAATCTTTGCAACATTAAAACAACATTTTATGCAACATTTTACAACAATTAAAGAATGATGTATCATTGTATCTTTTCGCAGTATTTGTTACATTCTCGACGAAACTGATCCCGAAGGCGAAATATTTCCTTCGTTTGAAATTCAGATGTGTTTGGAGGTAAGTATTTATGGAGATGTGACTATGTCGAACTATTTGAAAACACTCAATTTTTTTAACTATATATCTTTACCATTTAAGTGAAAAAGGAGAAAAAAGTTAAAAAGTTAAATGAAATTTAGACACGACCTTAATACGTTACTAACATAAATTAAGTACCACTTTCATATACGTTTAATCAACATACAACTAATAAATATTAAAAATTTTTACAATACTAAATTATACGTTGCAATTTTCTATTTTTATAATTACGTCAAATTCTTATTGTTAAATGAAGTACGTACATGTATCTAATGCAACAATTCTTTAACGATTCTTTCTGCTTGTTTATATGTTGATAGAACCCTAATATTATTTTCCGACCATCAGTGGAATTAGATGATCCGGAAGGTTTCTATGCTTTCTTCGAGTCACTTCTACTTGAAATGATGAAAATGGGTACCCTCATATCACGCGTTAATCCTGAGTTACATGAAGATCAAGAAAATTATGCGGTATATTATTTGTTACTGATATTTTTAACTAGTATATTGACAAATCGCTATTTTTACAATTATCAATAGAACAATTTTTGATATTCGATACAAACTTCTAATCGTATTTTCTTTATCAAAGCTCGATGTTGCTGAGGAGGAAGGTATCGTATTTATGTTGGAAGAAACTTGCAATCGAGCAAAACTGGCCTTAACAGAAGTGAAAGGACATGTATATGTAATTATCTGGACTTGAATTTAACATTTTCAAACGTGTCATTTCATAAAAATTACCATATTTCTTATTTTTCTTTCGTTCAAAAATTTTCGATAACGTGCATATAATGTATAAGGTATCAGCTATTGAACAGCGATTTATTTATCTAAGAAGTCAGGCCAGATGAATACATTTTTATTGTTTTATGTCTTATATTTTCTGAGATATCATGGTGATTTTGAGTTTTTTTAAGTTTTTGTGTTGAAGATGAGTTACTCTTGACAAATTCTCGTTCCGTTTTGAGCCTCAAGGTCAACTGACGGTCACCTTATTATAGCTCGTTAAACTCGTCTTCTTAGCCGCTACAACGGGGCACAAAAAATATGAGGTTATTGTTAAAAAAATTTAAAGTTAACTTGATATTTTAGAAAACACTAGGCATCAAAAAATAAAAATATGTTCACCTAATCGGCCTTCACAAGTATAATAAGTTTCACTTCAAACATTTTTTGCTAAACTCAACAGATAACGAGCTATTTCAAGTGATAGTTTTCACTGATTCACCCTGTATATTCTGACATAACCTCAAATAATTAATAACGAGAAATTACTGACTCAAATTATTATTCACAGATATACGAAATCTACTCGTGGCTGTGGACAGACGATAAACAGCAATATTTATCTTATTTTTTGAGATTTTCTCAATACGTAAGCCCCGAACAAAGGGACATGATCGAACATCATCCAGAGTTTATCCCAGATAATCTGAAAGAGAAGAAACCAGAGTTAGCTGACTTCAAGCGGGAGATCGATTATTTTATGGATTTGTACAACAAGTGCGATCATCTACAAAATGAGCAAATCTTTCGTCGATGGTTGAAACTTGACATAAAACCTTTCAAGCAGATACTCTTGAACATAATTTGCAAATGGGCTAACGTGCTGAAGGAGTACTTGGTCAACCGCATTACCACCAAGTAATTAAAATTTTTTAATTTTTATTAAATTTAACTTTCATTTAAAATTGTAGGATTTTTACGGTTGAAATTCTTCTAATCTATACTTTTCAAGATTCCATATTGTTTCGAGAAAATACGTTGATATTTTATTAGAATTACTATTGAGAATTTATATTTATATTATATTTATGAGCATTTATATTTATACTATATTATAGGATTAATCTAACAAGATACAGATTTGAAAGTACACACAAAAAAGTAGATCAGTTTCACAGACGCTCTTCTGCATTTAATGATTGATCCGAAAAATCCAACTTGATCAGCAATATTATTCGCATAACTGCAGATTTTGGTGATATAATGATAAATGGTGTTAATAAACCTGAGATATTAAAAAATTCTACACAACAAACAGGCGTGTTGCATAAATGACGTATTCGTATATAAGTTATTTATAATTTTGAAAAAAATAAAATAATAACTAATTTTCCCTAGTCCTCAAGTGTTGGAATGTTGAGTCTATAAAGTACGTAGTATGACCAAATTTGTGAATAGGAAGGCCTAGGGATAGTGATACAAAACGTAGGAATCTATGTTGTGATCTTTCAACAAAAACATTATCATGCAATAATTAAACTTTCCTCTTTTCGTTTAAAACTACAATTTAAACATCAATTAAAAATGTTACAATTAAAGTTCTTTTAATCGATACTTTTCGAAGTTCTATGTTGTTCCGAAGAAGTATTCCGGCGTTTTATTAGATTTACGATTGTTTACCAGGAAACCAATGAAGCACTGGTATTATACGTATATTTAAGACCCGTGACTATAACGCAAATAGTTTCGGTTAGGAAGATCAATACTGAACACTTCTGACGAAATGTGAAGACACGTTTTCCCCAATACTGTATAATTTAATCCACGTCTAATGAGAAATATCTATTTTAAGCCATTTTGATACCACTAACATTCCGATTATAATTTTCCAGAAATTACTTTTGTTTGCAATTTCAGTTGGACGCATAAGCAAGTGAAATATAAATCTGAATGGCATATTTGCATTTGTGACGCGAATAAACTGCACAAGTTTTATTTACGTCCTGAAAGTTTATTTTGGTTCGCTCGAAAGTTATTATGCCATGCTATTATTTTTACATTAAAGAATCATTAAGCTATCGTCCAAATATAATATTACGTGGTATAGTATGCAAATCTCGTTTAAGCAGAATTGTCATTAGTAAAAAAAATAGTCATACAGAATAGAGTATAATATTTATATTGAACAAATAATGATTAATATTTAAACGATACAAGAAGAATTATCCATTAGAATATTTTATTTTATTTTTGGAAATGAACTAACTAATCTAACAGCAAAAATTACATCCACTGAAGAACCAAATCAGCTTTCCGTATGCAACACGTCGTTTCACATTGTAAAATATATCGAAGCAATATGCGAACCAAACTAAGACGCATTACGGGAAAATTGCAATATAAATTCACTCCATAAATTAATCTCTAG
The DNA here is from genome assembly GCA_014737395.1 of Bombus waltoni. Taxonomy (NCBI): domain Eukaryota; kingdom Metazoa; phylum Arthropoda; class Insecta; order Hymenoptera; family Apidae; genus Bombus; species Bombus waltoni. The sequence goes on from JACXII010000024.1 coordinate 477,694, forward strand.
TTTCCCAGATTTGAAGATAAATCAAGAATTCAATCGTGAAGAATAAATCGCAATAACTAACATAGAACACTGCAGATATAACGCACATAATGAAGGAAAAAAGCATAATATCGACAATAATCTTAAGAATATGGTCGCATCGATCCAACAAAAGATTATCAACTTCTGTAAGGAAATTAAGATATTGGACAGAATTTGATAAGCCACCGAATATATAGAAATAGTCGCTAAGGATCTTGGCAGTCGATGCAATAATTTATTTTCTTCTCTATTTCCTATTTTATTCGTTTGAGAATATTACCATATCGGTATAATGTTAAAAAGAATGTTTCTTTAACAACGTGCTATTTGCGTACTTTTCCCATTGGACGTTTCGAGTGCAATTAAATATTATTGAGACATCCGTGTAATCTATAAAAGGGAGTTCTGTGAATGCGAATCACATGTTGACCTCTAACTGTAAATAGAGCCGATTTCCCTGAATCCACAATCCTAACGTTCGCTGTTGGCACTAATCCTGTATATTTGTGCAACTGAATAGTAAACTGAGTATTTGGCTTGGAATCATTCTTCCGGGAAACTATCAAAGTACCTATTGCGTGCGCAAGCAATGTAAATAATTCAAGAGAAATTGATCATTTTTCTATTATTGGAATAACACGTTCACTTGATATAATTTTAGGCTCGCCTATTGCACTTTATTCGATACTTGATGTATTGTTCCATTAAACAACTTTTAACGTAATAACGACATTTACACGTATTGTTGAAATTTTTCTAATTCTAGTAGAGACATAGTTATAGAAAATATCAGATATTCATTCTTTAAACTAACAACATTATCATATCGGGTGTAGAAACATATTTAACTTCCGCGCGTAATTATGAATTTCTACCTTTCTTATTCGTTTAATTTTATACGATATAACAGGTAGACAATGTTTATATTGGATCTATAATAATTAGTATCATGATATATATTATGCTATATACTAATGATGCATTGAGTTGCCAGGAAAGTTCGTTCTGATTTTTAAGAAATTTCGTCGAAAAACTTGACAAGTTCTGGAAGAATGGAGTATTCAAGTTGCGTGAAAAATGGAGAAAGATTGTTGAACAAAATGGCACCTATATAATTCAATAAATGTATATCGACTCGAAATGTGAATTGGAACGAACTTTCCGGGGTACCCAATATAATAATTCTATATTATACAGATTCTCTATATACATATATAGATGTATAGATCTATAGAAATATAGATATTCTACATATATTCTATATATATAAAATTACTATACACACATAAGCTATTTTTCGTTCGATATAAAAAGTCAGAGAACAAAAAATTACTTTAACAATTGAAGTTTCGCTTTTCGTTGATTTTAGATTGCAGAATTTAGCAGAATTTTTGAAAGCAGCAATGGAAAATTTCTCGCGTCCTATACACGAAGATGATTATGACGCACTTCTAGAAACTATATACTATTTAAAGGAAGTCAGGGATCGTCAATATGAGATCGAAGACATGTTTGATCCAATTAAGGTAATATTCGTAACAAAAGTTTTCACAAAATAATAAGTACGGAACATTAGAACCTTAATTATCCGAACTAATTAAACGCATATGCTGTTGGAATAATCAAATAATTTTATTGAAATTTCGGAAGCGTGCAGCGGACCGATAAACTAAAAAACCATTTTGGGGAAAATCGCAAACAGGAAACAAATGTGTTTTCGCCCTTTTACTTATTTATTTATCTTATCATCTTTCTAAATCTTTAAGTGCTTTATTTAATTCTGAAAATGTGCACTTGCGCGCGGAATTATTTTTAGACGATGATGTCTAAATAGTATACTTGACAAAAGCAGAGTAAGTGCACTCGCACGAAAAGCCGAAATAAATTACAACAATGATAATGAAACTATTACATGACAATTACAAAAATGACACATTTTTCTAGTTATGTTTCTTTGAGAAATCCATTATTTCATTATTTACAGATTCATTAATATTATTCGGATAATTCGGATAATTCGTAAGGATAATTCGTAAACAATACAGATAATCAATAGTTGACATTAAAAATATTTTTATACTAAATAAACAAATATTTGGAAAAATTAGAAATAAAAGAGTTTAATTTGTTTTTAAAAAAGAGAGTGGTATTCTTTAAAACAAAGATCTACCACCTAATGCCATCTCATAAATATTTATATTATTTTATTGAATTATATATGATCCATTTCGTAGTAATAGAACAAGATGGATCATACATAATTCAATAAAATAATATAGGGCAAAAAATGTTGTATACTCTATTATTTCCTTATAAAACGAAAGAAATTTGGAACAACCTAATACAACGTTCCATATATCAACCGATTCATTGAAAGCTATTTCACGTCAGCTTTATTGGTGGCCGCTAGGCAGCTGGATATTAGTCTATTCTAACTCATAACTATAACCCACTGATTTTCCTTTCTTATTTATACTTGTATATTTATATATTTATATACATATATACATGTATGTATGTATATATATAATGGTATATATATACTTATGTATATATGTATACATGCATACATATGTATATTATTTATATAATATATGAAAAATGATTACCTCACCGATGAGTAATATTGATTTGAATTTAGTTAATTTTTGTTACAAATATTTTGGAAACTAAAGTGGAGCGGCAAATTAGTATGTGAATGTACAGTAAGAAATTGCTTAGAATGTTGATTTGCGTTACATATTACAAGGTCATTGAAATCGATGACGCGATCTCTGTTTTGCATATAATTACCAACATTAATATTAAATAACAAAAATGTTTCAATGAGAGTCGAACAATTTCTATTCTAATTTCTATTCTTCTATCATTATTTTCTACTCTTTTTCTATTTTCTTCTCACAAGCAACAAAATTACTAATTAATCGATGCTCGAATAATTGATTGTTCCTTCAATGTACTTTGATAATCGAGGTTCAACTGTAGAAATGGAAAAATAGTAAAAAGTAGATTGTTGAATAAAATATATATACTGTAGAATCGAAGAATCTTGTCACTATATCATCCTGAATCATTTTGAGCAAACAATGTGACCAATGCTATCATGCATAATTTAAAAAAAAAACATTGGTGTTTTTATTACATCTTCAACGTTATTATAAAAGAACGTCTGTCTAGCGTTAATTATTTAGTTCTTGCCACAAGCGCAAATCAAAATTAGAATCAAATATTCCGATAAATTAAATTTAAAACAAGGATTTGCATACATGCATCAATCAGCTTTCATATTTATCTCTAACAAATAACTGACGCCTCGTAAAATGTGTATAAATCTTTAGAATGTGGTTGAAAACTATTATGATCATTTCTATCTGCACAATACTTTCACTTCACGCAGCACTGATGACGCTAACAATGGAAACCAAACAGACAAAATTGCAGGAAATTTAAGTTCAAATACCAACAGGAACTCACGAAATGAACAGTGTACTATATTCGCTTAGCCATCACAGACGTTCGCGACGATATAAAAAATATAAGAAATAATAAGCTATTAGGTATTGTGGTCATTAATAATAAAAATTAATAATTAATATAATGTATGATAATAATTTTTAATGCTCCAGAAGCAATAAGGTAATTATAATCGCATTCAATGTAATTAGTTAATCGAGATTTCTGACTAGTTAACATACCTAGTACATCTATCTTTCTCTTATTCGTATATTTTTTAATACTTAATCGATATGATGCAGTCAAGTAAGCCTTGTTTCGTTTGGGAGAATAACCATGCTATTTAGCTTAATTTCTGGCAAACATAAGTGGGAAATGTGAATAGAATTTCTTTGTTCGAGACTATGTTTTCGAGAAAAACGAGTTTGCACATTTGCGAAGTACTCTTGAACATGGCTAATTATCGAGTACATATGAGTGTAGATACATTTTGCAAGATGTAAAATAAATTAAGAAATGTGTGGAATGAAATTTCTTGGTTTAAGGTTTCATTTCCAAGGAAATAGTGTTTAGACATATTTAATTAAGAATTAACATAATACACGCGTATTTATGATAAATTTTCAAATTTACTTTTTTCGGAAATACAACGTCAAACAGGAATTTTGTGACCAACATTTTATTATATATTTTCGACTCATTGTCACCTGTAGAATGACAATTACCTGCCGATTATTTACCTCTGTCTAGTTCGAAATTAGTAATGCACGCTTGACAAATTTTCAAACTCGATTTTTTCTAAAACAAAGCCTTGCTCAAAAAAATGTTATTCCACATTTTGGATTTATTTCTATGCGTAGGTCGACTACGTTATTTGAGACAACCTGTACGTACACTATTGCTCATATTATTTTTTCTATAGTTATCGAGTAGATTTCAATCAATTCTTGTTGAAAACTATAAGTAGATTAGGCTGACATGATGCAATATTATGGGGAGTAATTATAAGTTACAGTAGTTTTTTTATGTAAGTGAATGTTCTATTTTAGATGAATTTATTGTACACAGTGTCGCAAATAATTATAAATTCAATCTTATTTTACGAACGTGAATCTGTAGTATAGTATATTCGCTTAATATATATTCTTCAGATTTCTTCCATGGGCTTACATACAATTGGAAACGAGTATACATGTTTTTAAATAATACCGGTTACATGAAGATAATTATTAATAAAAGTCAATATAGCTACTAATAACACTGATCACATTGAAATTTGATAAAGTTATAGTTGCTCGTATGAACGTAGGAAATTGATATGGTGAATAATAAATATGCAGTATACTCCCAGGCTTGTAATTGGATAAACGAGCGATCGGTTAATCCGAAAACATACGTATACTAAATATAGCTTATATCAGCTAAATCAAATCAAATAAATAAATGAATAAATATATGTATATATATTTGCAAATACAGTATTTACAAATACAGTATATTCCCAAGCTTGTAATTGAATAAACAAGCGACTGGTTAATCCGAAAACATATATATACTAAATATACAAGATATAGTTTATATATCAAATATAAACTGCCAAACTTGTCGATCCTTCACAAGTATAATAGAAGAAGAATATAGTTTCATGCATATAAAATTAATTTCATCCAATATATTTCAGAAGATGAAAAATATACAGTAATTTCCGAACGATTATAATGTTTCTTAATCTTTTGTCAGTTAATATAAGTATCATGTTAAAAAACAAAGGAAATGCTACTAAACGTACACTTACGTAAATGAAAATTAATTAAACATGATAATCAAAAAAAAAAATAATATATATACATACATACATAATTTCAAAGTTTGCAGATAGGAAATTAATTTATGTACGGAAATAAGTTGTAAAAGAAGCAAAGTTTTTTTGATGGAGTTCTCGTTTTGGAGAAAATTGACTTTACAAATTCTTCGAATGCGTGCACCATAAATTCTAAGTATATAGGGAGGATAGAAGAGGAAGGAAATCTGCAGTGTTTTGTGACCAATGCAATAAAATATGTCAATTTGTTATAATTACAATAATTTCTCAAAGAACGATGATGTTTTTTAATTTTTTTTTTTAATGGGGTGCTATATATGTTTTCTTTTACGTAATATCTTATATAACATATAATATGAGAGTGATTGTTAAGACGAAACTAATCACGTGATGTACAATGAATTTCAAAGTCATTCAGAATTAAGAATATAAAAAATAACTCAAACATAATTCATAATATTGTACTTACAAGTATGTCTTACTGATAAAATTAAGTACATATCGTATTCGATATAACCTCTATTAACAAGAATGCATTTTTTTAATTTTATTAACTACACGTTTAATAATTATAAAAACATATAATGTATAATGTCTATAATATATATATAACAAAAAGTTTATAATACAACGAATTCAATTTTTCGTAAGTGTCAGTGCTGTATTTATAAAAACAACTAACACTTGCAAATAAAATTAACACAAATATACCAAGTCGATCTTTATACTTTATTAAATATCAACTTCGAATCGTAAATGCTTCGTTGAGGAGATATAACAAAAATATGAAACAGCAATTTTATGCTATAATTAAATCAGTATTTATAATTAAATCAGTATTCTATCTTCATGGGTCTCACTTTTTCTTACTTTTATTCATAAAATATAGACTCCGATCTTCTTGTGGAGAAAAACGTGGAACAATTTGATAGATGATATTTGTTAAATATTTATTTGTACAAAGAAATCAATAACTTTGTTTTTATTTTTTATTTATTAATTTTTCAAATTTAAGTCCTATAGCTATGTTCTTCCTCTACCATAAATCCTATGAGTCATAAATCAGTTACGTAACACGGGATATGTCACAGTAATTGCCTTCCCTTTAAAGAAAATATTTGCAGCAAGAGATGGGATTTTCTGCAAGCAAAATTGTGTACAAACAACCTTCGATGTTTTGTTACATAAACATCTAACAATCGCTCTGACATATATATTTCAATGTTTTGTTATATAAATATCTGACAATCTGACAATAGAGAATCGCTGTTCTCGTCTTAAATAATGGAAAAGTTAACTAGCTTCTAACTGGAATCAAGAAGATTATCAACAAGATAATCAACAACTAATACCAAATCATCAGACTGGATTTAGAGAAAAGCATTCCACAATGGAACAGGCTCGCAGACTAATTAACAAACTTATGACAGCTCTAGAAATTTAGAAACACTGCATCTATTTTTGGACACAAAGAAAGCGTTCGACAAAGCACAGAGGTTTACTGAAAACCATAAAACAGTACTTCCCAGACGCAATTTACCAAACTATAAAAATTTTAATATCGGAATTAAATAGCAGAATATTCCACGTAGAAATAAAAGATTCGCACTCAGACACGTAAGTAATAAGCGTTGGAGTAGTAAGGAAGTATGTTGGATCCAGTACTGTACATTTTATACACAGCAGACATTTTAACAATACCAAACACTGCAACATGAAAATCCACAGTAAGTAACTAAAATCTTACAAAGCCACACAACTTCATTGGAAAAGTAATTGGCAGAGCAGAGAATAAAGGTCATTTATAATAAACATAATCGTATTACCCTTCGTAAAGAAGATAGTCTAAAAATCACACTTCGCAACACTGAAATACCAGAAATGAAAGAGGTCAAATACCTGAGACTCCATTCGGATTCAAAACTAACTTGGAATCAGACAGTACAGCGGCTAAAAAGCACATCGCCAAAGTGAAAGCCACGCAGTCAGTCATTTTTCGTACAATAATAAACGCATCTTGGTACATACGAAACGAAGAACTACACAAAGATCTTCAAATCCCCACTGTAAAGGAGGATATTCTATGAATATCCGGCAAATACAATGCAAGAACAATATACCATCCAAACGCGCGAGTATTTAGTAGCCATACAGTAGTAGTATACAGTAGCCAATACAGTGTACACTGACAGCACCGTTAGAAAACTGAATAAGAAACAGTCGCAAGACTCAGTGACACAGGATCAAATAAATATATATATCTAATAGATACATTCTTGTAATAATTGTACTATTACTACTACTAATAATAATAATAATCTTGTAATAATCTAATGGAATTAACACTCACCCGCTGCCCTTAACAGCTGAAATAACCTGTCGAATGTCCTGCAGAACAAGTTAGAGGGATTTACTTTGAATTATTCAAAAAAAGAAAAGAAATAGGATATCAAATTGAAATTGAAATTTAAATCGAAATTAGAATTAACCCCTCGCCCTACGATTTAAGTTCCAACAGTGCGTGCCATAACCATCGGCAGAGTCGGGCAGGCGTTGAGCCATTTCACGTTCTGGCTGAGCGTTCGAATGTGCAAATCGCACCATTCCTTTGATGTGTAAGGTACAACTAATTTTATGCTGCAAGATGTTCTATAAATAATTACTACCAGTTGGTCATTGAACAAGAAAGATTTATTATCTTGAAGTGAGTAATAAATAATAGTTCAATAACATTTTTATTACAGTTTCTAAATAAACACATATTTTAAATTATTAACGTCTTGATAAAATTTACAAAAATTTAATCATTTTCAATCGTGTGGTATCTTTCGAAGCGTATTGGTACATATAATGCAACTTTACATATTTTGCACTCCCACGTTGTTTCGCTACGTTGTTTTATGTTTTGTGCAAACTTTACAGGCTCTTGTTATGTTTAAATATAAGGTTATGTCTCTGTACTGTCTAAATATAAAATATGTCCTTTCTGTAATACTGACTGTGATAGCTCTTTGACAACAATTTCGGATGCACTGTCACTAGAATTTATTTTTTCACTACCACTATATATTTTAAATTCACAGCAGTAACCCAATTTTAACTCACATGATTTATAAAATTTTATACCGAATCTCGCCCTTTTCGATGGATTAAATTTGTTGTAGAATAAGCGTCCCTTATATTTCATAAACGATTCGATAGCAATGTGCTCTTGCATTATATATACTTCTTTAAATCTTTGATTTAAAAAATTTATCACAGGTTTTATTTTACATAATTTATCTGTATTGTTAGCCGAATTGTTATCTGTAAAATACAAACATCTAGATATTTGCAGAAATCTTTTCAACGGCATCGTTTTTCTGAAAACTGGAATTTCTATAACTGCTCTCTTAAAACAATTCATTTGAATTGTTGGTTTCTTAATTTCAGCCAATATTATACATAATACAAAATATATTTTGATTTCACCACAGTCTACAGGAAACCAAGTTTCGTCTATTTCTAGCCTTTTATCTTTATTGTTCATTATTTGGTTTACGTATCGATTCGTCTCCGTGACAATATTTTCCCAAAATATATTATTAAATATTATATTAAAAATGTCTAATTCTTTTTTGTTTTCACCTGACTTAAAGTTGCCACTTTTATGCCAGGAATCTGCGCATAGTTCCAGATTTTTGATTCATTAGCTTCTTCTTTCCAAATCCATAGCTCTGATTGTTGATAATTACTGTGGTCTTCATTGTCGGTATCATCTTCAATAACTAGTTGCTTACAACGTCTTCGTACAAGAAGTAAAATATCACTACTGTCACTATCACTATTTAAGATATCTATCAAATCACTTTCTGCGATATTAGCAGAACTTTCACTGCCCTCAACATTCTTTTTGAAAACATTTTTAAAGGTATCTTTTTAATATTTTTTAAGAAAATATATCTGTATACCTATCTGTATATACCATGTGTTCCGCACATGTTTTTTATGTTTGGCCCGAAGGACGTACCACGAGTTCTGCACATGTTTTTTATGTTTGGATTTTGCCTTATAACTCGTTATAACAGTGATAAGTTTTTTACGAAATGATAATCCTGATTAGAAGACGTAACTTTTAGCGAAAAATCTTTTTTCCTATCTCTTACAGTTTGCGAGTTCTAACCTCAAATCTGAAAATAGCCGGATTTTCACCGATCAATTTCACCTCCTAAGAATTTGTGTTTTAGAAACTATCATGATCATATTGACAAAATTTGTAATGGATCTGAAAATATATATAGAAGTTGTAAAATATTTATTGAAAGCATATACTTCGCAAAAATTACCAAGATATTTGAATAGTGAATCATTCGCTATATTGATAAGCCATATACGCAATCAAACTATTTTTAACACAAATTATGAAAACGGTGTCTCATTTTAATTTATCTACGCAAATATACTTCTATCTATACAAATCTTAAACTATACATCATTCAGAAAACTATTTCGAATAAAACTTACTTTGTTTCGAGAGGGACATCATGTAACAATCACAAATTTTAATTAGGTGGGTGTATATTCGAGATATCAAAGAGGATCCTTGTTCTTTTAGATGGAACTATGTATAGATTTTTTTATACGTCATTCGATGGATCTTTTAGTTCTCTACAATATAGAAAAGTGTCAAGATACTTGGGTCAAAAAATGATTAGTTCAAAAAATATTTTAACTCTCATCTTGTAAAACTTATCGTATGAAAGACAAGGAAAGATAATGCAGTGCTTTTGAGTTTATGTTTTTTGTGTTTCATGCATTTGATTTGATGAAATTAACATTGAAATATTTTTTTAAACCAAGCAGTTTCAGATACAAGTGCCTTAATATTTTTTTAGAGAATTATAAATTGCATTGAATGGCGTGTAAAGAAAATGTATAGTTAAAGTAAAAAAGAGATAGGTGACACTGAAATCTCGAGAACACCTCCATCTAAACAAGTCTGATGATTATCACACAACATTCTGCCTCAAACAGATTAAGTTTTATTTGAAACGCTTCTTCAAACAACGTATAGTTTAGGAGAAATTTGTGTGGATCGATTGAAATGAGACACTCAGTATTTAAGACTGCTTATTCGCGCTGTATATTAATTTTTCACTAAATGTGTATTTACAATAAATATCTTGAAACTTCTATATATAGATATACATTTACAAATTGGAGTCCTTTACTATGACAACCGCGATAGTCATATCTCATTACATTACAAAAACGAAATTTCAAAAGAAATGCATATAATGTAGTTAGTAACAGATTATGTAACAAGTGTTCGAACACTTTCGTCAGCTACTGTATATACTGTATCAAGATACAATATATGAATGACAATTTTAGGCAATTAATTAAGTAGCCTGAATATATTGTAGTATTTGTGGTTTGTATCAGACGTTTGTAGCAGAAGATTACAGACGAGGATGAACTGATCTATGGTATCAATAATATTATATAATGGGAATATCATTGCAAACATGTTGATGTATAATACTCTGTCGATTTGCTCACGAAACACTCTGTGATTAGGGTTAGGTTAGGGTTAGACTGTCTTGTTGTATACTCATTAGCGGTTCCAGCCCCCGCCCCCCATAAACGCGTCAAGGACCGTCACCGTGGAGGTTTAGCCGGTAGGAATCTGGCCTTACCCCACGTTCTCGCCTCGGAGGACGCGGGGTGCCTATGAAGGTTCCTCCACGTTAAAAAAAATTTAAAAAAAGACTGTCTTGTTGTATACTTTCTGAAATTAAATCAATCAAATATTTTTCAGAGAACAATAGAACTACTACAAAGCTACAATGTGTATTTAGACGAGAAAATCTTTAATTGGCTCGCAGAATTGCCCGTTAGTTGGGAAACATTGAAAAAGGTAGCTGCTCAAGTGAAACATGTTGTCCAGCCTTTGATGACTCGTCAAATTGATCTTTTGAAGAAGAGGCTAAGCTATTATGACTTTAAACAACACCGTTTCCTGAGCGAATTCCATCAAGAAGATGTTTTCAAGTAAGCTAAAAATATTATTGAAAGTATTTTTATAAAATAATTTTATGGAACTTTTCATTTTGTCTACAAGTTACTTCTAATTTATTTTTCGGATGTTTTTTCAAATGACACCGATGGTCAAACAGAACGAAATTTTGTGGGCATTATTTGCATCAGGCAATAGACTTGAGGTGTAAAATCTTAAGTTTGGAAGATCATGCGTTCCGAAAATCACTATACGTACAGGATGCGGCCGAATAATTCCTTATGAAAAAACAATAACAAAATATGCAATACAATTTTATCATTTAAGGCTTAGTTTACGAGAAAATTCCGAACTAGGCAGGACTAAATAATCGACAGGAGACCATTCTACGTGTAAAAATAAGCGAAAGTGCAGAATAACATGTATTTTTAATGTTTTTGGTTGGATTCCGCCAATCGTAATTTATCTAGCCTAAACCCAGGGGCGAATTTAGTTTGATGCTAATGACACCGTATGTAATGTATATAATGACTGTGAGCATTGGGCCTGGAACGCTAGGAGACCTTAAAAGTGCTCACTAAAAAGATTACATAAAATACATTTGTTATGTATGCAAAGACGGATAAAAATTTTAGCTTGGCTAAATTGATGCTTGCTGAATCAGAACGTATATTCGTCCGAATGTTCGAGACCTCGCGGGGACTATTCTGAAATGTTCTGGAGGATTCCTACGTTTTCTAGACTGCATAAAAAAACAGTCTAATTATCCAATGAGACTCACTTACCATGGGAGTTTTGAAAACATTTTTTGACTGACCACATGGTATCGTGCATTTTTAATTATTACATATGACATTAATACTCGCCGTCAAAGTGAAGGTCTAAATCTCTAAACATAAATATTAATTTCCTATTAGTTTAACGAACATTAATTTAGTCAGGTGGAATTTTTTTAAATTTGATTTAGTTTAAGGCGTCCCAAAATGATTATTAGTATCATGTGAAACACATTTTAAAAATAATGTTATGTATTTTTACCTTTATACCAGGTCTGTAAATATGAAACCGGAATTTGCCCATATGTGGCGATAACTTTTAATGTAGCTAACTTCAATACGCGTCATTGACGCCATTTCTTTGTTTTGACATCTGCTAAAGATTTTCAACTGTTTGCGATACAAGTTTAGTGCAACAACATAGGTTTTAGTAGAATTTGAAAATGTCGAATTTTGTGCCTAC
>JACXII010000024.1:491144-518644 GCA_014737395.1 Bombus waltoni
AAATGGCTTGACGACTGGTTTGCCTCAAAAGAGGAACAGTTCTTTTGGCGTGGCATTCACAAATTGCCAGAAAGATGGCAAAAATGTATAACTAGCGATGGGCAATACTTCGAATAAAACACTTTTTATCATTTTCATACAATAAATGTGTAATTTCTTTGCAAAAATTCCGGTTTCATACTTACATACCTGGTATATCGGTATGTGTGAAAAACTTTTAAATAGAATTTAATAGTTTTGATTATCATAATCTTGTGACATTTTATTCGTCTGTAATTCTCATGCAAGTAGACTGTAGATTGTTATACATTTATGAGAAATTTAAAGACTCCTGAAGAAGTGTTCCTGAAGAAAAATATGCAAAGATATATGAAATATCCCAAATACGGCATTCGTTATAATATTTAGTATGTAAAAGACTTTTCTACTTAGGTTCTATTTTTTTAATTATCTCCACAAAAAACTGAATTTCCATAAATATCCGCAATCTACTCATGAATATACATATCCAGATATATTACATGGCTACGAATTTGTTTACTTGAATTAATTTTAAATTATTTAGATAATATCTATACATACTATATGTATACCTGGACACTATCGTACAATTGTTTACAATTAGTTACATGAGTCATTCTGTTTTTTTATATATTGGTATCAGTCGCAATGCTATGAAGTTAAAGCTATTTCAGTAAAACCTACTGCTAAAAGCTGTGGTTTCATTTAAAAAAGAGGATGAAATCCAATGAATTTCAAATAACCTTCAAAGTAACGCGAAACAAAAAATTTGATTGTTTCATCATATTTGTTATCTTAAGCAGTACAACTTTTGTCTTGAATACTTCATCATACTTTTAATAATAACAGAAATGTTCAAATGTTTTATTTTGTTTTGTACTATATTTCTTAATTATCTACGTAAACGTAATAAGCTCTATACGAAATAGAAATACGTGTCTATAATATAGGAATCTTGCTAATATCAATCGTAATGTGCTATTGATAAATTTATAAAAGTCTCTAATACTTTTCTAAATATGTTATGATTTAGTTTGACACAGCCGAGTATTGTATTTATAGCCCAGATTGCGAAAATCATTATGAAAAACTGAACGAAATACGTGAAGAGGTTTTAAAATTCCTGAGCGAAGAAAAAGATCTACGTGATCAAATTGTCATTTTTGAGCAGGAATTGCCTGAATTTAAAATGACGAAACAGATACAAAAAGAAATGCAATTTTTGAAAACTTTGTGGGATTATGTGAATGTCATTACAACTTCTCTGAATGAATGGAAGAAAACCACGTGGAAGAAACTAGATGTCGAATGGATGGATCAAGAATGCAAAAAAATTCTCAGAGAATTAAGACGTAAGGAGAAGCTTTTTTATTTTACTTGGAATATCTTTCTCGGTGATAAAACGTTATTAAATTTAATTTTTCGAACTTTTTGGACATAAATTTTCATCAAATAGCTTTAGGCTTTCTTATATGAATTTTTCTGATAACAACATTTCTATTCTCCATCAAAATTTTTGTTTTATAATGACATACAGTGGCTAAAAAAAGTATTTGTACACCTCTGCATTTGTATATTAATTAATTAGACCTAACTATATCAAATTTCGTATTATTCGTATATATATATGATTTCCAAAATTTAATATTATGCAAATAAAATGTAGTCTGATAAAAAAAATTGCTTTATTGGAAAATAAGTTTGTGTACCTACCTACTTGCAATTACATTTTATGGCCGTTATATATATTATTAGAAACGCATATTACAATAACCTAAATAATAAAACAAATAATTATTTTTAGAAGAAAAAAGAAGATTAAACTTGTTAAATAAACAAATACATAGTGTATAACAATAAGATTGATAATAGGGGAAGGCATTTGTTACTACACAGTAAACGTTAGGTCACAAGAACAGAACAATAGATCGTTCGGATATTATGGTATTCAGATAATTGGCATCTAAATATGAGAGGTTCTATTATATTTTTGTTAGTTGATATCAACTATTAAGTACCAATAAAGATTTTCAATATAGAAATTCTCCTTATTTTCGCATGTATGTACATAAAGATATGTCATAAAGTTATACAGGGTAATCCGTAATTAATGATACAATTGATTTCAGAGTGATTCTACGTGAAAAAGTAAGCTGAAAATATGGAATAACCTTGTTACTGACAAAATTATATTAAAAAATTGATGAAGTATACTTAAACTTGGCTAAGTACCGACTAGGTATGAATAAACAATCTGCAAGAGGTTATTATCATGTGAAAATAAGTCAAATATATACAATAACATTTTCCTGTTTAAGATCTCATTTTCAAGTAGATAAAGTTCGAATATGTTTAGTCAAGAACTGGAATAAAAGCATCTTGTGAAACAATTTTATTCTACATCTTTGACTTATTTCCTGTCGATTATTTACTCTTATTTATTCCGGAATTAGCTAAATTTAAAAATACTTGTCAAATTCAAATTTTCGCCTTACTTTTTCTCGTAGAATCACCTCATACTTTATTGTACTCCCAGTTATGGACCACCCTATATAATATTCTCCTTATTCGTATAACATTAATTTGAAAATCAGAAATTCTGGATAATGTGATAGGAATTTACAGTGTACAGGGTGTACAAAAAAGTTTGGAGAAACTTTAGAAGCATATAGTACTCATCAGCAAAAAGTCTTAATAAACATGAGTCAAAACCATTAGTTTCGGAATTATGAGATGTTTTTATCAGTAAGGCATTACTTCTACATAGAGCTGCTATTTATAAAAACACTATTAAAATTCCGGACTTTTCCGCCTGAAACCCGAACACTTCTAACCCTTTTTTAAGTTAGGTACGATATCCCAAGATACAAGAGTTTATGAATTATAGATTGTAATCGGATAACACTGCGGTTACATTTAAACTGCTTTTAATACATCTGATGCGAACACAACACTTGAAAGTCCTAGAAAAATAAATGCCAATAGCTGTCCAGTGTATTAGTATAGGTTTGATACACGGTTGTATATACAGGTTTGGAAACTCCTGTAATTGGGGTAGTTTCAGATTTGAAAACAGAAAGTTTTTTTACATCGTTCACCACACGCAGAACACTCATGTCAAGTAGTCAAAACAGCTTAGCAGAGTAATACGTAGTGGAACTAACCAAGTGAATTTTTTTATATTTTTTATAATATTTTATATTTTATAATACTTTATAAGCAGGTATACATTATTTATTCATAAACAATTCTATTTATGGTTAAACTTCGTTTTAGAGGACACAAAATTATGGTCTTGTGGTTTCCATTGTGTCCATGGTTTCCATTGTACAGCAACGCCGTTGGCGGATTGGAGAAACACAGGTTGCTGCATAACCGTGACATCCCTCCACCACGAGAGTTTCAGAATTTGTAACGCAACGCACACATAGTACGATAACACGGAGCATCGATGAAGATTGACGTTTGGACAGCGAGCGAGTGTCGAGAAACTCAGATCATTGCAAAAAATCCTCCCGGACGTCCCCAGATGCCTTAAAAACTAGAACAAATTCGGAAAAACCCAGACGGAAATCCTAGTAGCAATCCTAGCTCTACAGGATATGTTCAATGTGCCCCACGTTCATTTTAACATATACTTCAGCACGTTTTCTCATAGAAATGCTCACACGTCGATCTGCATTTTTCTTATCTCTTGATAACATTTTTCAATTCGTTGTATCAACTCATTTAAACGAAATAACTGATTTACTATACACTCTACTCTTATATCGTAAACATCTCAGGAACTAATGGTTTTGGATCCATGTTTATTAAGACATTTTCTTTGTCTTAACAAGTACTGCATGCTCCTAAAGCTTTTCCTCGACTTTCTTGTACACCATTTTATATTTGACTTCTGTATTTGTAAATATAACATAGAATGTTTTCCTACATTGTTCATTGCAAGATTTTGAAAATTTTTTGACATTCGACAGAGCTGGACAAAGACTTGCGTCATTGGGAATTGTACACTAATATCGAAGCACAAATAAGGAACATGATGGCATCATTGAGAGCGGTTTCAGAATTGCAGAATCCAGCAATTCGAGACAGACATTGGAGGGAATTAATGGCTGAAACGAAGGTAATAATTCTGTGTTTACGTGTTATTACTTACGTTAACTGAATTCCTAAATTGCTGCAAGTTAATTGTTGTGTTAATTAAAAAATATTCTGCTTATACTTGAACTCATTGAATCTCAGCTAGATCTCTGGTTAACTAGGCCAAATCTTGGTTAGGCCTTGATTTTAATTACAGATATTACAATACGGTGAAAGTTGCACAGTGTTTAATATGAAACGAACCTTAAACTTGACAGATAATTATTAAATATCAACGACTATAAATATTAAATGTGCGTATCGTAAATGTAATGAAAATATGAAAAATATAATAGTAGCAATATTGATAATTACAAATAGAAATAGCATTACATAATAATAATAGAAAATTAAATGAAAATAACAATATTGATAATGCAGTAGTACTGACAATGTCTAATTAATATTACTTATATTAATTTTAATTTAAATGCAATATCATTCCTGCAAGCTATTTCTAAAGTGCAAGAATTCTCTTACCTCTTTAAATATCTAGAATCAAATATTATTGCATAATTGGCTTAGAGCCAAATTGGCTCGTAATAACGCCAGAAGTTACGTATTTCTTCTTAGAAGTTACGTCCGTATATTTATCCTTTTTACATTCTATTTTATTTATATCTACTAATATATTATCATATTTTATGAGTAATGTATTTATATAACAGTTATTCTTTCTTATATATACTTATATTTGACTCAAATCGCTCAAATATTTCGAAAAACATGACTGATACGAAAAAACGTTACAGATAAAAATTGCACGATATCGATGGGAATATACTATACCTTTGTGTATTTGACCTTGTGGTGATCTTTAGATCTTCTGTAAAAGCGACATTAGATTCTTCAATAGATATCTCCATTTTTTATCATATATTTTTGTAATCTGACATTCAGATAAACTCGTGTCTTGTATACCATCTGTTATTGAGAGATAAAATTTCAAATTCGTTATATTGCCGGCATTAACGTCACCCAATATATATCACGGGAATACATAAAGATATCTTTCATAATGCTGTTTTTGTAATGATTCCAAAACAGTCAGTCGGTTGTGAGTAGTTACTTTTAGATTAGGTAATTCCTTGTATTGCACTGTCGAGTTTCAAAGTTGCAACATCGAAACAAAATAAGTTTTATTTAAAACACTTTTTTGACTAATGTATGATTCAGGATTTGCGTAGATCAATTAAAATGAGACACTCTATATTCATTTCTAGTTCCTCGATTATTGATTCTCTTGTAAAAGTAAGTCGAAAATGTAGACTCATGATTTTTGATACAAGACTGTTTTCGAGAAACTCTACGATGAAGTTTCAAGTACGCATGCACTTGGGAGGTAACGACAGTCGGTTGAATAGGTTTCTTCGTATTTAGGTACTTTATTCGGTAGTACAAGCCGAATGAACGCGATTCTCCGTGCAAAATCGAAAATATAGAATAACAATTTTTGATATTAGTCTGTTATCATAAAATTTCAGCATATCAGGGAGCCTGACTTCTTTTAGTTTTAAGGGATGTGATAATGTTTGTATGTGTATGAAAGAATGATATAATGTATGGTAATAGTCGTGTAATACTAAAACATTTTTCTTCTCGATGTTTAAAGTAGATTATTAAAAATGGATTATTAAAAAAAAGTAAAAAAGATTAGAAAAATAAAAAAAGCCAACACACCAACAGAGTTCTCAAGCGGTCACCCATCTAAGTACTGTCCGTACCCAGCGTTAGCTTCCGTGATCGGATCGATCGGATGATCGGACGAAAACGAGTGCACTCAAAATAGCATGAGTGTTGATTGTAATAATCTGTTTTATTATTAAATGTTAATTTACAGAGAATATTTAAAAATTACTATTTGTGTTATATAAATATAATATGAATGTAGGTGAAAAGGAATGGTATTTGTATACGTGTATCTAGATGCGTAAAATATTACGTATTTTATGTAAATATTATAAATATTACGTAAATAACGAGAGTTATTTAAAGGGCAGACGAAAATTTAAAATTGATTTTCTCAAAAACGGAGTCTTGTATCAAAAATTGCTACTCTACATTTTCGACTTGCTTTTGTATGGGGAATCAGTCCTTTCCGGCTTGTACCACAATTTTGTGTACATTTTGTATACCAGCTGAAACCCGACAGTTGACACAACCGGGTAGCATGTGATCCTACGTTAAAAGATAAGTCGGAGGTATATAATAAAATTTTTTCATATGACGTTTCGTTTCTGAGGAGATTGAGTTTGAAAATTTGACAAGTATATTTAAACTTGAACTGAACAAGAATAAATAATCGATAGGAGTTTAAACTACATACAAAAATAAGTCAAAGGCGTAATTTTGTCACAAGATGCTTTTTTTGGAGAAAAATAAATTTTAAAATGCATCACATACGTATATCAAACCAGTTCTTAATTAAACATGTTCAAATTTTATTAAGAATCTGTATGATTATTGAATATTTTCACTACCTACATTACTGTATGTAATACGAAATACATAATATGATATAATATATTTATAAATAATAAATATAATATAATATAACAATAATGTAATAAATATAATATATTTTAGTATTGGAGGTAATTTTTTTGTTATAGAATTTAATTACTGTGTAGGTGGTATTTATCATGACCGATAATACTACGTTGGAAGACTTGCTAAAGTTACAATTGCACAAAT
The DNA here is from genome assembly GCA_014737395.1 of Bombus waltoni. Taxonomy (NCBI): domain Eukaryota; kingdom Metazoa; phylum Arthropoda; class Insecta; order Hymenoptera; family Apidae; genus Bombus; species Bombus waltoni. Next base: position 498,003 of record JACXII010000024.1, read on the forward strand.
ATGAAGAAGAAGTTAAAAACATTGTCGCTAAATCAGTGAAGGAAATGGCAATGGAAAAGGTGCTAAAAGAACTTAATGACACTTGGAGTACGCTCGAATTTGGGAAGGATGTACACGAGCGTACGAAATTAAATATTCTTAAAATCGACGAGGAAGGTATTGAAATCCTTGAGGACAATCAGGTACCGTTTTAAGATGTTTCTTCGTTAAAGAAATAAAATAATGAAATACACGTGGAATGCTCTAAACAATACGTTATAAACAATACAAAAAGCTATAAAACTTTATTAATTTTTTTATTTGTTATCTTGTAAAATTTCTTCAGTAACAGTTTTGTTGTTACTATTGTTATTGTTATATTCAATTTATTAAGACTTTCTGCGTTAATGATAAGTGTCCACAGTATACTGTAATTTTTTTCCCAGCATCGTGTAGAGAGATCAAATTCCATTATACATAAAAATTTTTATTTGTATAAAATTAAAATTTATCCAACGTTATAAGTGTCTAATTTATAAATTAGATGTATCGATTTATTTTTTACTATATTGATTTTCATAGTGTGATTTAGCTACTTGTATATTAATGACATTTCGTTTCGTTTTATTTTAGTATGCTCAGAAATTTCTCTTCACTTTCTTTTCATTTTACTATTTTTAATTCCCTATTTAATTCGCTTATTGTCCAATAATTTAATATTATTTCTTATTGGTTTATAATAGGTGCAACTGCAAAATATGTTAGGTTCGAAATTCGTTGGATATTTCCTCGGTGAAATTCTTGACTGGCAGAAAAAACTAAGTACTGCAGATGCAGTGATTAATGTATGGTTCGAAGTTCAACGAGCTTGGGGTTATCTCGAAAGCATTTTCATTGGCTCTGAAGACATTAGAAATCAACTTCCAGAAGAAACCAAGCGGTTTGAAAAAATTGACAGGGAGTTCAAAGTATGCACTTCTATTAACTGTTTATTTTAATATGCTCTGTAATTTTCTTTGATAATTTCATCCGTAATACGAAAAAATCTTCCTTTTAACAAAAATATACTTAAGTAAGTATTCTTTATAAACGTTTTCACGCGATAAATACATTACTTCGCTTTTTTTAAGCATGTTCCTTAATTATATACAAAAAAGCACAACTCGCCGATCTCTATGACTTTGAAATATGTTATCAAGGTATTGGCAGAAAGCTTCAATTAAATTTAGTTTCATAACACTTTTATATAGTACAATCTGAACCTAACTCATTAAGGAAAGTGTTACGTTCCGTAACACCACCATAAACCCTAACACATCCCTCGGTCGATCGACCAAGGTCGAAATTAAAATGAATAGTTTATTAATAAGTATAGAAAGAAAGTGAAAATAGCGATCTTTAATAAAATTCATAACAACAGCTATCAGTTCAGTGCTCACGTATTTGATTAATTTTCTAATGCACTCTTCCTGAAGATGAAAGTTTTTGATACAATCTTCAATTTTTTCATTATTTCAAATTTTCGAATATCCTTCATTTCAATTCTACTACAAGATACTACAAGATCTATGTTTTCTATAAATTATATAAATATAAATTACCTGATTATATTACAATTAAATACCCTACATCTATAGATTATCTAAGTATGATACACTTTTATCAAATTGAGTATTTATTTAAAGAAATTTCTTAAATTAATACGTTAAATGATATCTTTTCGAACATGTTTGAGAAAATTATGTCGAAAAATATAGCGATACGTATAATCATTTTTAAGGAACTGCTGAGGGAAATGTTGAGCAATTTGAATATCATAAAAGCTACCAACCGGCCTAAACTATTAGAGAAACTAGAAGAGCTGCAAGTGCAACTAAACCTCTGCGAGAAAGCGTTAGCGGATTACTTGGAAACAAAGAGATTAATTTATCCGAGGTTTTATTTCATCTCCGCAGCAGATTTACTTGATATTTTAAGCAATGGTTAGAAAACATTGATAGCTATAAATAACTCTTACTGTCTTTTGCTACAAAAAAGAATGATCGGAAAGTGATGCGTTTTCCGCTCGTTTTCGCTCCCTCGATTTTAAAACTGAATTTGCTACCAAATAATAACTTATGATGAGATATGAGCCATAATAAATTTTCAAGTCGAGTTGGCAATTAATTTCCGAGGCATTATGCTCCATTAAGCTTTAACATGCTCATATTCACCAATGCGTCATGCCAATCCGTGTGATTCCGAGTGTGGACCTTTAAAATCATTCTCAGGCGTTTTGCTGACTGCTGATAATGAATTTGAACTTGGATTCTCAAAACTGACAGCGACAATTTAAATAATATGTACTAATTCGTTTAAGTTTAAATAGATATATTATGTAAAATAACTGTTGATTTACTATTTGAATTTTTTTCTTTTTTTTTTATCTCAAGTTGGTGGAAAACGAAAAATATTTTTGGAATTTGAGAAAAGCAGTAGAGGGAGATGATAACAAGAGCAGACTCAGTACTAGGACGGATGCGTCGACTGAGAAAAAGATGGCAAACTGTTGGCCGTTACATCTACGTTTAGACACTCGTATGACTACTTGGATATAGTCAAAATCATGGGATACATATATCCACATAATATATGTGACGTATCCATCATCATCATTTGCAGTAAATAAGACAAAAAAATACAAGACATAGATGCTATTTCATGCTCAAATCGTCAACAGTTAGCAAAATTTCTGAGAACAACTGTTTGAATTATTAGATTAACGTGAAAATTCACACACTGGAGCGTGCAAATTGACACGTTGATGAGTATATGATCGTAAGCTGTCATGTGGTACGAAATTCAATTGCAAAATCGAGGGAGTAGAAATGGGCGATTTATTTGCCGTCACATATAATTAATATGTTAGATTGAAACGTATAATATGTTTTGTGTAACTCGAGACCCTTAACTGCCTGAAAAGATACGATTGTTAGGGAAAAATGTTTGAGGCAAAAGTTGTTTGGTATAAAAGAACACATACTGTATTTTTATCTGTTTGATGTTGCGATTACGTTGAAACGTTCTATAGGGACGACACTAAAATTTTCAAATGAATTGCTTTATCTTTGATTACATATTCTTGTATCTGACATTCTGACGTTTCTAAAACACTACAAATTTGTGCCTTTTGCACCATCCGCTATCGAAATATAAACTTTTCAATTCAACAGAGCAGTACAAGGAATTACCTAACCTAAAAGTGATTGCACGGAACAGATTGTTTAGGAAACATCAAAATTGCGACCTTATGTTTCAGTAAAGGCATACCAGCAGTAGCATTAAGAAAAACATTTTTATCTGTCCTCATGGTATACATTGGGTAACGCTAATGCCGGCGGCATATCGAATTTTAAAATTCGTTTTGCAAAAACACGAGTTTGAAGTGTTTTGGAATCGTTTGAATGTCAGCTACAAAAATATGTAATAAAAAAATAGTGGCGGCTATTTAAGAATTGTAATGTCATCTTTACAAAATATTTTAAGGCTGTCGCAAGATCAAATAGATGAAAGCACAGTGATTTTTCGTTGATACAATACAGCTTTCGTCTGAAACACTTCTTTGTATCATTCATATTTCTCCAGATATTTTGGCGGTTCTAGTTAAACAGAACATACTGCAGAACAATGTTACTAGCATAATTAAATTTGATTTAAGTAAAGCACTTTTGTAAAAAATTATTTTATTAATTTGGAATTGAATTTGAAATTGTTGAATACATTACTTCTCCTTAGGAAACAATCCTGAATTGGTTTGTAGACATTTGTCGAAGCTGTACGATTCTATTGCAAAATTACATTGGAAAATGGACGGTGGGAAACCAACGAAGCAGGCGAGAGTTATGATTGCCAAAGACGGTGAAGAAATGGCTATTTATGGGACTTGCGATTGCAGTGGAAAGGTACTTTCTCGTAATAAATGTGAAGATAGGCTTTCAACTCTCCGTCTGCAACCAGGGTCATTTAAGACCACGCAGCTCTTTTAGGATACTTTTATGTTTTAAAAGATCCCCCAAAATTCTTGGATAAAACTGCTATTTAGGGAACCGCCTCCTTCATTTTCACATATGTTACCAAGGTCCTATCCTATTCAAAAGCCTTTTGTCATCGCTCGTTGTTTATTAACACTAGAACTATCATATCAGCCAAAATAACTGGTTTTACAATTTTATTTCAAAATTTCTAATCATGTTACGTTTCTTTTTTGCAGCTACAACTAAAGAAAAAATATAATGAATTTTATTTTATTTTTTTTTATTTATTCAAAATCAAAACAATTTTGTATCGTAGCTACTTATACCAATACCAGTCAAAATAACTGGTATTCGTAAAAGTGTAAAAGGGTCTTACAATCTGTTTACCGAATTAATCAGTTTACTCGTTTTGTACACTTCCTACACGTCTTTTATAATTTTTACTGTGTATCATTTGATATGATGGTGTCAATTATCAAGAAAATTCCGGGTCGATCTTGATGTTAAGAAGTTACGAACTACGTAAATAATAATAACAACGATAACAATAACGACGACGACGACGACGACGACGACGACGATATAAAATGAATATAAATAAAAAATATGTATATACAAAAATTCACTGACTTATGGATCGCTGAAGGCACAGTACTCATTTTACTTTCGTGGTATTCAAAATTGAATTATACGAAGTAAACAGTATTTGGCCAGTCGAAGGTAACACGCTTGTAGATGTAAGATTTTTCAAATGCGAGAATCACTGGGTCTGACATTTTCCTTTCGGAGAAATCAAACAATAAAAATTTCATCTGCATCTCAATGACTTATATTGCCGGCGGAGGCATTAAATATGTACCCAATGTCGAAAAGTTCTTTCTACTTATGAAAGATATTTTGTTAATAACTTTTTGACGAATAACGAGTGATGGTTAAAAACTTTAGAAGGTCACTCAGAAGAGTGACCTTGGTAACATGTATGAAGGTCAAAGTTATCGGAAGTGAATCCTCCAAACAGCAGCCTTTTTACCAAGCAAAGTAAAATTTAAACAAAAATATGGAAAAAATAAAAAATTACTTAAAATTACTGGTTGAAATCGACACAGTATGTAGAGATGAAGGGACCAAGTTAGATTTGTGTATCCGTAGTAGAAAACCACTAAAACTTCTAGTAGTTCGAAGTGTTAATAACATTGATGTAAATATTTTTATTATATATATATTTTTTTTTAAATAAAACATATTTCATTTACTCTGTTATTTTTTAGGTGGAAGTATGGTTGAACAACGTAACAGATGCGATGAAGAGATCGGTAAGGCATCACATATCTCAGGCGGTAGCTACGTACGACGAGAAACCACGTGAACAATGGATTTTCGATCATCGAGCTCAACCCGCCCTATGCGGAACTCAAATCTGGTGGACTACGGAAGTAAACATGGCCTTTATGAGATTAGAGGAAGGTTTCGAGAATGCGTTTAAAGATTATCAGCGAAAGCAAATTAATCAACTAAACGCGTTGATAGTACTTCTCTGTGGAGATTTGAGTGAAAGTGATAGAAGGAAGATCATGACAATCTGTACGATTGACGTGCATGCAAGGGACGTTGTGGCGAAAATGATCGCGATGAAGGCAGATCACTATTTTAGTTTTCAGTGGCAATCGCAACTCAGACACAGGTAAACGTAATGGCGACTGATTTGGTCGTATAGTGGAGCCTCTAGTATTCGAACGTTCCATTACCCGAACCTTCTTGTCCGGACACTATATTTTCTTGCCTATGTCCTCTACCATCACACAAACAAATAACAAATTGACTCGAAGTATATCTGTAGTTACGTTTTTCCTTAATCTCATTTCATTCGTACATTGCCACGGTATGAAATTAACATTGTAATAATTGTAATAATTTTTGCGTGTTATGACATCGTACCACTAAATCGTAGTACTAACGATAAGTATAGGAACGAAACAGCAGATACTTCAGAAGTTAGAAAATGGTGAAAGTACAGTAAAAATTGCAAGACTGTATCGTACCTTTGGAGATCTACGATTGATGGAATTAACAAACAAGAATATGCAATTGAGAGTTATTCAAGTTCCTTTGCGAGTAAACCTTCAATGAAGCTAGAAAATAAAGATCTGGATTTTGCTGTACATCACTGGCCTCTACGAATCAGAGAGATAGCAATGCCAATATGAGTAGCTTAAGCTATACGAGAAACCTTTGAAATTTAATCAGCAATTAAACGGAGATCCAAATTTCAAAAAAAATACTGGTTCGTTAACAAAATGAAAATTACAAAATGGAAATTGCATTGCCAAAGAATGAAGACTTCGTCTAGACCATCTGGCCACGGAGTGGGAAGGCAGTGATTATCCCAGAACCTTTAGGGACTATAGTCTCTGTATAAAAAGATCTAACTGATTCTTTGTGAAATATGTACAATATGTAACAATATGTACAATATGTACAATATGAAACAGGCTTGTTTTGAAAAGCATCAAAGAAGACCTTAGTTTCTCGTCAACCAGAATCGGCACCTGGTCGTAAAATTGGCCAAAAATGGCTTCACAGCGTTATTTTGCTCAAATGTAACTGGATGCCATCGGCTCTCTTGTTAGCTAAGTATTAAGCTAAGAAAAAGTAAACATCCACGGTGTTCTAGAAATATGAACACAAATACTTTGCTGATTGTGCAAACAGGAATGAACTAAATGCTTGGATAAATAAGAAAATATTTTCTGGGTGGTTCCAAACCACTTTTCTACTAGAAATTAAAAGACGTCAAATGCAACACGATAACAGAGAGAAATTGATCTTATTAGCAGATAATGCCAGCTCGTATCTCATATGTAATGTTCTTAACGAGAAAGGTCAATTTATGTTTTGTTTCCCATCTAATGCTGCTTCTCTAATCCTGGATCAAAGAGTTATATAATGTTTCATACGAAACTATGGAAAGAATTTTCTTCAGAATTTTCTTCCTTACTCTGGAAAGGGAAAAGAAGATATAATGAAATTTCGTGGAAAAATTGAATTTGAAGGATCATTGCTAATATGATGGGAACTGCATGGCGAATAAGAAAATACCATTATGAATAACACCCTCAAAAGAGCATGGAGAAAGCTTCTTACGATTAACGAAGTTGAAGAAGTTAACAAAGAAGAAACAATTTCACAGGACATAACAGAAGCTGTTGTTTCCTATCTTCCACAAATTACCTAAATTTCAAGAATGCAATATTAATGATATGTATGTAGCACAATGCTTTCAGTCTGGCCAAAATATCGCAGGTTTTATAGCTAATAGGAAGAAAACTGCAATGAAAATAACGATGAAGATGAGTCTTCACACTCTAAAGCATTTATGGTATTAGAAAATGGACGACGTGGTTTGAGAAACAAATAGGATGCAATTCAACGCAACTCGATACATCAAAAAGTTTATGTGATTTAGTAGAGAGAAAGATATTGGGCCCATAAATAATATTGAAATAATTTATTTGTATTATATTTTACTCTTAGTAATTGCCATTGCATTATTCTTTTTAACATATACTTCAACATTGGTAAACGCGTCCATTTGAGAAAAAATTTTTTCCACCACGTAATAGCCCTGTCAGAATCAAACAACTTTTGTTTCAAACGTTTCTCTGTATCTCAAAAACTGAAAGAGTTACTTAGGTAGCTCAGTTTTTCTGACTCACCTTGTATGGTACAATAATTAAGAGAATATAAGAATAGTTATATCTCCCTATTGTTTCAGATACTAGAGGTTGCACTGTATAAATAAAGCAATTGATTATGAACTATATATTTAAAATTTTAGCATAAATGTACCAAATAAAATATTTAATTGGACGAATTAGATGAATAATGAAATAAATTGAATAACATAAAAATTGTACATAATTTCGTTAATTACATATTCAATTTCACAATTTTTTTATCAAATTTGTTTATTTATTGCTAACAAATTATCTCACTTTTGTAATATTTTTAGAAACTAGTGCTTGGAAAATTTGTCTTTTAAGTAGCTCATATTTAAAAACAAAGTCATTTATTGCCTCGATTTATCTCTTGTTTTTTACTTAACTATATATTGATTTTTATTAACTTCTTTTGTTTCACAGATGGGACGACAAAGTTGGTGATTGTTTCGCTGACATCTGCGATGCTTCCTTCAAATACGATTACGAATATTTGGGAAATGTTCCACGACTGGTGATAACACCATTAACCGATCGATGTTACATCACTTTAACGCAATCTTTGCATCTTATAATGGGTGGAGCACCAGCTGGTCCAGCTGGAACTGGCAAAACAGAAACCACGAAAGATTTAGGGAGAGCATTGGGTCAAATGGTTTATGTATTTAACTGTTCCGAACAAATGGATTATAAGGTAAAATCATAGTTATTTTATGGATAGGTCTTTGATATTAAACTTTGACGTTGAAATTAAAATTTACACAACTTTTTGAACGTGGAGATTTATTTTTATAACAAACATATTAGTTTGATTTTATAGTTTTGATTTATAATTTTATTTTATAATTTTGATTTTACGTAAAGTTTATATCAGTTATTTTACAATAGTCATTTTTGGATATTCTACTTTACTCCCAATATGGAGCAAAGCACAATAAAAATTAAATAATATGCATCAATGAATAAGCAGATTAATAGTAAGAATATAAGTTATTTGTATTTACCACACATTCCTTTCTCAATATACTTTTAAATTGTGCAAAAAGTTTCAAATGCTATCAACTTGTACCAGAATTTTCCACTTCCTAACAAATCTAATTATTAATAATCATAAGTAGATCTAATTATTAATAATTATAAGGTGAATGTTATCTACATATATTATGGGAGTAATGTAGCAAAACATTTTGGAAAATTGAATTTCATTCGTATTTTTTTTTGTACAAAAGATAGTAGACAACCAATTATTGTCAAGTTATCTGACATAACGTGTTGGTTTATATCTCACTGTAACAAAATGTAATATAAATAAATATTTTAACACACTGTGCATCTGATTACATAATGACATGACAACATTACATAATGATTGGAGTTGTTTTGGACATTCTTTCTATGACAAGATGTATATTGGTTAAAAATTAATTTCTTTACTTGACTTTTACATATTATGATACAAATATTAAGTAATTAACTAATATACTTCTTGAGTAGTAAATTATTTTTAAGTATTTAGTAAAGCAAGTACGTCGAGACAAGTAATTTTTCAACGTATTAATTTTGTTAATTTTACATTGTTATACGTTATGAACTTTATATATATATATATATACACACACATAATATGAATATATATAATTAATAATTGATTATCAATTATATTATATATATTATATCAAATATTATATATATTATATGTATAATATTTGTTATTGTTTTCAAATTGAAGTGAGAAAAATATTCATGTAAATTAAAAGCTTGTTTTTTTCTTATTTCAATAAAACAAAATTAGAAGTAGGCAGGTAATGGTCATTGCTCCAGCAGAAAATTTTGAACAATATTTGTATAAAATTACTTCATATATTTATTCAAGGAATGTGTAGAATTTATTGAAAATGTAGAATAAAACACGTGACTAGACTACCACGTGCAGATATTAATATAATATTTGTTGAAATTGCAAGGAAATTTCACGAAGATCATAAATACCATAAACTTACTTTTACAAATAATTTACTTTTGTACGAAATATCGTAATTTTTAATTCAAAAAACAAAGATCTAAATTTTTTGTAAAATTTTGGGGGAGTAATATATTTTCCATGAGAGAAGTTTGAAAAATATTAAAATTTATATTAAGCTTTTCTTAAATCTAGCAGTGAACGACATATTTGTTATAAATTTAATGTGATAGAACTCTATTTATCCGAACATCCTTCATTTGAACTGATTTATCGAATATGTTCCTGAATTCTTATTATAAATTATCCAACTCCAAATCATGCGACATACCGTTTACATGAATAAATGTTTTTGCCCCAGTACAGTTGAATCTCCACTATCCGAAGATCAATTATTCGGATGTTTTACTATCCACAGATTCAATTAACGGAACAATACCTTTAATTGTGTCATTTACTATTATATGCCCCTTCTATAATTTCATACTACTTTCGTATTACTTAAATACGAAGCTAATATTCTGCACTAATATCTCTTGTCTCTAATGACATCAAAGAGGAAATGTGATGTATCGAGCGTTATAGAGAAAGGAAAGATACTTGAAAGGCTGGGGAAAAAGTGTGGTAGTGTTGCAAAAATTGCAAAAATGTACAGCGTTAGAAAATCTACGATTAATGACATCAAAAACAGAAACAATTGAGAATTACCCAAGTGTTTCAGAAAACAGAAAAACTTTAATTAACGGATTTCGAAAATAAATATCTATTCTCTGTTTTATAGTAATGAAAACAAATCAGCAATAAAGGAATACCAGTATCTAAATATGCAGGGTGTAACAGAACATACGCGACCACTTTGGCAGCTGATTGTACATCTGAAAACAACAAAAGGAGCTCATACAAACATATGCTCTATCTGTCTTTGAATATGAGTTATAGCAAATATATTGTATACCTACACAATCTATTGGAAATGTTGAAATACTAACGTTCAGAATGGAACAAGCCTATCAATAAATTCGGTTACCAATAACATCAGGAACCATTGAGAGTACAACTGGATCCATGACAAGACTTGTGATAAGTCTGCAAACTTGTCTTGAAATGCGAAGTGGTTATTTTGAACATCTTTTTTAAGGGTAATTAGATAACACAAAAATTCCTTACATTTCATGGACGAAGACAGATGGAACATATGTTTATATGAACCTTTTCCATTATTTTCAGGTCAATTTCTGAAGCGTGTTCCACATGTTCCGTTACACCCTGTATATTGTACGAGAAAGTTTTGAAATTTGGATAAATATTATCATCAACATTTTACGTCCTTGAAAAGGCTTTATAGTGTTTATTATTAAAAGTGCTTGTAGCATTGAAAAGAGGACTAGGTGGTTTTATGCACAAACAGAATCTAATTCAACGCAGTTCGATGTAATAACAAAATTTGACTTATTAGTAAAAAAGATGTAGAATCCATAGATAATTCAAAAAAAATTTCCTTTTACATCGTATCGTATTCTTTGTGATTGTTCTTGTATTATTTGTTTTAAAATATAGAATAATAATAGTAAAAAGAGACGCGGGTCCTATTAACCGAAAATCTCTTCATTCAAATAGTTATATGTCTTTCCCCTAATTCGAATACTACACGTACCACTATTTCTACAAAATTCAGCTTAATCTTTCTGCGGAATAACAACGTAGTTCAATATCAATAGCGACCGAGTTTCAATCAAATGTTGAGAAGCAAAATCCAGTTACGTGAAAATTAACTCCGATTTTACGAACAACAGCGGAGAAAGGAACAATTAGCGAATTCTTATTATTATCTGATTGTACCAGATATCCGACGGGTCTTGTCCGTGGACCGTATCGGATAAATGAAGTTTCACTTTGATTAACGAAACATTCGCAAAAACCTTTTCCTTGGTTTCACTATGTATCCCAGTTATCGTAACTTACGTAAGAGGTGACCTAAATATTTAATTTCTGTTGACTTACATGCAATTTGACAATTAAGGACAGTGATGAAGAGTTTTTATGACCATCACGATTTCCCGATCTGATGTAGGTATATAATCTTCTGTGGTGCGTAATAGAAAACGATATATTACAGGCAGCTAATGACAATAGAAGGTATAAGAAACCGAATTTCTAAAATTCGTCTAATATTTACTACCCAGATAATTTGATTCACGCAACTGTATGGCAATCAATTCTTGCTCGACCATGTACGGTAGTTGAAATTGGAATTTTCAGAATAAAAATATAACATTCCATTTGTACAAACGAAAGTGAGTCTGAGAATTTAAAATTTATTTCATGCAAACATAAATACTTGTACTCCCATATTATGTGACTCATTTTATATAAAAAAAGATCCGGTGTTCCGATATGTTTTATTATGAATTTCCAATAATATTTATTTTTAGTATGTAACTCATTGTATCGCACACTTAGGTAATTGTTTTAAGTTAGGCAATAAGTTCGTTCACCTCTTGGTGTTATAGTTTTAACAATATCGTAAAAATGTTACTCGTGTTAGCTACAATGAATGAACATACGATAAATAGTATGAATAAATATTGTTTATATCATTGTAATTTATTATAATTATTATTATATTTATTACATTTACTGGCAAAAAAAGAGAACGAATATTGTAACTGTTAAATAATGAAATTGTTTATGAGTGTAAAACTAGATTACATATTAGATTGGGTTAGAATTACACGCATAGAAAGAAATAGTTACTGGATGTTTAATAATGATAAAAATATGCAGCCAATTTTTGAATACATACCTTTACTTTAAATCCGAATGTAAAAATTACAATTATTCTAAATTTCGTGGCAACAACTTTGTTTACCCGATATTAAGAATAATCTCTCGCTCGTAACCTGCATTGCAAAAATAGCAAGAAAATATTTGGAACAATTGTATTTCTTACATCCAAATTTTATTTCTTCAAATGAAAATTATCTTATTTCATACTTCCATACAGAGAAAGTTTTTGCACATGCTTGTTGAGTACTTGCTTGCTTAAAAAAAGCGAGTATCAAAGATTATATTATGAACTTAATACTCAATTTTAAACACAATCTCGAATCGAATCACGGCCACGTGTATCGCGGGGTTTCATCCGAGCTTGCACGACTTCCTCCAACTTGACCCGAAAGAGTCAATACATAATATATATGTATTATATATATTAGAATTTTTTAACGAAAGCTTCGGAGTGATGGCATAATGAATTACTCAATCTATTTGCAAAGTATAATGGAATAGAGAATAGTACATAACCTTTGATTAAATATATCTTACATAAACGTAGCGATGATTAATACTTTTTTAAAGAAATACGAGTGAACTTCTTATATAACTTAATAGGTACTTAGATTTAAAATATCGTTTTATACTATTCATATAGTAAGCTTTCTGGTGACTCTTGCATGAAGATATATTTTCTCGTTTCAAATGTTGATTAAACATTAGTGACATTATTATTTTCTTTCAGTCCTGCGGAAACATTTACAAAGGTCTTGCCCAAGTAGGGGCATGGGGTTGTTTCGATGAATTCAACCGAATTTCGGTGGAGGTACTTTCGGTGGTGGCTGTGCAAGTAAAATCAGTTTTAGACGGAGTAAAAAGCCGTAAACCGATATTTTTGTTCTTCGGAGAAGAACTGAATCTCGTTCCCACTGTTGGAATGTTCATTACTATGAATCCTGGTTACGCCGGAAGGACGGAATTGCCCGAAAATTTGAAAACTTTGTTCAGGCACGTTAAATCATCTATATTTGTACTTACATAAGACTGCAATCATATCAGCATTGACAGCAAATTACATTCCATATTAGGATATTATAATATTGACGTTAAATACTGCAATTTTTTTTTTAAATGAGGCTATATAATAAATTTATTATAGGAAAAATTAATAAAAGTCATCACGAGAAAATGGAAAAATGCAAAATATGACGGCAAAGGATGTATATATACGTTTACATGCATTTAATATAGTCATACATACTATCATAAAAATACTATCTTCCCTAATTTTATTAATAACGAATCAATAATGAGTTGCAACTCCGGGTCCAAAACTTGAATTAGCCGTGCAGCAAGCGTAGACGCCTTGTCTCTTTCCTCGTCACCAGGGACTTCCAGAATGGTGGCCTCGGACATCGCCTTTCTCATCCTCACCGATTTTATGTATCCTTGTCTGTAGCTTTCTTCCTCTTCCTCTTCCTCTTTTTCTTCCTTGATTCGACGATCTTCCATTCGCCACCCTCTTGCGCCCTCGAGAGCGATGATAATGGGATGGTATCACCCATTGCTACAGGTTCCTTCGTGGGCCATGACTCCGGGCTACGCCGTCGACTTCGTAGGCGTTCCTCTAAAGCCCTTATTATTGAGGGCCCAAGCTCTTCTATTTTCTTCTCCAAGGCGGAGAGACGCGCACTCACCCCATCGCCATCCTTCGGGGGGCGACCCGACTCAGAACTAGAGGCGCCGCACCTGAAACATTCTTGAGGGGCACACGGTGCCCTTCTGGGCCACTTCCTTGGAAAGGCTGCATTTTAATCCTCTAGCACCACCAATCTTGTTTCCGCCAACCTTGCAGCCCCAATACTGCTGGCGGGCCTTGTTTTCTAGTTAACTCCATCGTACCTGCGACAATGGAGCTTGCCTCATTCTTCAAGGTTTTTATATACGTACCTTTCAGGTTAGACCACGTTACCGCCACCTTTATAATTTCCTCGATACGCGGTATCAGTTCAGCGCCGATAACCGCTGCCGAAATGGTCATTTTTTGGGTCTACTCCAGTATGTTAGGAGAAGTCTGTATTATTCGCCTTTTCTTCGCTCTTGAGGCAACCAATGAAAACGATGCCACAGAGATCATCAATTCTTCGTCGTCAGATCTCACCTGCCCTGCGAGATCCCCGCCGTAGATGTTCCGGCGGATGATTCGACGTCAGAGATCATGGCCGGAGCCAAAAACATGCTCTCTGGCCTGTCTGCTGTTTTCCTCAATCTCCTTGTAACCTTCCTCGTAGGTTCCGTTTGCTCCTCCATCTCTTCTGTTCTGCTCGTATTCTGCTCGCCAGACGCAGAAACCGGGGGCCTGGCGGTTCACCTCTGAACGGCCGCTGTCGTCTGATGACGACACAGTGGGGCCCACTTGACTACCACCAACTGCGCCGGTACTGGGGTCTTCCTCCCCTGTACTGTAAACGTTTTTTAGTTTATTTGCCATATTCATAGTATTTATTAAAATTTTCGCCAAATCGTCATCAGTAATTCCAGTCCCGATGCCACTCATTCTTTCGCACCCTACCCCGATCAAGACCTGTGCAGGGTGACGAGGAGCCTCACGAGAAGGTGAGGTGAGTGGCTTTATGTAGCGTATGTAGAATGCAATGAACATCAAAGGTTTTGGAAGTACATTTCTGTCTTTCTTTAATAACCACTCGGAATTTACTTCCTGGATACGCCTCGTACTTTGATTTTGTTATATTGTCACATTGCACTTGCAGTTATACTTTCCTGTCTCTCCTAACTATTCTCAGTTGCTTTGAGACATCTTCCTCTCTTTTACTTCACTGCTGTAATTCCATTTATTAAAAACACGCATTGTAAGTGACTCACAAAAGTATTTGAACGCTATATATATTATTAAATTATGTAATATTAATATTTTATTGGACAACCTTTAGCAGCAATAACGTGTCTCAATCGACGTTCCATGCTGTAAATCAATGATTTTGTAAAACTACACTCAACGGATTTCTATATTTCTATAATTGTATCTTTCAATACTTGCTTCGAGGTTATCTGAAATTTATTTAATCTTTTTTCGATTTCAGCCCATAAATTTTCACTCGACTTTATGTCTGGACTTTGCGGTGGAGTGATTAACATGTGTGGCGTATTATAAACGATCCATTCTTTCACAATTCTAGCAGTATGCTTAGGATCATTATCTTATTGGAAGTAGAAATCTTCCAATAATCTTAATTTACCGGCACTTTCTGTAAGGTTATTTTTTTAAATATTTAAATACTCGTATTTATCCAGTATTCCACCAATAAATATCAAATTTCCGGTGCCACTGGCAGCCATGCACCTCCACGCCATGACCGATCCACCTTCGTATTTCACTGTTTGATGTAAATGTCGAATTTCCAATTCCGTATTTGGTTTTCTTCGCACATAATTTTGACCATCTGAGCCAAAAATGTTTAACTTTGACTCTTCCGAAAAGATGACTTTGTCCCAAAAAGAATTATCTTTATTAATATAGGTTTTTGCAAAAGGCAATCTTTTTTTATGATTTACCGCATTAATATATGGCTCCTTTCGCGGTACTCTGTCATGAAAATCATTGTGTTCGTAAAATTCGTCGACATAATTTCGGGTGAACTTCTTTATGAAACATATCAGCTACCATAGTTGCGAGTTCAGGAGCGGATGTAGTAGGATTTTTTTTAATTCGCGAATGATAAGTGTTCCCTTATTCTTTGACTTTTTTATGATATAATGTATTATAGACTTACTTCTGTTCACAATTCCGGCAATCTCGTTATATGATTTGCCGTCCTCATGTAATCGGAATATTATTTCTCTTTCACACTTTTTTCTTTTGGACTTTTGGTATTTATTTTAAACACTATTGTGCACACTTTTATGTTACTGTTACTGAAATGATATCCTAACATCAAGTGAACGTACCAACGTTTTCATTTAGCAACGATGTTTACATTCGATGCAAAGGAAGATGAACAACTATCAACAATATTACGTTTGAATACTTTTGTGAGACATTTATCATGAATGTTTCTAATAAATGTATCATAACTCCTGTCTATATTATTGAATCGTTTTCAAATTTTACTGATGTAATCTTGAGACTTTCCCGTCACTATAGATACCAAATTGTTTTAACAAATTAGTTTAGTACACCTCATTTTATTAATTGAAATTTGTAAGTTTCACTTTCGTGAGCCGCTGTATATAAAAATATGAATTTTACTTTATTGTAGAAAGAATTATCATTGTTTTTTGTTTTAAAGGCCTTGCGCCATGGTAGTTCCAGATTTCGACTTAATTTGCGAAATAATGCTGGTAGCAGAGGGCTTCCAAGAAGCTAGATTACTAGCAAGAAAATTCATAACGCTGTATCAGCTTTGCCGAGAACTTTTGTCGAAGCAAGATCACTATGATTGGGGTCTACGGGCGATTAAGTCGGTTTTAGTGGTTGCTGGGAAATTAAAGAGAGACGATCCGGGAAGAGCTGAAGATCAGGTGCTAATGAGAGCTCTCAGGGATTTCAATATACCGAAAATTGTGACCGAAGATGTTCCAGTTTTTATGGGACTTATTGGTAAATTGCTTTCTTGTAGTCTTTAGTTACCTTATAAATTTACAATCTACATAATTGAAACTAAATTCAACAAAATCCTCGACCAATTCTCAAAAATCTTAACTTTCTTTTACTATTTTTTCCAACTTGTTTTTATTCCTTTATATTGTCTACTACCATACAACAATATTTATCTTATTCCCTTTTACGTTTACTTTTTCTTTTGTTAATTCCTTAAATATTTTATGTAATCATAAAAATATATATATCATAAAAATGATAATATTTTATTATATGATGTATGTATTTTATTTTATGTATTGTACATTTAAATATACAGTCAGCGACAAAAGAAATGTACAAGTAGAGGAAGTAGATATCAATGAAGTTTAATCGAATAGTACTGATATTATATATTATATAAATTAATATTTATATTTTTGTATAAACAAAACGTATTCAACTTCATTTATACTTATTTCTATTACCTGTCCACTTATTTTTGTGCCCGATTGTATATTTATAGTATTTGAGCACGTATCACAGAGATCTTTTATAAACATATTACATGTATTGTATAAAATATTTTGAAATTTGTTAGTAGCATTACGATGATTTTATTTTCATCATCATGCAACCATAATGATCGCATTTCAAATCAATTCGAAAATACATATTGGAAGTTATAGGGCTACAAGCTTTCGTTTTTACTCTCATAATTAAAACTCATAATTAATATTAAAAGCAGATCCATGAATCCTTATTAACATAATGGACATTAATAAGATTAAGAGATCAACAGATCTGTGGAAAAAATATTTTGTACCTTCAATGTACACACGTTTTTTTGCGTTGTTTCAAACTTTATCAGTATCGTCATGATAGTCCTATCCCCTATGCAATGTTAATGAAATTTCAAAATGTTTCGTATAATGCATATGATATATCCAGAAAAAACGTCTATAAGTGTTCAAATACTTTCGTGACTTTCTGTATGATACATGTATAATGAATCTCTTCTTAATAATTATAATCTTATCAATTGATAAGAAAGATACAATTGGATTCAGGAGCATATCCAAAGTAATAAAATAATAAAAAGGTTCATATAAATATATATCCGATATTACCTCATCTTGATCGTATCTATTTTTATACTGCATCCTGTCTTCAAAAATTATGTATAACTTCAAGGTTGCCACATGATTCCCCTAGTTGAGGAAATACATGACGTCACATTATCCTCACTGCCACTCTACAGCTATGTCGTTTGATCACGTAAAATGAATTTCGCTTCAGTATTATTTGTCAACTATTATTTGTCCCCCACCTCCATTTGTCTATAGTATGAGTCACAACGTCATTAGTTTTCCTCCTACCGCTACTACCTGCTTCCCCTACTACCATCAGATTTTTTCCCTTTTCCCTCAATCTGGTAACGCTGCCTGAAAGCGAGCATTGAGTTTTCATACGCATCGAGTATCACGTATATGACATCGTATATACACGTTAGGATCAAAGTCAATTCACAGTGGGAATGTAAGGATGTTTATGTCAAATATGTTGACTTATGAGACTGTACTATATTGGAACTTAAAATGTTTCACCGTATTAACTTGTTCAAAATTATCTTCTTCTGAGCAACGATGGTAATGATATGGTTATGACATACATATACGCTAGTGTAGAAATGGAAAATTCGTGCTACTGCACTGTATAGAATAGACTTTCAGTGATGAGCTATAACCAGGGGTCAAACATTTTTCCATGGACCTCCATATCTGTTCGAAAGTCCCATTTATTGTTCGAATTGAATAATTATTCTGTTTAATTCGATGGCATAAATGGTCAGTTGATTAATTCGTGTATTTGGAAATCACTTTTAGAAACTTTTTCGCTAATCAACTAAAATGAAGTGAGATATTATCATGCGTAAAAGAAATACGTGCCATTGTTTTAAATAGTATATTTTCCAGTGGTTAAAGAAATATCTCAATTCACCACAAAATGACAAATAAACAGAAACGACTATAACTCGAAAAACAAGATCATATTGAGTATAATGTTTATCCATACATATGTATAGTATATATGTTCTAAGTTAACCTATACGTTTATATACGTAAGTTAACGTATTAGTTCATTTGTTTCTATAGGTGATTTGTTTCCCGCTCTGGATGTTCCGCGAAAAAGAGATTTTGATTTTGAATCAACGGTCCGACAATCTACTTTGGATCTTAAATTGCAACCAGAAGATGGTTTCGTACTAAAAGTAAGAATAAAACTGATTTGCGTTATAATATTTAACAGCTGGTATTAAAGTTATATGCATAATTATATCTATATTTATTATGTTTAAAGTCGTTTATCGTACACAACTTTGAGGAAATTTGACACTATAATATGAAAGATAGTTTTATTTATATAAAATTTCAAATTATATTAAATTCATTAGGTTGTACAGTTAGAGGAATTGCTTCATGTTCGTCATTCAGTTTTCATTGTTGGATTTGCTGGAACCGGAAAGACGGAAGTTTGGAAAACGCTTAATCGAACATACTTTAATCAGCAATTAAAGCCATATTATAATGACTTGAATCCGAAAGCAGTGACTAATGACGAATTATTTGGAGTTATCAATCCTGCAACGCGGGAATGGAAAGACGGGTTTGATTCATCTCACTATTAAAAATAGGTTTTACAGCAACACTAGTTTTAATGATATTTTTTACATAACGTTTTATAGATCCCATTCAGAAATGTTAGGATATCTCGTAGTTTCAGATGAGATGATATGATAATCGATTTAAATTTAGGAATCATAATTTTGCATTCATAGAATATATTATTATATAGGAAGAGTGTAAGAGAAATAGTGTGTGTGTGTGTGTGTGTGTGTGTGTGTGTGTGTGTGTGTGAGAGAGAGAGAGAGAGAGAGAGAAGAATCATACATTTATCATGCATGATTACATACACATATTTATTAAAAAGATTTCGTATGAATTAAATGCAAAATGCAGAGAAGTTTGCCTACATTTATTAAAATTTATTAATAACGCGAATATCAGAATTGGTCAAAGCAATGATCGAGAGTTATAGTAGATATTAATGAGAAAAAATTTAACGTTATAACATTGGATACAGGTATCCCTCTATAATACGGTACTCTTACAATCACAGATTTGCTCCAATACGATTTGAGAATTGGGGAAATTAAAAGAAAAAGACACGAATTGATAATCGATAAGACAAGCACCGTCATTCGACGTCGTTCATTCGAACAAGCATATGTGTTGTCTTAGATTTGCGAATTTAATATTAAAGTCTTTAATTTTTTCTTAGTCCGAAGAGTATTCACCATTTGCACTCAAAAATTTCTTCCCTACATCGAAGTAGGAAATCAAAGCTTTTCATTATTTTTCAATATAATATGATAGAATAGAATACTATATTAGTGTATTATAGTATATTATGATATTAGAAAACCGTTAAAAAGTATTAATAAACATTTACTTACTACGGTAATATTACTATACTTATTAACTATTGGAACCTAGCCTCCACTTTTGCATCAGTCCTTTGTTTCATATACTACGGCATTTTTT
>JACXII010000024.1:523644-548796 GCA_014737395.1 Bombus waltoni
TCTTTATCAAGCCGATTCTCGGACCCGTTTTCGCTTTCACTCGTGCTGTCCTTTCTTAAATTCGTAAAAATGATGGGCCGTATCTATACTTAGCATCGATTCCGCCCTCGATAAACACCTGGCTTGGATCTTAATTTTCGGGTGTCATAGGAAAATGTACCGTATTTTTTATCGTTTTAAAATGCTTTTCTATGTCCTCAATGCTTTTCTACAAACAGGTACGAATTATATTTTGCATTTGCCTGTATTTGGGCGTTCGGATCAGCGACCTTTCAAGATCAATTGATCGATTGGCGAAACGAGTTTAATAAGTGGTGGCAAAACGAATTTAAGACTATTAAGTTTCCAATTGGCAGCAACGTATTTAATTTTTTCATCGAAAACGAAACAAAGAAGTTGGTTCCTTGGAGCGAGAAGATACAGCCCTTTGAACTAGATCCTGATATACCTCTCCAAGTTCGTTTAAATAATTTTTCATACAAAAAATTCTTTAGATATTAAACAGATGTTAGAATAAGAAAATTTAAGTCTTTATTCTTTGACTCGTTTCTAGAACTTTATTCTTTCTTTTTACTGAAAGATCTGCTTCAAATGCTTTACGTAAATCTTTATTATACAAGGTGTCTCATTTTCAATAAACAATCTAACCTAAACTACACGTTATTCGAAGAAGTGTTTCATATAAAACTTGTTCTGTTTCAAGGAGGACATCTTATGACGACCGCCAGATTTGTCTGTGTGGAGGAGTTTTCGACATCTCAAGGTGACTTTTGTTTTTTTGGATGGAACTGTATATTTTTTATACACTATATTTTGAAAAATATTTCAATGCTAATTTCATGAAATCGAGTGTATAGAAGACCAGCAAAACATAAACATAAAAGCACTGCGTTATCTTTCCTTGTATTTAATACCTTTGTGCAGAGAAATAAACAATGCATTGAATGATGTATAAAAAAATGTATATTTCCACCATTACCAAAACAAAGGTAACATTGAAACCTCGAAGGTACGTCCATCTAGATAAGGCTATCACAAGATTTATTGATAAATGTTTTCTTTCAAACTAGATTTGCTTGCATCAAGGTAACATTGTCGAAATTGAAACACATTTTCGAATAACAAAGTTTAGCAGATATTTACGTGAACTTATTGAGATGAGACACCCTGTATTATGAAATTTCCTATAATTATGATATATACAGTGTTACGGCGTAGGGCCGTACGCCGGGACATCCCTAAGCAGTCAAGATGGTTAACAGATGTACAAGACCCTTGTTGTAAGGGGACGCGCAATAAACTTAAGAACTCTACCCCCATTAACTTTGCCACCCAAACGGTCAGACAGGTCTGGTAAAGATTTTCACTAATTATACCATAAAAAGTTTCACGTTACTGCTCATCCTCGACACAGCCGAAGACCGTCTNCGCAAAATTCTCACGTCCACGTTGGGTCAGCCACGATATTGTATATAAATTGTTAAAAATATATTTAATATTCGTGTTAAGTGTGTGTCACAATCATTCAACCACCCCTATTATCTCAAACGAAATCAGGGGCTCATCGGTATCGCGGCGTTGACTATCGCGATCATAGTAAGAACTTACAATTCTCACTGACGCCCACTGTCGGGAGCGTGTCTCTCCGCGACCGCTGAGTAACATACAGAGTGCACAAAAAGGTTAGAAAAAAACTTTAGGAGCACGTAATACTGATGAAAACAAACAAGAAAGGTTCCAATAAACCCGCGAACCCATTTGAACCAATGTTCATTAAGATTTCTTTATTTGCTTTGATAAGTACTATATGCTCCTAAAAATTTTCCCTATTTTCTTGTACAGCCTGCATAAGCACATAAAATAGAATTTAAAACGAGAAGTTTAATTTTTTGGGGCAGGAAAATAGCTTGATTGATGAATGTAAAACTTTTAATACTATATAACATTAAATGTACAATCTCATACATATTTGTCAATATTATAAGTAATTAATTCACATTTTAAACAAAAGTTTAGTCCTTATCAATCTTACAGTACACATTGGATGGAAGCACAAAAGAGACGAAAACTTATCCACAAATATTTCTTTAAATACAAAATCTCAGTCATTTTCGCTCTTTTAAACAGCAGAATATGATTTCTTGTAACCAATGGTATAAGAGATATCCAGTCAATTTAACACAATGTCACATTAAGTTACTTTTTAAAAAATAGCATTTAGAAATGCTGTTAAAGAATCATTATGAAATTTTATGAAGCTCCTTCTTGACGATTAAATCAAGTACAACTATAATTCAGTCATACTTTATAACTGAATGTAAACGGAACATATTACGTTACCTATAGTTATCTGTTATTTTCATAAATAAGAAAAACTTTATGTACAGTAATTGCACCATACGTTTCTATCTTTTTAACTGGCATATTATGACCATTTATTTATAGTAAAATAGCGTATGTTTAGACGATTAGAACAACCAAATAATACGAGGCATTCAAGAAAATAAAAATAAAACAATAAGTCTTACGTCATAGGAAATACTCGAAATCGTGTTCATTTGACGTAACATTGCAATCATCGAATTATCGAAGATTGCACATCTCTTGTCTCTTCCAAGTTGACTGCAGACACAATGGTTTGTACACTGATTGCAGGGACATTCAAATTGATTGTTTTATTGATTTTGTTGAAAATAAAAGCAAGGTATTATATACATATGTGTGTGATCGAATTTTTTCCATAATAGTAAAAGCGCCATTTTCTTTAATTATATATTAGGTTGTCGCCAAAGTTTCTTTCCTTTTGTAAGGAAATAATAGATGCACAACCTTTTTTCGTTTTATATTATTTTATTGAATAATCTACGATCCATTTTGTTCTATTTTTATTATTATGATCATATAGGATTCGACAAAAATAATATAAAACAGAGAATGTGACGCATCCATTATTTTCTTACAGAACGAAAGAATCTTTTGGGACAACCAAATAGTTTTTGAAGGTTAATATTATTATAGGCAACTGCATCGATTAAAGCATTTACAAATACATAATTCTTTGCAATGAAATACTATTGTCTTATATATGTCTGCTACGCGTTTAGAAAAATGCTTTAGTCTGGAATATTTTCAATATTATTAACACCTTAAAAGGTATTCACGAGAATTAACTGAAATGTGACACTAAGTATACAAAGTGTCTCAAATTTTTTCTGCTAGATGATGTTGTTATGCTCTACGAATAAGTGTAGAAACCAAATGTTTTGCAAATAAACATTAATAATGTGATAACAATGTACTAGTTTTTCGTTTAATGTTGATTGTTGATTTCCGATTAGTACATTACAAATTCTTTATTCTTTTTTTTATTCTGTAAACGGCGTAATGAATAATACAATACAAATGTAAAATACAATAAAAATGAGATAAGAATTTCGTGTACGTCGGTAAAATCCGAATATAAGATATAAATTGTTCAAATTGTACTTGCCGAATAGATGTTGATAGATGTTGATAGAAACATTTTTCTTTTTTCGATCTATATGGATAATTGATATCGCAAGTTCTGTTAATTGGTTATTTGTAAACTACAAATGTTTATGCAAATTCAAATTTTTGTAAATGTAACTAAAAAAAACCTAAGGTCTAAATAGAGATTTGATTTACTTTTCAAAATATTGTAACGACTACTTTACTTTAGATATTTTGTACATTGATCTACATTTTTACATCTTTCGTAAATAGATAAACGTTCGCTGTCTAATTATCGATATCATCCTTTTCGATGAATGAATGATAATTACCGCTATTCTTCTAACAATAAATTAAATAGATAAGGCGACTATGTAGTAATATTATACAGGGACAGTACTATCTCTGTCAATAATGTATGTTTTTAACTCTATTAAGCTTTTGCTAATTAAACATACATCTTCTGATTCTTTCTAATTATTTTACATTTGTATATGTATTTCAGGGAAATCTGTTAACATTAAATTGTATTTAGATGTGTACTAATCTATATTGTAAATTCTGCTATTGAGTTTTGTACTTTGGTATCTTGCGTCGCATAGTGGTCGCAAATAATAGATAATTGCGTTAGTTTTAATATTACATAAATCCAAATATGTAGCAGATTGACATACTTCTATCAATATTATACGGTTATATATCAATAGTCTCAGAGTTTCGCGTATAACTTATAATATGTATAATTGAACGGATAATTGAATTACATTTTTAAATATTATTTCATTAAATTTAATTCTGGTGTGATAATATGGTACCCAAAGTATTTCCAGATCCGTTGTGATCTATATAATGGTTTTAAAAAGTCGAAATATTGCAAAAGGAATGATGAACTTAATTTTTCCTTGAGTATATCCGTATGTCATAAGATAAAAGTTAACATATTAATTAATTCTTCAGAAAACGGTAACAAGTTCAACAAAATAAATAACATAAAATAAAAAACTATAAATAGAAATTTGATAGATTGTCTTTTACTATATAAAACTCAGAAATTTAACTATTAGAGACTATAACCTACGACTTCTCATCTCACTAACAGTATTATATAATAAATTATCGTGCGAGAGAAATACCTGGTTTAACAATTTAATTAGTTAATTTGAGTCTGTTACTGTGTCCGAATCTGAATCCGTGTTTGGGACTTCCACTAGTTCATCAACTCTTAGTATTCCACGTACACATTCGTTAACGATAAATGGCATTTTAACTCCAGCTAATTCTAAATGTTTTCCACAATGTAATGTTGATTTGCTGATAAAATCGTTTCCTAATACGCCATCTGTCTCTATGTAAAAGTCATCAGAAATTACTCGACAAGGATGTAGTACGGTTTTCTTTTTTATGCGTATACTTAAGCATATTAAACATATGGTTTTAACACGAGCGCCGAATGCATCCTCTAAAGTGAGGACTTCCTTAGCAGCAGTCACATTGTCTTTTAACTTCCCGATTTTCATCATTGTAATTGGGCAATTTATACCAACTATCATTCTTGCTTTTTGACCTTTCAATTCTGGGGTTGAGATCTCAATAACATCCTTATGAGGAGACATTAAATTAACACGGTAAGCTCCTATTGTTGATAGGTTTGTCATTTCTATATCGATATCCGTGCTGCTTTTATCGCCGGTAGTAGCTTGTTTTTCGGAACATTGATCTTGTGGTGTGTGTTTTGTATCTCCGTCCGTATCGCGAGAAGAAATTTCTTGTTCGCCACTCTGTGTAATAATTTTCACTCCGTTTTCTTTATCTCTTAGTAAAGTTCTACACTCGTTCATCATATGTCCTACTCTTTTACAGTAGTCGCATAAAAGCGCATAACAATCTTTCGCGAGATGTCCTGGTCTTTGGCATCTTTCGCAGTGAACTTTGTTTTTATTTGGCATTTTATTTTTATCAGTCATCTCGATTCACTCCTTGATCCTTTATGTCCTGAATTATTATGTTATTATATTATTTTTTATCATATTATACTATATTACTATATTATTTATTTTTATATTATTATTATTATATTATATAATTATCATACATTTGCCATTCTTATTTGTTAGTGTTCTTTGGATTGTATATACATATACATCTATTAATAAAACAGTTTTGAACTATTATATATATATATATATATATAATATATATAAATATATAAATATAATATATAATATAATATATATAAATATATAATATAATATATAAATATATATATATATTTATTATATAACTATTATAAATATATAAATATATAAATATATATATATATATATATATTTATTATATAACTATTATATACCAGGTCTGTAAATATGAAACCGGAATTTGCCCATATGTGGCGATAACTTTTAATGTAGCTAACTTCAATACGCGTCATTGACGCCATTTCTTTGTTTTGACATCTGCTAAAGATTTTCAACTGTTTGCGATACAAGTTTAGTGCAACAACATAGGTTTTAGTAGAATTTGAAAATGTCGAATTTTGTGCCTNAATGGCTTGACGACTGGTTTGCCTCAAAAGAGGAACAGTTCTTTTGGCGTGGCATTCACAAATTGCCAGAAAGATGGCAAAAATGTATAACTAGCGATGGGCAATACTTCGAATAAAACACTTTTTATCATTTTCATACAATAAATGTGTAATTTCTTTGCAAAAATTCCGGTTTCATACTTACATACCTGGTATATATATATAGGTTTGTAGGAAGATATATAGATATATGGAAGATATTCCATTATAGGAAGATATATATGTATGTATATATATATGTATATATGTATATATATATGTATGTATATATATATATGTATATTATAGGAAGATATATATATATATATATATATATATATATATATATATATATATATCTTCCTACAATACATTTCGAGAATTCTACGAAAGTACTGCTTATAAATAACATCTAATTCTAAGCATACACGCACTTACTTTATAGCAACGTATTAATAAAAACAATACCTCTGGATTCCCTTAGAACGTGAAGGATTAGATGAAAGATTAAGATCAAAATTTACCTCGCTATCCGGTTAGTCTGTTTCGAGCTGAAATAAAAGTTTTCTCAAAACTTGTTCTACGCTTCACTCTGGAGATTCGATGTTAACGGTTGATCAATAATTCGTGGTATTCTCCTTCATTGTTGTCGATTCTCAAATTAAAATTTTCAAACTCTGAAAATAAGGAGAGAGGAAATGAAGAACGCGCCCAGCTGTCCGATATTCGCAATTTGTAAAATAATTAAAATAAGGAAGGGAAGAGGACTGTAGAATTGCTATAGTAGGTATAGAATAGATGAGATCACGCAACGACACAATGCGAATTACTTTAAAGGCAGTTAGACGTTTACGCTACTACGTTTGAACGAGTAATACTAAATACGGCATATCACATAACATAGGCGAGAATCCTATTCGTAATACATGATTGAGCGTTGACCAATGAAGAATTACTTGCTTTCCTAAACATTGCCAACGTTCATAAAAACGCAGCCTTTAGGATAATGGAGCAAAATATACGTTATCCGAGTAAGGGAACCCAAGTAATCGATACAAGTTACTCGCATAGGAGTCGAGATTTCCGATTAGCGGTTTATAATGTGCCAATGTAATTGAGGCGCAGAGAAAAGTTCTGACTTCTTCGTTAACTCTAGAAATTAGATAGAGAAATTAAATTCTTCTAACTGAATGAAACTGGACCAGAATATGATAAAAATGCCTATAGATAATCTAATACTCGACAATAGAACAGATACTGCGGCATCATAAAACAACTATTAAATGGCTTAAAAACAACTATTAAAAGAATCATTGTTAATGCCTTAACAAAGCAGTTCAAATATATTATAATCGAAAATGTTATCGAAGAAAAAGTAGACAGAGTGAATTATAAAATCAATATAGAATTAAAGTGGATGAAAATTATAAAATAAATTCAATAATTTTTACAGTGCAATAACGGATTTTTTATATCAGCCTGAAATACAATAGTTTAAATGAATTGAATTTAAATAGAGATATTCATATGTCCGCTCGTGTGAAAATTTCGTTTACAGTAATTTTGATATTGGTAATTTCGAGCCGACGATATTGTACGAGATATGATGATTTAATTTAACTTATCAACTATGTTTTATATTATAGAATTGTTATTTTCCGTCAAAAAAGAATACAGTGAATTTGGGTTCAGAAGTTAACTCACTGAAGAACCAATTGATAACAGATATAATAAGTAATACGGAAACACTATAATTATAATTTTGGAAACCCGCGAGATGGAGAGAAGTACACATGATTTGTAGACGTATTCAACTTTATTTTTATTCCGATATAACGTCGAAAAGTAATAGGTGGCACACAGCAATCCCTATAATTATTATGATAATAAAATAATAAAGCATATTGAATTTTAACAGAATGGGAGAACCTCTAAGCTAGTAGTTATTAGCTAGTTGTGGTTACCCGAAATCACGTGTACCCGCCGGCAGGCAATAAACAAATTAGTTTTTTGCAATCAATTACCTGTAGCACTGAGTACAAGTTAGTAAGAGGGCATAAATTAATGCTTATGACTTTCTGACTCGTATTTACGAATAAAAAAGTCCGCTTGACTTCTGGAAGATCATCCGGCGGACCATATTTTAAGGGGTGAACACATGAAGGTCATATGTTTTCTTAGCAATTTCTTTCCTATTTTTTATTTCTATTGAGTCTATGAATTCAATAGAAAATTTGTTTTATTACATTTATTATATGACTATTAATGAACAGAAATATAGCTTTTTTTATTTATTTTCATCGAAATGGCGATGCGCAATGAGCCATGTAAAATTGACATATCCATCAGAGCTACGCACTTTTCAGAATTAGTGCAACCTAAACCAAAAAACTAGAAATTTTCATGTTTTACGTTAGCTACGGAAGTACATAAGGATTTTACAAAATTTCCTTTTTGGTGAAAGTTGTGGATTTTTGAAAAAAACATTTTAATTCTGCGAAAAAAGGTTGGTTACAATAATGTCTATGAAAGAAGATATTTTTATCGTGCGATTCGTGCCATGCATTACCACCGTAGTAGAAAAGAAATAAAAGATGTTTTTCTATTCATTAATAATTCTATACCTAATAAATTTTATAAAACAAATTTTCTATTAACAGAGATTCAATAGGAGGAAAATAGGAAAGAAATTGCTAAAAGGAAAGCAATTTATTGATGTGTCTAAGGCAAAGGTATCCTATTCAGCTTCTCGTAAAAAAGGGCCATTTTATTCGTAAAATACGAGTCATAAATCTATACATAGGATTTAATTCAAGCCCTGTTACTACCTTGTACTTTGTGATGAAGGTACAACATATATATTGGGTTGTCCCAAAAGTTTCTTCCGTTTTATAAGGAAATAATAGATACACAACATTCGCATTTAGATGCACAAGATGCATTCCAATAGAACAGAATGGATCACACATAATTTAATAGAATAATATAAAACAAAAAATGTTATGCATCTATTATTTTCTTATAAAACGAAAGAAACTTTTGAAACAACCTGTATGTATGTATAGCAACAGGTTATGGTCCGACAGATGAAACACCTTTTGTTTCTCGACATTATAATCACACTCGTATTCGTCCACCCTTTAAAACAATAATTTTTTAAAAATTGGTTCAAACAGCTTGACTTTTCTCGAAAAGTCAGATGGATTAGTTTACCACATGACGCGTAAAAATATTTTTAAAAACTTTTACTTGGTTTGAAATCGGAAAAGAAAATAGTAGAAGTCGCTTTTTACAACCTTTTTATCTGAACCTGTAACGAAAACTTAAAATGCTTTGTATATTTATGACAATAACATACATGCTGAAAATTTTCACTGTTTTCACGACTTTCTACCTTTCTAGAATATTTTGCAGTCGCTGCTTACATTGCTAGCCTTTAACCAAGTGTGATTTACTCACTCGCATGCTTTAAACTATCTTCTAGAAAATTAAAACATGTTGACTAAATTGTTTTTCGTCAACCTCTAAACGTATCGCTTATTTGATAGACCGTTTATGCTTTATGACTCAGATAGAGGTAATCGTCCAACAGTAGCATACAAAATGAAAAGAAAAAAAGTGAGCACTACTTACACTATCGTTTCTGAACACAAAGAGAATTTTTTCTCTATCTCAGTCACACTTTATGTTTCTCACTTAGAGACAAAGGATATAGCGGCTGACTCCCATCTGTATAGAATGTTATTTGTTTTGAATCGCAAACCTTGAGAGTGAAAGACTTAGAAAGTAACAGTGTAATTAAGCTAATAAAGAAAGTTCGACACATCTGATACATTCTTGCCAATAGTGGGAAAATAGTATAAAATGATTAAATTTAGTATAAAAAGGTAAAAAGTTAAGTAAAAAATTAGTGTAAAATAGTCTAAATGGCTGATAACCTGAAAAAGATCTTCGAACAAAATTTTTGTATATCAACATTTTTTATTGTTGTCTTCGTATCAACAATCGATCTTGTAAGCAGCGCCCACTTTTTTATTTATGCCCTGTATATATAATGTAAATTAACGAAATGTTTATAAATAAGATAACTATATATACAATAGCTACAAAAAGTTCTGGCTAATAAATATTTTTGCAATAATACAATATACAGTGTGAGATAGAAGTATTCGTACAGTTGGTTTGCTGTGAAAACAAACAGTGAAATATTTCCTATGTCATTAAATATATCCAAATATATATATAAGTGTGTGTGTGTGTGCGCGCGCGTGTGTGTGTGTGTGTTGTACATAGATATTTTCAGTAATAAATGTACACAAGGCTTAATCCCTAAATATCATATCATATCATGTCGAGGGACATCTTAAGAAAATTTTGAAAAAAGATTACGAAAATATGTACAGAATCAAACTTCACTAAAAATTAGTTCAATCTAGTTAAATTTGAAAGAGAGAGGACCACAAAAGATTAAGTATACTACGAACATTACGTAAATAAGAGTACAACACAAATATTTTTATTTCGACGAAATGTTCCTATTTTAACCTTGTCTCGTTATAAGTTACTAAATAATTTGTTTAACATTTATTTGTGTTCATTTAATACTGTAAGTGCCTAGATATAATATCGTCATAATAATGTTACATATCGACGTGCATTACGAAAAATAGCAAATTTCAGTCGCCTTATAAAGATTAACACATTTTAATTTATCGCGAAAGGAAGCACATAGCGTTATTTCCATCGATAACTAGCATATTTGATATTAACACATATTAACGATAATGAGCACGATACACAGTTTCTCACTGTATAAGTGTGTATTATAAATATTTATTATAAAAAAACTTCATTAACAATATGTAAAGTAATTGGTGAAAATCGGACGAACACTTCCGAGCACGATATAAACAGATCTGCATATTCGCTGGGGAAAAGCATGACTCGAATTCTAGTTAGTTAACTAATAATTAACTCTAGTTAAGCCTAAAAATAGACGTGATGACAACTTGAGAAAGGGCATATAAATATATACATAATTACATAAGTGCTGTGAATTCCCATAAGCATATATGTATCTCGTGCGAAACCCTTCCTTTCAGCTGATACCATATCATTGCATGATATGCTGGTATCATATCATGCTTTCGTCTATGTTTCGGCATCAGAAACTCAGAATTTCGATATGTCAATTAGTGGCAGAAAATTAAACTACTAACAGTAGGTCGAGTATCCATATGATCATCAATGTTTAAATAGATACATTATGAAAAACCGAATGTTTTTAAATATGTTCAAATACTTTTAAATTGATCAATATAATAAGGGCCATATAATTATTTAACCAATTATAAAAATTTACGCAATAAAATTTTTTTCTAGAAAAATATAAGAATAAACTCAGGGCCGCGTCTAGAGTTTTTCAAACTCGAGCCATACAAATGAAAGTGAGGCCTTCTCATATAAACAAGGATAAGAGTAATATTTGTTAACAAAAAATCATAATTTTTATAATTGTGTTGATTTATAGTATTAGTTTAAAATTTAAAAAATATAAAATGAAAATAAAAAATCAATATTTATTTATTTTAAGAAATTAAAATTTTTGTTTTGTAATTGTGATATTTGAAATCTTATTAATAATATCATCATTTCTATGTACAGTATTGCCATTGCGTTAAACCTTTGTTCCGAAAATTACTATGTAAATAAACTTTTACCAGTTTCAGTTACCTAATTTTAAAAAGTAGTTCAGTAATGTTAAAAACAATTTTAGGTTATTCTGACATTAGGAAATCTGTACATAATTTGTTTTCGATTATATAATTCAATTTTTCAAAAACTATATAGTGTAGTGTAACATAGTGTAATACATTTTTATTGGTTCCTGTACATTTACCGAAAATATATAGAGGTTAGAAATTAAGGCTGCACAGTGTTAGAATCTTTTCGTAACCGACTGTGCATATTTTGTAAACTTTCCGTCAAACCTTTTAATTCTCATAAACGATTTCGTTTCACAGTCTACTTTGGTGTCAACTGGAGAAACTGCACGCATACACTTTTTCCTGGATGTTTTTATACAACAACGTGTGCCGGTAATGCTGATAGGTGCAGCGGGATCAGGGAAAAGTGTAATCATTGCTGAGAAGCTCGCATCCCTTCCGGATACCTATAACATTGCCAACGTGCCTCTTAATTATTATACAACATCCGGTAATCAAAATTAAATTATTTGAATACTAAAGGTAATAAGGATCTAACTCACATTTAACACATTTCGAGATGAATCGGTTTGTAAGTCACACTGCATGTTAATGTTGTGATGGCATTCTCTGTACCTTAGACGTTTATTTCATTGAAAGATTTAACAACAGCTGAAGGGCGTAATGATATTATTTCAGTATTTTCTACAATGAAGCGGAGTAATTAAGGACGACAATAAGCAATAAGGTTTTTGTGGAAAAAATATATATATTTAAATTCAAAATTTCTTAACTAAAATTATTTTAATTAGATGTATTATAGATTCTTCTTCCGCAAATTTCAAACACCTAACACGTTTCTTGCTTTCAAAATAACATCGCCTTTTTACTGCAATATTTGCAATCTGTGTGTACTAAAATGATTTATATAGACTGTAAAATTATACTATATTGTTAACTCAATTTTGATCGAAATGTGCTATAGACTTTTATTTCCCATTGATATTTATATGTATTGGCAGTGCATACAAACGCAGTTTTAACCTCTGCGAGAAGGTTATTCTGCAATGGTTATGTAATGTTTCTAAGAACTACAATTTTACATTTTAAGCGAATTGCACCATTACTATTGCACACGATAGAAGTTCGTTTATCCGGACCCAGTTTATACGAACCAGTTTTTGTTTACAATTAGTTATGCGAACTGGTAATTGAACCTTTATTATTCGAACCACACTTAAGCGCATTTTCAGTTAGACGAACGCGTATTCAGAAGTCGTACATGTCCTTGTATTTTGTTTAAGCTGACATATAATTTAACACAATTTATGTCGAAATTGTTGATTAACTCAGATATCCGAACGTCGATTTCTATTATCGAAACTTATAGCAGCAGTTGGTAGGAGTGACAAGTGAGTTTCTATTATCTGAATTCGATTATCGATTATCTGCAATATTTTATCCTCTAACCAATTTGGATAAACGAACTTCTACCGTATGAACAGTCGGGAAATATTGTTAACTCTATTTTCAGAAAAATCTTCAAACCGATGTTTCACGATCATTATTTTTTCTTAATTCACAATCTGTCATCGGTATTAAGAGTAGTATTATTATATAGATAAATATATATTTACATTGACCTAAAAGAATTTAATTTCAAACATTTTGTTTATATAAAATATAAAACCGTATAATAAAAAGATAAATCTCAAGTATAGATTATTTATTCATACAAGACTTTGTTTCCGAAAAAATTGTTTTTAAGTTTATTATGTACGTTAAAATATGTTGCAATGCATGCATCGACATCTAGATTTCATGAAATCTATATCAGTTTCAGTTTACTTCCATATTACCGATACTTTTCAGTTTATAGCGTGATATTGACGTTAAAAAGTTGTTTCAAAATGTCAGGTCATTTTCCGACTGCACTATTACTACTATCAACAATAGGAAATATATTGATTATAGAAAATAAATAAAGACTAAAGAGAAATGGGTAAAAAGATGGTTAATTGAGAGAATGTGATTTTCTAATTACGCATTATTAAAAAGGACTAAATAAAAAAACCGGACTATTATAGAAATTATTTGCGTATGGATGATTCTGTCTTTTAACATCTGTTGGGTAAAGATTGATCAAGGATTGAAAAACAAAATACAACGATGAGAATTTATCGCAAATTATATTTGGTACCGGTGCTGCTCTCTACACACTGAAACTTATATCCCAATTAGGCCTTGCTTACCGACTGATAGTATTCTGATTCCTGCATCAATACAAATTACATCTGATAACGATTCGCCGATACTGATTTACATACATTGTACATGTATCATGAAACTTAAGTGTCAATACAATGCATCGTAATGTACCATCGCAATGTACCATCGCAATGTACCATCGCAATGCGTCGTCTTTAAATATTTGTCTCGTAAGTATCAACAAATGCCACAGTAAATTAATATTTCTATTCATGTCTGCATTTAAATTTATTACAAAGAATCGGTCCAAAACTAGAAAGAAACATAAGAATCGTCGAACCGTTGCGTTTCCGAACTGTTGGTAAAGAGAAAGGAGATCAAAGCAAACAAAACCTGTCAGTTAAGAGACGATTAAATCGAGCTACGTGTTACCCGTTTACACGTTCTTCGAATTCTTTCGACAATTGCCCGCTGACGTTGTCTCTTGTTTTTCATTCCAATGGAAAACAAAATACTCGCGGACGTGAAGTTTAGACTTTTTTCGGATAACATTACACAAATTGACCTCGGTCACGTGTCTGCTGACAATCGTCTGTCAAAGTAGATAAGTTTATATCCGCAGACTGTTTGTAGTTTTCAATTTTGTCTCGTTGTGCATTAATTTTCTACGAGAGACAGATGCGGATTATCTGCGATATGTGATGGCGGAAGATTGTCTGTCAGTGTAGACGAGGTTCTTCGTTCCACGTCATCTGTATATATTTATGTAGTCACAGAGACACTGTGAAGCAATATGATTGGCATTTGAAGATACAACTATTAAGAAAGAGAACCTTTCAAAACTGTTGAGCTAGGATAAAAGAACCGAATATACGTTGCTTTCTAAGTTAAATTTTAGTTGTAAGTATTACTTTCTAAATTTTGGATTATATTGCAATGAGTAGTTCATTAAACTTGTTCGGAAAATGGAGTTAGAACTGTTAAAAACTATGATTAGTCTACAGTGAATTCCACTAATACTTGCTAAGAAAATATTTAAAATAAGTTTTTTTGGAAACAAAGTTGTACGTGAAAAAGTTATAGAATAACTATAGAAATAAATATAGAATATTTTTGATTTATTTTTTCTTATAGAACCGCAGTCTTCTGACTGTATTATTAATTATAGGACATCCTATATATCTTAATTTAAATGATTCTTTAAGACTTTTTTAACACATTCGTAGTAGTTTTTCCGACAAAGGGAATTTGGGGAAATGAATTTTTCTTTTTTTTATATTTTCAGTATCAATATGCCATTATATTTTAAAAGATATTCCAAAAGACATTTAACAATAGAAAATGTTCTTTTTACCACAACATGGGAGTGGCATTTGTTGTTCAGGCAAACCTTTAATATAAATTTATGCGTTTCTGAAAAAAATATTTCTGTGGGATACATTTAGGTCATAAACATCAAGATCTATATATATAATATTTTAATTCTTTATTTTTAAAATTGTTATTATTATTATTATTTACAAATATTTATTTACATTGTTCGTTTACAGAAATATTATAATTTGCAAAATTTTATTTACAGAATTATTTGCAGAATTATAATTATTATCATGGTTGTTTACAAAAATTCCATTTAAAAATAGGACTTTAACAAATTTTAAATGCTCTTCTCACTGATGTCATTAATGTAGACAAATTCTCTTGTGGCTATATTTATCTTGTATTTACAAGATATATGAATTCCCTTCACAATGTCTCAAAGATTGTCAATTAATTGAAAAGGCTTGGGACTATATTTCCTAAGGCGAGATTCGCCCATGTTGGCAACTATAGTTTCCATCCGTACCGAATGTGTTAATAAAAGAGAAAAAAGAAAGCTATATATTGTTTTTCGATTTCAAAATGTTATTCATTAGTGTTTCTTAATTGTTATATTTTCTATTTAATTTTTTTTACTACATAATTAAAAGCTTAATTACTTATTCAAGAAATGTTACAACGAATAATGGAAAAGCATTTGGAGAAAAAGACTGGTAGAAATTATGGACCACCTGGTATGAAAAAGTTGATTTATTTCATCGATGATATGAATATGCCCGAAGTCGATACATATGGAACCGTTCAACCTCACACACTCATTAGACAGCATATTGACTACAATCACTGGTATATATAAATATTATATATATATATATAATTATTTTATATGGTATATAAAAATATTATGTATAATGTAAATATTACAATATAGTTCTAAAACTGAAAGTTCAATTTCCTTACTTTCTATTGATAAAATATTATTTCGAATGGCAAATTTAACTACATTGGGGCTACATTTATCTAAATTCTATTTATTAAACCGAAGTTTCGGTTATTACCCTGCTCAACTTCTATCTCGCGATAGAATCCATTTATTTCAACTAACTCCTAATTTGAACAAGAAATTACGATATAATGGAAAGAGCCAGTGAAATCCTATTACATAAACTCTAGTTTTGTGCAACTCAGATAAATGGAGTTCTACTGTAATAAATCTTCGGGACGATTATTATTCTTCACAAAACGAATGTTTTTATTGTTTTTTATTTTTGTCTATAGAAAGTTTCGACATAAATAGGAAAGCAAACTCTATTCGTAAAAAGTTGTAATTTAATAAGATTAACGATCCACGATAGGAATCAAAGGCGCCTTTGGACAAGAGAAAAGCATATATATAGAAAGCATAGGGTGTTTCGTTTATCTTGTATTTTACTTTTTTGTACTTTATACTTCTTTGTATTCCAATAAATGCGTTCTTCCATTATTTATAAAAAAAGAGTAATGAACATGAATTTGAAAACAACTGGTATAAGAATATTTCAATTTTAATTTTGTAAGACTTACATTGTGTGTGTTTTATTATTATTATTGTTGTCATTGTCGTTGTCCATATAGTAGAATGTAATCAAAAAAATTTTTTACCATTGATAATGGTTATTGGTAATCAAAATAAAATTTCTATCATCTAGAATGGTTATCGATAACCAAAAAAGAATTTCTGTCATCAACTGTTAATCTGATATAAGAATTTACCAAATGATAATCGTAACCAAAATCATTTTAACAAGGACTAATTCTTGTGTCACAATTTTTAAAAGCTGGCTTATAATAGATATGAGCTTTGGTTTTCCTAATATTACATACGATTAATTTTATAAAATTAAAATGTTATTTAAGCTAGTCGGTTTTAGCACAAGTACCATAGCATTTGTTTACAGAAGATTATAAAACACATCAAATACTGTATATAAATAAAAAGATAGGTCATCGGGTTGGACCAATTAGTTTTGTGCTTACATACCTTTTTGGATTGGCAAATTTAACTAACATATTAACATATTCAGAGTAAACGAAACACTTACTACTTATTCATTCATTTAAAATACATGTTAAGAAGATTAATCAATTAAGATCTATCATTACTTTTATTACTTTTTAAGATTCAATATCGTACAATAGACTCTTAATTTTCCTCTAAAGTTTCATCTATATTCTTTATTTTCTTGCTACGCGATATGTGTTAAAGGCAGATGTTTTTACATTTTTATAGTAGGTTAGCATAATTTTGGCCATTCTAAATTAATATTGTAAAATAATAATTTGTTGAAATTTAGGTACGACAGGACGAAATTGACGTTAAAAGAAATTCAGAATACACAATATGTATCCTGTATGAACCCTACTGCTGGAAGTTTCACAATCAATCCTCGTTTACAAAGGCATTTCGCTGTTTTTGCAGTTAGGTAAGCTGAAACGAATTTAATTACTGTACAGAGATGCCTTAATTCGTGAGACAATGTCTTTATTCGCAAAAACGTGGAAAATGTGTCAGCATTATGTTTTAGATAATTAAAATAACATACGTAGATCTTACAGGATCAGACACGTAAAGCGTGACAGATGAATATCATCGAAAATATTGATGACAAAAAAAGAAGCTTGTTGGGAAAATCTAAAGTACCTTTTCTAGAGAGTACAACCTCTCGCGTTATTAAATTTTTTCTACATGAAGCGGTCAAGAACATTTCAAGGTCATATATCATGTATTATGCCATATATATGATTCATGGCATAATACATATTTCCTCATTTTTATAATATTTTTGACCGCTACTTCGCCATTGACTGACGGAAAGAATTGTCAAGTTTCATTTAAGGTGTTCTGAACCCATCTGTACCCGCGTTTTATGTATTGTTTTTGAATAATTAACTGTGTGACATGGTGCTTTTCTGGTAAGATTGCCGGATGTTTTGTTTTGAACGGCAGGTTCGCGTACATTAATCATCTCCAACTATTATTATGCCATCTTTGTCAATGAAAGGGCTTAACGATAATAATATATTATTTCGACTTACGCTAGAGTGTTTTGTCAAATTTTGAAGTGCTGTTGGCTGTATTGTAATAACTTAACGATTGTAACGAACGATGTACAGTATTTTCTCGATAATTGATCGTATACAGGACTCGATTGTATGCAATTGCAGGCAAAATACGTTAAATCTGTGTTATCTGCTAGCGTGACTTTTCCGTTTGTAAGGAGGTCCCAAGGCACCGATAAGACCCTCGATTTCAGACATCTAAATCATCGGGTCTGCAAGGTAGATATCGACTGGGATG
Source organism: Bombus waltoni (assembly GCA_014737395.1). Taxonomy (NCBI): domain Eukaryota; kingdom Metazoa; phylum Arthropoda; class Insecta; order Hymenoptera; family Apidae; genus Bombus; species Bombus waltoni. The sequence continues at coordinate 542,246 of JACXII010000024.1, forward strand.
TTGAGTTTAGTTTGGTCTGTCGATTGTATTGCTAAACCGTTCCAATTATCATTGACAATTAAAAATGTTAAATTGTTAGTATAACTACTATTGCGTGAGAATATCTTGGTTGTTGCGAGGTGATTTGCTTCGGATGTCATTTCTTTAGTAACGATGATAGGTATAGATAACTTTTGTACTTTTAAACCTAACTTTCTGCACAGTCGTTCGGTCACTAAATATGTTTGAGAACTGCAGTCTAGTAACAACCTGTATTCTTGCGTTTCACCACGATTTTCTAGGATATTAACACTAATATTACCAGGCCCAGTCAAATGACCGGTTTTAAAATTTAATTTAAAATTGTACATTCATCGTTATTTCTTTTGTTCATCTAACTTTATGTAAATTCTTATGTTATCTGATTAATTAGTTTGCCAATTTTTGTTAATGTAAGAATGATAAAACAACAGCAGAATTAGAAAATTAACATTCTAATGCAGAAACAAAAATATTCTCTTTTGTTAAACGCCCTGTGTTTTACAATATTAACCCGCTATGCGCCACGGCAATTTACTGTTATAGCATAGCTATGAAGCCCTTCACACGAGATACAACTTTGACCGGTAGAAGTCTATCGTTCTATAAAAGTTAAGTTTGTCAAATTTAATGTATGTAAGAGTAGAACATCGTAAACAGAAAAATATCGCTTTGCGTCTTTCTTTGTTAAAATATTTGCTAAACTAATTACCTTTTGACATAAATAAGCTAATAGCTGCTCACAGGGAATGCCGAGACGAATCAATTACTTTATTTAAAATAAAAATGTGATTTTATATATATATATATATATATAAAATATATTAGTAGAATGAAAACATGATAAATAGAAATAAATAAACTATATGATTCTATTAAAAAAAACGTATGTTGTCTGCATATGATAAAAAAATCCGGCAATATACAAAAAAGTTATACATGATTATACCAGGTTATGTTTGCCTCGAAACCATTCACTTCTTGCTTGAATCATTTTTTCATACAGTAGATAGTATTCCAGTAATTCGCATATCTTTCTTGCAATCCGCCACCCTATATATATGTCTTAAAACTGGACACATAACTTAGTAGCTATCGTATAAACTTTGCAAAATAAAAATGTCTTTCTTATATATTGCATTTTGTATTTTCTATTTACTTCTTGTTTTCAATAAAATATTATTATATATATAGTGTGTACCGAAAATGGTGCTTCTCTATGCAAACATAAGTCGCAAATGTAGAGCAACAATTTTTGATATCAGATTTCTTTGTCGAAAAAAATCGGCTATATAGTTCCGTCACGTACGCGTGCACTTTAAAGGTAATGACAGTCATTTGAATAGATTCCTGCACACTTACGTTCTCTTTATTTGGTGGTAAAAACCGTACTTATTTCTTGTGCAAAGAATATCGAAAATGTATCACAATTTTTGATACAAAGTTCCAGTTTCAACAAAATCATTTTACAAAGTTCCGTCCACTTCATCCTCGTTATCTTTCAAGTGCTCACGTACATGGAATTCTGCTCGAGCAGCCGAGCTAAACAGACGTGAGAAACTGTGCTTCAGTGCAAGTGCGACAAATAGTGAATTTAGGTAGTTAAAACGTCAACGAACACTGCTAAATGGTGAAAATTTAATAATGCAACAACAAATATCGCTAATCAAAATCACAAACAAAGGTGAAATATACTACATAAACAAAGCTACGAATATGCTAAGCCGAAAGCAACTATTTAACAAAGAATAGGAAAACTCAGCTATAAAAGAAATGGAAACACTGCAAAAGCAAGAGGAGAACAGCTACAACGACGAACCATCCTATCAAAATAAAAACTGGAAGGTAGTAACAGTTCAGAAAAAGCGTAAAATAATACCAGGCACAGTGCTATAAAAATTTCTGACACAAAAAAGCAACAATGGCTACAAGATGTCCCATTCCGAAATTCCTTCAGCTCACTGGTAGAAGATGTAGACACGGACCCAATAGAAAAAACCGCAACTCATATATCATTAAACCACCACTGATCTACATTGATGCCCAAATAATAGATCCCCTTATCGAAATATTGAATAACATTGTCGGAAAAGAATACTACAGTATAAAGCAATTAAAACTCGAACAAGTTAAAGTGTAAACAAATACTCCAGAAATCTTTAGAAAAGTGACACAAGCATTAAAGGGGGGGGGGGAACGCTGGGTATCATACATGCCATCTCAAAACTGAAAAGAGCTACAAAATAGTAATAAGAGGACTACACCCAAAAACCAACACAAAAAATTTATATGAAAAACTAGCAAAAATCGGACACCAAACAAGGACAACAAACAATATAACCAGATACGATACAAAACAGTCATTGCCACTATTTCTAATAGAACTCGAACCCAAAACCAGCAACAAGGAAATTTTTGATATTTTTGAGCCACCTCGCTATAAAAAGGACATACCACAATGCACTCGGCGTCAACAATACGGACACACAAAAAATTACTGCAATAGAAACCTGGCGCGTGTCAAGTGTGCAGAAAACTACTTAACAATACACTGCCCATACACAGGAAAGATAGAAGAAGTAAAATGCTACAACTGCAACGGAAACCACCCAGCCAGTTATAAAGGATGCGAAATCAGAAAACAATTACGACGCAAACTGTTTCCGCCACTTCGAAACAGAACATACAACAACTATCAACCACAATAAGATATAAAGGTAATTGATACAACACTAAAAGCACAATACGAAACAAACGCTATACATAGAAACATCAACTCCCTAGGTAACCGAAGTTATGCACAAACAACCCAAAATATCAACCAAACAACACCCACAAACAACTAAAATCAAAGCAACAACAAAGAAGAAGCTACAGAAATCAAAGAAATGCTCAAACAATCCATCAAAAGCACGGAAATGCTAGGAAAAATGGTAAATGAGCTAAACACAGTAATTAGATAGCAAGTACAACAAACTACAGCCATGCTACAACTACTCATAAACTTGCTAAGCAAAAAGTGGTTGGACACGTTGAAAATAATAGCATGGAACTCTAACAGCCTGCAATAGCAAGCCCCCGAAACTAAAACATTTTTGTACAAAAATAATATCGACATACTACTCGTTTTAAAAACATACTTCACTCTAAAAAGTTACGTAAAAATACCATACTACACCATCTACGGCACCAAACACTCCTCAGGAAAAGCACATGGAGGGACCGCAGTGATAATAAAAAACGACATAAAGCACTACCTACATAGCCAAACATCAAGAACACGTACAAGCAACCACCATCACAATACACCAAAGTACCAGGACTCGACTTGATCAATGGAAAAATCCTAAAAAACCTTCCCCCAAAGGCAATAAGACTAACAACTATAATATTTAATGCAATACTAAGAATACAGTACTTTCTTGCACTATGGAATATAGCACAGATCGTAATGTTACCTAAACCAAGCAAAGACCCACACCTAACTGCATCCTACAGGCCAATATTGTTACTACCTGCGTTTTCCAAAATACTAGAAAAAATAATATATAACCGCATAAAACCAACAATAGAAAAAGAAAACTAATACCGGACCACCAATTCGGATTCAGGAACAAACACTCCACGATAGAACAAATGCACAGACTTGTCAACGAAATCTTACAGGCGCTGGAAACAAAACAATATTGTACAGCTCTCTTCATGGACATCGTAAAAGCATTTGATAAAGTAAACCATGAAAAACTACTATAAACAATCAAAAAGCAATTCCCGGAACAAATCTACAAACTACTCAAGTCATACTTAAACAATATAACCTTTGTAGTAAATATATGGGACACGTATTCCGAAATTAAGGACATCAAGGCAGGAGTATCGCAAGGAAGCGTTCTAGGACCAATACTATACACACTATATATGGCAGACATACCAACAATTGCCAACAGCAAAATACTGACATTCGCTGACGATACGGCTATACTAGTGAGGTACGCGAATCCAGAAACGGCTGCCACACTACTACAAGAACACATTACAAAAATAGAAAAGTGGCTGCAAAACAAACAAATAAAGGCGAACACTAAGTAAGTGCAACCACATAACATTTACGCTCAGAAAAGGAAAAACACCAGATATCAAGCTAAACGACGCCCACGTAACACAAACAAAGCAAGTTAAATACCTAGGGATTCACTTAGACGCACACCTTACGTGGAAGCATCACATAAAATCAATCATAAACAAAATACATACAAACAAAAGAAAGCAGTTGTACTTGTTAACCAATAGAAAGTCCAAATTAAGCACAACAAATAAAATAAGAATATACAAAGCAATAATCAAGCCAATATGGACATATGGAGTGCCATTAGGGGGGGGGGGGCGGCAATGAGCCACACAAATAAAATAGAAACGGAGCAATCAAAAATACTAAGAACAATAGTTGACGCCCCATGGTACGTCAGGAACGAAGACCTACGAAAGGATTTAAAGATTCCAACAGTCAAGGAGGAAATCGTCAGGTACACAAAAAAATGTAAAGAAAGACTGGAAACACAGCCAAACCAGCTGGTTGCTGAAACGAATAAAAACAAAATAGAACGAAGACTGAAGAAGAAGTATCCCACAGACCTTACAATAGAAATCCAATAAACAATCTGGAAGATGGAACTCCGCTGGGGGTAACCATCCACATGCTATATTTTTTCTCTAAGATACAAGATTTTATCAAATGTCCTACTGGACAAATTGTAAAATTTAAATAAAACAAATAAGAAAAAAAAAAAAAAAGAAAGCACCCAACTCCATCCCACCACTGAAACTGCCACTAGAAAAAGTGTCCCTCCTCCAAGAAGCTGGTGTAGCGATACACAACGTCAACAAAAACGCCGAGGATAACTTCATAATTTCCAAAAAGTGGGGAAACTAGACGTTATCGGCACTCACTTTTCCAAAACACACACACAAAACGAACACATGGGGTGAGAACATTTAAACAGATATATTATCGCAGAAACAAACAAACTCAAAAAAGGAAAAAGAACAAGACACATTGCTAAATAAAGCAGTTTCCATATTTTCCAATGAGAACACTTCGGACAACCCCAAACAACCAGACACAGAAATAAACTATTTTACAAATTTCAACCAACTAAAAATAATGCTTTCTAAACTAAACAATAAAAAATCCTTCGGCTTCGACGGTATCCCGAACATCTCACTCAAACACTTGCCCGACAAAATAAAGTGGGACTACACAGTACTCTTTAATAACACGCTAAACAACACGTACTTCCCCAAAAATGGAAAAAAGCTGAATCAATAGCCATCACAAAAAAAAAAAAGAATAAAGATGGCTCCTCACCTTCAAACCTACGATCAATAAGCCTCCTACCTAACATAAGTAAAGTATTCGAAGTAACTATAAACAACCCGTTCGTCGTCGCCTTCTGCACAAAAAATAATATAATTTCTGAAAATCAGTTCGGATTCCATTACAGACATTCCACACTCTACGCGATAAACAAGTTAACATCGGATGTCTGCTGGGCTCTCAATGCAAAACAACGAGTAGCGGCTTGCTTAATAGACCTCGAAAAAGCATTAGACACAGTATGGGTCGTAGGATTCATATATAAAATAATCAAGAAAAACTTTCCAAAATATCTAGTTAAAATAGTCTGGAACATGCTAATAAACAAATCCTTTATAATGACCGATGGTTCACACACATCGAGCAAAAAATTCTTCATAAAAAGCGACTTACAATAAGGAACAGTAAACTCTCCATTTATATTCAATATCTACAATAGCGATCTGCTGAACCTCTTCAACATCAATATCACCCATAAACGATCTATAGCCTTCTCAGATGATCTAATCATCTACGCAACAGGAAGAAAAACCAAAATAATAAATACAGAACTTCAAGAACTTTTTGAAAAGATCAATGAGTACTACCATACGTGGAAATTAAAAATCAACGCAAGTAAATGCGAAACCATCCTATTTAAACCACAATTAAGCGAACTCGGTCCACGAGAAAAAGAACAATGCAAAAAGTTTCAACTAAGAGAAAAAACTAACGAAGGTGAACTCATTCCACACAAAAACTGCATAAAATACCTAGGCGTAAACATAGATGATAAATTAAACTATAAATAACAAATTGAAACCCAGAAGCAAGCAAAGCATTTTGGAAAACAAAAAGACAATTTTACTCCAAACATCTCAACGGCAGCGTAAAAATCCTCTGCTATCAAGCTCTAATCAGACCGATAATAACATACAGCTATCCAATCTGGTATAACATACCTGCTTCCTTAATGGAAAGAGTGTTTACAAAACATACCATTCTGTACGACGATAAGAAAGATGTGTAAAATCTTGCCTGGCTTCGTTCTCAAGAAAATTGTCTGTGAAGTGAGGTAGAGGGAATATCGTAATTAATTTTCTCAAAAATGAAGAATGAAAGCGAAAATTGTCGTTTTGCATTTTCGACTTCATTTTTGCAACGCAAGGAATCATCGTCC